>JAHDVF020000305.1:600000-1035812 GCA_022606425.2 Lepidostoma basale | reverse complement strand
TTTTTGTGTTATAATAAACCCTCATGTATTCCGTCATATGTATTTATTTACACCTTTCCCTATTCGAATGACAAGCCGGAAAGTATCTCACGAGAAAACCGGAGATCTAAGGGCCCGCTCTCTGCGCTAGCCGAGGTAGGGAGAGGCACTTTACACTGGCGCCCAACGTGGGGCGTTCTGGCGTTGTCATTCGATGAAGGACTTGTGTGGGCTAAACATGTGTCGTATATTGATTGTTTACTGTTTATTGTCGAATTGGTAGTTTGTAATTAATTGTTTATAATGGAACAAATAGTAAATGTTCCCGGGGCCCATTTCAAAACCCTTTGCAAGGCGTTGAAGGATCGCGGAATATTGCCAAAGAATACCCTCGTGGAAGTCCGTGTTCAGGCTGAGGAATTTAACGCACGGACGAGTGATGTCGTTCCACTCACCATACCTTCCACCGTCGCTGACCTGCCGATCTCCGCCCCCCTTTCAATCGTGTCCTCTTCATCGGTTTCTCTAACACGACCCCCTGTAGAGCTTCAGCCCTTGAATGTTAATTTCGCATCGTGGCCTGTGCAACATTTCACCGGCGCGGAAGATGTGCGCGAATTTTTCACCCGTCTAGAAGAAATCGCCAAATCTAGACGCTTCGACTCCCAATTGTTGCCATCTGCACTTCCCGAATTCCTCAAAGGCCGCGCTCTGACACACTATAGAGCGTATTGTACGACCTCCAGTGACTGGTTGCTCCTTAAGTCACAGTTCCTGAAGCGTTTCGAGGATGACGATTATGTCATCTCAAAGAAGCTGGAGATATGGTCCTCGCGCCAGTCTCAAAATGAATTAGCGGCAGACTACTTCGCCCGGGTAGTGAGCACCAATAATACCATTGGGGAGGACGGTCTCTCTGACCAGGAGATCCTCAAGGTATTAAGGAAGGGACTTTCGCCCAAATTAGCCCCCGTAATAATTTCAGCCAACTTCTCCTCCGTCGTGGAACTGGGGAGAGCATGCCAGACCTACGAAAGATTGATTGGTGCGTCGGACCACCCCAGCCGCTCTGAACCTAAATCCGGCCCCTACGTCCAGAAATCCCTAGCTGCCGTTCGTGTGCCTCCCAAGAGCCCCCTAAGATGTTTCTCCTGCAAAAACCTGGGCCATATCGCCAAGAATTGCAGAAAAAAAACCTTCCTGACACCTCTAGACCACCCCCCAGTTTTTTCGCAACAAAAAACTAGCAGCTAGCCAGTCTCCCGTAATCCCGCGCTCAGCGGAGTGGTTAGACTGGCTGGCTTCGGTAAAATTATTCCACGAAACCTGGTATCTCCATGCGGTAAAAATTACAAATGCCCGTGACAATCGCCCATACTTGAATTTTAAAATCCACAGTGTCCCCTTTCGCGGTCTGCTTGATTCCGGTGCAGCCATCAACATCTTAGGCGGAAATCTGTACCAATCCTTTATTAATCTCACTTATAAAATCACCCCTGGTAATTGTTCAATTCACACGGTCGATAATACCTCCCACCGTAGTATCGGAACCGTTACCTTGCCCATTCGTTATGACAATACCACCACCTGGGTATCATTCGTCCTAGTCCCTTCCCTAAACGACTGTTTCATCCTTGGAGTCCCTTTTCTTGAATCATCTGGACTCACTCCCAGGCTATTTCCTGGACATCTGGATAACAAACCAGCCAAACAGTCAAATACTCAACCCGTGTACTCAGTGAATCCCTCGCCATCTTGTCTCGTCCCTGCCGAAGAATTGAATCCTGCTCAGTCCAAGGACTTGGACCGAATTAAAAACTTGTTCGAACAAATTTCTTTCGAAAAGATAGGTCTGGGCAGGACCCACCTTGTTAATCACGAGATCGACACGGGTAACCATCCGCCGGTTAAACAGAAAACATTCCCCCAATCCCATGTTCGCCGCCAACAATTAATAGAGGAACTAGAGAGAATGATCTCGCTGGACGTAGTTGAACCCTGCAAGAGCCCGTGGCTAAATAATGTATTTATTGTCCCCAAAAAGGATGGTTCTGCACGATTCGTTCTGGATCCGCGAAAACTAAATTCGATTACCAAAGCCGACTGTTATCGCTTACCGAACATTGACCGAATTCTAAGCAACCTGCGTGACACTAAATACCTTACTGCCCTTGATTTAAGCATGGGGTTCTGGCAGATGCCCCTGACTAGAGAATCAATGATTAAAACCGCATTCTTTATTGAGGGTAGGGGTCAGTTTTGTTTCAAAGTTACTCCATTCGGGATCGCCAATATACCGAGCCAGTTGCAAAGGTTAATGGATGCTCTATTTTGTGATCTCGGTGACCATGTTTTTTGTTATCTCGATGACATTCTTATTTGCAGTCCAGATTTTGAATCTCACGTCAGCACACTCGCCCTGGTTTACGAACGTCTGCGCGAGGCCAACCTCACTATTCGTCTAGGCAAATCAGAATTCTGCAAATCTTCACTGAAGTACTTAGGCCATGTGATTGATCGTGAAGGAATAAGAACTGACCCAGATAAGATTAAGGTAATGATTGATTTCCCCCGTCCCACATCTACCAAAGAAGTTAAATCCTTCTTAGGCTGTGCCAGTTACTATCGTAAATTCATTGCACATTTTGCCGAAATTGCTGCCCCTTTATGCCGTTTAACAAGTATAAAGCTTAAAGGCACTTCCTTCCAATGGAACGAAGAGGCTGAACAATCATTTGTTGCCCTAAAAAATATTATGACTACCGCCCCTGTGTTGAAACCCCCTGATTATTCTGTACCCTACATTCTTACTTGTGATGCCAGTGGTATTAGTATTGGTAGCTTCCTTGCCAAAAAAATGCCTGACGGTTCCGAGCATGCTATAGCGTATTTTTCCCGAAAACTGACTGCTCCTGAACGTTCCTATTCTACCACTGAACGCGAACTATTGTCTATTGTGGATTCGGTACATCATTTCAGGAGTTACCTGGATGGCACACACTTTACGGTCCAAAGTGATCATGGCTGTCTCAAATATTTGAACAATCTGTCATCGCCAGGAGGCAGACTCGCCAGATGGGCTTGCCGTCTATCACAATATAGTTTCGATTTTGTATATAAAAAAGGTTGCGAAAACAATTTAGCTGATGCCCTAAGTCGCATCGAAGTGTCCTCCCTGACCTTCCCTCCGCCCTTCACTAACGTGACTGATCAAACCTATCTAAATCTATATTCGGCATGTAAGGATAACCCGCAGTCGACAGCCAACTATCTTATCAATAACAAACACCTGTACCGTTATTCGAAATCAGGAAACTCCTCGCGCCCTGACTCCAGCAGCTACCTCTGGAAGGTTGTTGTACCCGCTAATGAAATCCCCCATGTTATATCTGACTTTCATAACAACTTCTGTCATCCCGGGATTGAAAAAACATTTAGAACCCTCTCGCAAACATTTTATTGGAGCAATATGCGTCGCACTATCAAACAATTCATAAAAACTTGCGACACCTGCAAGGCCTATAAGCATAGCACGCAGTCCCCTTTAGGTTTAATGACGGTGCCTAAACGCCTTTCTAAACCCCTCGTATCCTTGTCTGCAGACCTCGTAGGGCCACTCCCGATGTCCAATCATCGCTTCTGTCACATTCTGACAGTAGTAGACAACTTTTCAAAATTTGTTTGGGCGTTTCCCCTTAGGACAGCCAACTCCAAAACTGTAATTAAATTACTCGAGGAGAAAATATTTCTGCCTTACTCTGTTCCCCGTACGCTTATTATCGACAACGGAAGTCAATTTGTCTCCAAGGAGTTCCGTAAGTTCACTGAAACCTATGGAATACAAGACTTGTACTACAACGCCCGCTATCATCCTCAGAACAATGTAAGCGAACGTCATAATGCAAACATCATTACCGCACTGGCAATTCTGGTAGGGAATAATCAACGGACTTGGTGTTCAAAGCTTCCACAGATCTCATCTTGCTTAAATAATACTGTCAGTATTGCTACAGGATATACCCCGTTCTTTCTTTTGCACGGCTTTGAAACTGCTCCCCACGGTTCATTTCACAATAAATTTGTTCGTGAATCAAACTCCCATAATCCATCTGACATCACCTCGGACTACGCATCTGGCCTACTTAGAATGGAAAATGTCTATGAAGAAGTTTCTTCCGCACTACTCCAAGCCTTCCAACGGAACGCTACTCGGTATAATCTAAGGCGTAAATCTTGTACCTTGCATGTCGGACAACTGGTCTGGCGCCGTGCCTTCCTTCAATCTGACGCTTCAAGGTACATATCTGCCAAACTGTGTCCCAGATTTATCAAGTGCAGGATACTCAAAAGAATTTCAGATACCATATATGAACTGTCTGATATGGCTGGAAAAAGTATCGGTACATTTCACATCAAGGACTTAGTCAAACAGGAATAGTTTCTAAGTTAAACTTAAAACTTAGTGGCGCCCAAATATATTAACCTATGACTCAAACCTTTGTCTTAATATGTATTTTTGTTCTCAAGGGACTCGCATAATTTCCATCATTTCGCGAGGACGGGTAAGCGACCCCGGGACCCTAGCCATTACTGCTATTCCTAGCATACTTTTCCCCCATAGCAGTAGTGTCCTTCAATCTAACCTTGTTTCCTTCCTCATTATGCATCCTATCCCCACTATGATTGCCCCCTTCCTTGTGCCAATTTCTATCTTACTTGCATTTGTAGTGTCTATTGTGTTATGGTATGTATGAATAAGCGCCTGATGAAGAATAAACTGCCCCCATTCACCACTTGATCTAGTTGTGTTAGGAGCGCTCTAAGAGAAGATGCCTGTATCCATCGAATGCATGAATAATTGTAAATTTCCCGAACGCTAGAGACACTTGGTAGACCTACAGATGCATTTGTATTATGGTTTGGTTATATTTTCCCTTCCTACTTGAGTGTTCCATGTTCTTGTGTGTTCTGGATGGTTTAAAAACTTCTTTTATTTGTGTGGAATACAAGATTGTCCATCACTTATAATATTATGAACTTTTCCATCTCACCAGAACAGAAATTTTATTCACATATCATTTTTGTATGTGTAAATTGTCTAAATTTATAACTATTGTAACACCAATTTCTTTATAAACTTGTTTTTTTTACTTCTTATTTATTGTTATATATGTTCATGTGTGTGTTGGGTCGTGAGTCAGTTAAAGGTGTTGCATATTGGATTGGCAATCACTTTTACGATTGAGTTCACTTCTCCGATTCACCTGAACAATAACGTCCATTATATGTTTTAAAATGTTGTAGATATATATGTTGTTTCAGTCACCTGTAGAATTTGTTTTTGTAGAGAATAGAAGGAGTCAGAACGCTATAGGTATACAGCCTTAGAATATGTAGATGTGCCTTATTTTCCGAGGCGAAAGGGAGCCAGACCCTAATAAAAAGCAACGCTATAGGTATACAGCCTTAGAATATGTAGATGTGCCTTATTATCCGAGGCGAAAGGGAGCTAGACCCTAATACAAAGCAACACTATAGGTATACAGCCTCATAATATGTAAACGGACATGCCTCTGCTGTATGTAATTTAAATTTTTGTTTTTACTGGTGACTGAACACATAATATTGTTGTAACTGTTTTTCTTTATAATCTATCATCTAGGCTAGAGATGTCCAACAATAATTTACCTCAAGACCCTAACCCCTTCTCCTTTTAGAATCAGTGAGTGCTATTTACCTGCAAAGGAAAAAAAAAACAATTGTCTCTTTTGTGCTGTGGAAACTTTAAAACAATGATAATTTTTGTATTTATAACTTAACTGTGTTTGTGTTTTTACCTGAACTATAATTTGTATTTTTTTTTTAAACTTAACAATTTGTAATATGTCAAACTAACTGCTAACCTAAGACTTAAACCTGCTTTCTCTGTGTTTAATGATCATTAATATTCAGAATTAAACTATGATTTGTTTTTTTTTAAATAAATTTTGTTTGTAAAATGTTTAACTAACTGTAACCTAGGATTTAAACCTGTTTTTATTGTGTTTAATGATCCTTAATTTTCTGAACTTGTGACTATAGTTTGTATTTTTAAACTAAACTTAACAATTTGTAATATGTCAAACTAACTGCTACCTTTTAGGATATAAACCTCTCCCATGTGTATAATGATACATTTTTTAAACTTGTGAATCTAATTTGTACTTTGAAATAAACTGTCTTTGTATTTCTCAATTGTCCAAACTGTCACCTTCTAGGATTTAATCCACGTGTAACTTTTGTATGCCATTCACTGAAGGAGCTTTTTTTTATTATTTTTTTTTATTCCACATAAGAGCGAGTGTAACGTAAGTTACTATTTCTTATTTATTTTCGGTTATCTTAATATTCAGTGTTTAGCTCTAGACCCCATTCAAACCCCTAGTTCCCGTTTTTACCACCAGAGTGCTACTTTAAACTCTTGTTCCCGCGCGCTTCTCGGATTTGGCGCTAAATTCACCCCGATGTGTGCGCCGTCTGCAGTTCACTCTCAGCCCCTTCTGCGCAACCCATTCTGCGCAGCCGATTCGGCCCGACTTCACTTCGTTTTGAGCTGTCAACTTCGCGGCATCGATTGGAGGATCGCCGTTTCGACCCGCGATTTTCCCGATGGGATAATCCGTTTCCATCTAGCCTCATCCGCCATGGAATAACTTCGAGCAAGGTATTTGCGGTACTTGCCATCGTGCCCATAAAATCTGTGGCATTATTTCAGGTTTTCCGCCAACTTGTCCTGCACTATGGCGATGCCAAAAGTGCATATCCGCTCCCAGGCCGTTTGTCAAGCCCGACCTTGCTGCGGTTGATTCCCTCCGCCACGGTCCGAGCCATCCTCTGCTCCCGAAATTGCCGCCCACGTGTTGTCGCACATCATGCCCCGACAACGTGGTTGACCTCACCACCATGCGGAACTGCGAGGACCACTTCACGCCGCTTCAGACAGCACCCACAGGTTAGGGAACCTCGTGTCTGCCAGGTGACGCTCCACATATTGATTTGCTGACCCACCATCTTCTGGTCAGCGTCGCTGATAACGTCTACGGACGACGTCGCCGGTCGATGTCCTGACGAGCACGCCGTCGAGGAATCGCCGCAAACAGCCTCTTCATTATTTCACCATGTGCCTCTTTTTTTTATACGTACGACATCTCTAGCCCCTAGATAACTATTGTAACTATTTTTTTGTGTTATAATAAACCCTCATGTATTCCGTCATATGTATTTATTTACACCTTTCCCTATTCGAATGACAAGCCGGAAAGTATCTCACGAGAAAACCGGAGATCTAAGGGCCCGCTCTCTGCGCTAGCCGAGGTAGGGAGAGGCACTTTACATAGTCTGGTGTAGAATTCACGTGACGATAAAAATGGCGATAGATTCGCTACATATCACCATGTCATGAAAATCAATTCTGGAAAAAAATGGCGATAGATTAAAAAAAATTACACAATTATTTGGTTCAAAGAACCATATTATTTACATAAAAAAAGTTATATACGAAAAAAAATCCTATAAAAATATACAGTATACGAGTACTCGCAAAAAAATCGTTTTTATCTTATTTTACGTTAGAATGAAATGAATTTGTTTAAAACCCTATCAAGTAAATAATTATATTGAATTTTTAGAAGAGAATATTAGCAGAGTTTTTAAAGATAGCTTCACAAATCTCGAGAAGTATGATATAAAATATTCAAAAGCCTATGTCATTTGCTTTTTTAAGAATAATATCTGGAATTTAACTAACAAACTAACCAACTATCATTATTTTTTTCATGACGCTTTCATTCGCACCGCAATCACTTCTTATACTTGCATTTGACACTCTATCATATACAGATTTTCCACATTCGTCTTAGAGATCTCATTTCTACTGCATTTATTCTACTTTCATCCTTCATTTGCCAGTTCCATGCTTCACTTCCGTACATAAGGGTATCCATAAATAAGGCCTAGAATTTAAATTGATGATATTAGAATGTATTACACCATCTACAATATGTGCATAAAATAACTCGTTATTATGAAGAATGTTAGTAATTGTGAGCTACGTGAACACACATGTATCACATATGCCTCTAATTTGATCGATTCATGCGAGATATCTGCAAAGCATGCACCAGTAATTTTCCTGTAACGTAAATTCATATTCCGAGGCCACGTTAACAGCCCCCGTAATAGAATCATCATCCGGCAGTTTGAAGTTGGCCTCCAGCGGCTCAGAGTGTCACGGGATCGATCGGCGCCGGAGGAGGCGGTCGCCATGGCAACAGGAAGCGGGTCAGGACTCGGGAAACAGCTGGAAGGGCTGTTGATTCATGGAATAGAACGATTCAAATTTGAATTTGACGTCTGTCAATCAAAAAAATAACGCAAATTCAATGAAACATCATTGAGCGATCGGAACGATTTATTTTTCAGTAGACAACTTATTCATAAGTAGAATTTTTTAATATTTGATTATGAAAAAAATGTCTGTCTTATTTCTCTTAAGTCCGTCTGTAAATTTTTTAGATCGAATGACATGTTTCAGTCTTCTAAGGCATTATCAAATTTATCATTTGATAATGCCTGAGAAAGGTGAAGCATTTCATTCCATCGCTTCTTCTTCTAATTGTAGATCTTGCGATCTGTTTATGCAGGATATCAACTTTCTTCCTGTGATGAAGACGACCAGCCTTCTCTCCATCTCTTTGGTGGTCGACGGCCCTCTGGAGTCTCGTGCATCACGATATTAGGAATTCTTGCTGGATCTATTCTCTCGATGTGGTCCCTCCAGAATCGTCTTCTCTGCCTACTCCATCTCACAATGTCTTCAATTTTGCAGGATTTGCGAATTTCTTCATTGGGTATCTTATCTCAAAGCGTTCTCCCCACAATAGGTCGCAAGGTTCTCATTTCTGCTACTCTTAAGAGATGTTTGGTTCTAACAGTTTCTGTTCTTGCTTCGATTCCGTATGTCATTATGGGCCTGATACATGTTTTATAAATTCTAACTATAATAAAACTCTTAGAAGACAAACGTTTTCATTTATATTAATTATTTAATATGGAGTTTTACATCACTGTTAATAAAATATGTGAATTCCATTCACATATTTTATAAGAAAAAGAACTATGAACGAAAGAGTATTTTTTTTAAATATCGCCTGTCTTATACATCAAATATTAAAGGTATAATTAAGACATTCGATGTATGAATGTGGAGAGGTGTGTCAGAATCGAGTAGTGTGGCTGCCCAATCTCTCTGCCTACCCCTTCAGAGAAACTGAGTGATGGTTTGTTTGTGTTGTAGTCGCCTTATCATGGATCCTGGCTTTTTAGGAGTATCAGCCCAGATTTCTTCCTCACATGTTAGTATTAACGTTGATGAATGTTGAGGTTGGATATTGTTGGAGGATGAGTATTTCTTGGTGGATGTGGTGGAGTTAAACAGGTGTCTTTTAAGTAAGACGACCTTCGTAATAGAGTGGCAAGAGCTACGACTGACACGATGGTCCCGGGTTCGATATCAAAGGGCAGTGTGATTGTCACTCTGTCTTTGATCTGGCGTAGGATTCGCGTGACAATAAAATGGCGATATACCTATATTATGAACATATCACATGTCATGAGAATCAATGTAATAGCTAAAAACAAGATTTATAAAAAAATTCGCCAAATGAACCGATACATTTAGTGAAATGATAAGTAATATTATGTTTTCTTCCGAGATGAAGACACTGAGGACGATAGCAGGCAAGACGCTGAGAGATCGTGTGAGGAACACCAGAATAAGAGAGATATTAAAGAGAGGTTGAGGATATTATAAGATGCAGCAGTCAGCGAAAAGGGGACTGGTACGGGCATGTTCAAAGAATGGACACCACCAGACTCCCCTATATTGCGTTGCATAATCAGCCTCATGGGACTCGTCTTCGTGGAAGACCTCCTAAAAGATGAAAGGACAGCTGGGAGTCGACCTCACAGGAGGAGCAACACTCTGGAGAACAGACCACATAGGTCTACAACAAGGAAGAAAAAGAAGAAGATGTTTTCTTTTATTTTTTTCATACTGAATTTAATAGCTTGAATTATATATATTTTTTACATTCTTGTTACTTCAAATAATCTATTATAGTTGATAGCATATGGTACTGTTTTTATTATAATAACCTTGTACAATCTTATAACTGTGGATTATCTCATTTAAATAAAAAATATGATCTGTTACTAGGGGAGAAACACAAGTTTGGGGTGGTATGGATAGAAAACCAGGACAGCAGCCATTAAATCAAATCAGGGCAATCACACCGTGTCGTCTCCAGCGCGCAATATTATTTGTCTATTTTATGTGTTGTTATTCGCAGGCTTCAAGCAGATTGGTAGAGTCGAGGCTGCTTCTCTTGGCGAACAACATTAAACATTTTTTTTTTAAATTTACTTGATTGTTTATAAGTTTTACTTATAACACGCATAAAATAATTACTGGTATTTCTAATTAACTGTTAAAATTTAAATACTAAACAAACACAACAACACCTGATGATTCCAAAATCGATTGGCGAAATAACTGTCGTGACACTCAAGTGAATAATAATATTTTTAATATAATATAGAATCGAGGGCTGACACAAACAGAACCAAACTATTACGAACCGCCGAAATGAAGACACTCCGCGCTATTCTGGGCAAAACACTGAGGGACAGAATCAGAAACACTGTAATACGTGAGACCTGCGATACCGAAGATATTGTCAGATGGGGCAGGAAAAGAAGACGCTTCTGGCGCGACCACGTAGAACGAATGAGCGACGATAGACTCCCCCCAGCAGCCGCAAACTACGTGCCAATGGGAACTCGCCAACCCGGAAGACCTGCGAAGAGATGGCGAGGTAGTTGAAGTTCTGTGACCCAGGAGACCTCGACGCCATAAAAACAGTTCCACAGATCTACTAAAAGGGGAAGAAGAAGAAGAAGTAATATAACAACGGAATATCTCGCCTCGTGGGACTCCATATCACAGAACCACTTTCGAGTCTGCTCCGAACCAATGCGTTGTATAGGACTCTGAGTAGGTACATGGGGATCTCTGAAAACTCTTCCGGTCCGGACGATGAAGCCCAACATCCTTAATGCAGTGTTACAAATTCTCTCGATATGTGCACGAAAAGTCAGCCTACTCTCATAGATGATCCCGAGATCTCTCATCGTAGATACATGTGCTAGTTGCTGGTTTTTCATTGTGTATCTATGATACACAGTTCAACGGTCATCGTGTTAGAGTGGCAACAGCTATGACTGCCACACCGAAGGCTCCGGGTTCGATTCCCGCGATGAGGATATGAAAAAAATTACGCTGTCTCTGATCTGGTAAAATTCACGTGAAATAAGAATCTGTTCTATATTATTAATAATCGCTTGAAGGGACTCTGCTGGCCGGAGGTGTAAAGTAAATAATTTCTTCAGGGATCGTGAACCTTTTTACACATTTTTTTTTCAAATATTTAACCATGCAAGTCGTGTTGAATAAGTATATTTCTAACAATTTTCGTTCTGGTTAAAAAGATTCAATACTTTGCTCTTAATATATCAATTATTGGATTTTCAAATCAAATCAAATCAGTTTATTTTCTCAAAAGATATTACAAACAACAATTATAGTTTAAGGCATCTATTGAGAACAGGTAAAACATAAAAAAAATATATTATACCAGGAACGCATGCGAGATGGTTCGACATTAGCAATACAAGATACTCTCAAAAGTCAAGACTATTTGTCTTCTGAACGTACTTTCACGAATACGAAAGACGTCGGTCTCCGAAGCGATCATGTTCAGCAGTTTGATTGCTCTCCCCACCGGCATCACCAGAGGCAGTTTGGTTCTGCATACTGGGGGATAAAACAGTCTGTGCTGACGCTGTCGAAGATAACCATCTGGAACATAAAGATGGATAGCCTCCAAGATAACGGAGTTCTCAAAGAATCCCCTGATAAGTCTGAAGAAATGGGTAAGTGTGCACCCATCTCTTCTTATCTGCAAACTATTGGTCCCCAGCATGCCCTATAGGAATGCAGTGGGATAAAGCCACGGATAACTACCAAACTCTCTCATATAGAGATATCTCAGAAATATTTTCTGAACCCTCTTCTTCTACTTCTGTCGTTTAACCTACAATGAAAATGGCGACAGATAGATAATAATAGATAGCTACCTATCACATGTCATGAGAATCAATAGTAGAGATTAAAGCGTATACAGAAATTGGGTTCATATAACATATTGTATACAAAATGTGGAAAGCAACTGGAAACTACCAGATTTAAAGACCCAAGTGGCATCCCAAGAACCCACAAAGATGTTACACTTTGCTGCAAACCAATCCATAGTATTGAAACTAGTTTTAAAAAATAAACATATTTTCCAGCAAGACGTAGCGACCCGCCTTCACGTAATGCTATCAGCGGTGTAGGGATGTCCCCTCCCACGACCCACGACCATCGCAATCGATATTCTTCCTTACTTCGTACCTGACACGCGTTGTCCTATGCCTGCTCTAATGTCATGTACACACACACATCACTTTATTATACAGACGCAAATAAAAAGCCACACAGACAAGCGAATTTCACAAGAATGTGTTAGTGACATTTAATGGATGCGCCGTTCATAGCACGTACTCGTCAATGTCAAAAATTTTATGGTTTTTAATAACTTAAACATTAAAAATCAGTATAATAATTTTAATTATTAAACTAATGTTTGAACTAATGGGGTTCAAAAGGGTAGTAGGGCTACGATGGGGTATGCTTTGCTGGAAAGTATGCCTATACAAAATGTCGTAAGGCGCCATGTTGCATTTACAACAGCAACACTACTATCAAGTCCAACTCTCAAGCGTCCACGAGAGGTCTTTTAAAGACCCCGCGAACCCCGGGCAATGTGGCACATATTACTTAGTGCCATAGCGGATAGAGAGAGGACGAATGGCGAGCTTCCAGCGCCATAAAACTGGATACACCCAGCTAAGGGAAGGTAACCCCGACAGAAAATTCTCTAGAGAAGGCAAGGGGATACTACTCTGGATATTTTTCCCCAGGTCATCACTATGACAAGGGTGATAGTCAACGTTGGGGAGACCTGACAGGACACAGAAAGAAGAAGAACAAACTAATGTTTAATATTCTTCTTCTTCTTCTACTTCATTTTTGTAGACCTATGTGGTCTTGCTCCCAAGAAGGTTGTTTCTCTTTGAAGGTGGATTTCCAGCTGTCTTTCTATCTTTTATAAGGTCTTCCACGAGGACGAGTCCCGTGAGACTGATTATGTAGTGCAATATAGGGGAGTTTGGTGGTGCCCATTCTTTGGACCAGTACCTTCTTCACTGTCTACTCCATCTTATAATATCCTCAACCTCACATATCTATCTAATTCTGGCGTTCTGGCTCTCAGTGTCTTGCCTGCTATCGTCCTGAGTGTTTCTTCTCGGGAGTCTTCAGAACTTTTTTGGTCCTAGATATGTCTGCCCTTGCCTCAATGCCATATATTATTATTGGTCTTTCGCATGTTTTATAGATTCTCATATTACTCTAAATGACCATATTATTATTTTCCAAATTGTGGATTTTAGAGCACCAGAGATTGCAACTGCCTTGTATATTGGTTATTAAAATTTCTTGGTAGAAGAAAATTAACGGAAAAAATGCTAACGCCATCTATAAACACAGTGCGAGTGAAAGAGTTGTGAGCAAAATAATAAAAGGGTATCTTAAATGATTTGGACATATAAAAAGAATGAATGAAGTAATAACGGTGATTTTTTAAATTAATAAATGGTACAAGAAAAAGAGGAAAACCGATAAAAACGGGCCATCTTATATGTCAGCCACGTCGGAAAATTCAACGGGCGTGCATTACACGATGTATGAATTTTAAGGAAGCGAAAGAAGTATGTCAGGAAATAATAGTGAAGCGTTTTAATTCCTATTAAATATTAGTGTTGTTAATTTCTCGGTAGAACTTCATTATGCATAATGAAAATAAAATATAAATTAAATTCCTTTTTAATATGTACATAGTTTTTTTTTTAAACTTACTAACCATCACGCCATATCGCCGAAGGGGTATGAAGAAAGAATGGACTGCCAAACTTTTCTTTCCTGACATATTTCTCTCGTTTCCTCAACATTCATACATCGTGTCAGGCACGCGCGTCGATTTCTCTGACTCTTCACGTGGCCGACATTCAATATTTGATTTATTTTATCAAGCCACGTTTTCCTCGGTCTTCCTCTATTTCCGTTTCCATTTACATTGTTAACATGTAATTATTTTTACCATTATTTTTTTTTTACCATTCTTTCCATTATACTATAATTTTTTTACCATTCTTTCCATGTGTCCAAACCATCTTAATGACCCTTTCATTATTTTGTTCATAACACTATCATTCGCACCGCATTCAGTTCTAATATTTTCATTCGACACTCTATCATACACAGAGTATGACACATTCGTCTAAGAGATCTCATTTCTACTGCATTTATTCTACTTTCATCCTTCTTTTGCCAGTTCCATGCTTCGCTTCCATACATAAGGGTCGGTACAAGAACAACATTGTGCACTGCCATTTTAGCTTTTTTGGATAGGTTTTTGTTTGCGATGACAACTTTAAGTGCACCATTCACTTGGTTGCCTGCCTCAACTCTTCTTTCAATATCCCTCTCCACTCGCCCATCTTTTGTAAACGTTTTACCCAAATACACGAACTCACCTATTTTTTATGTTCTGTTTTGTCATCTTGAAGAGAATTTGAAGAATCATCGAACATAACAGCTATTTACTATCTAACTCACCATCTTGCCGACTCTCATACATCGTGTCATGTATGCACTTCGATTTCTCCGACTCCTCACGTGGCCGATATTTAATAAAAAAATATATTTGAAATGTCATGGTATATTAAATATTTCGATGATTTGATCGTGCTACATATTGCTCGGTCTTCCTTGTTCCGTTTACGTCATTTACATATACATTCTTAATCATTATTTCCTCATTCATTCTTTTCATGTGTCCAAATCATCTAAATGATCCATTCGTTGTTTTCAGAACAATATTAATTGATTATGTCGATTATGCCTATTTTACTGATTGAATTAAATCGTTTTTTTGTGAATTACTTCGAAAATAAAATAAAATAATACCGTTTTCCATTAATAAAAGATAATCACAAAGCATTGTTACCTTAAATTATAAAAAAAAATCGTTTTACTCCATTACTGTATATTACTGCCATCTATGTATTGTTCGACTGCAAAACAAAGTTTTAGCTTAGCTAGCAAAATGTTCTACTTACTGCAAAAGATTTTCGGTAAACCACCTTGAAGAAAACTTTATTCGTAAATAGGTTTGCGCCTTTGATAACAATACCTCAAAATGAGACCGTTAGATGTCGCTAGTCGAATATTATAGTAGTTTATTATTTATTACCAACTATAAGTTTTATAAGTGTAAAAACTGCTAGTTGTGTTAGATTTGTATTGAAATGTACATGCTTTATTTTTAATATAAAAGTTTTCGGAGAATAGCAGTTTTTGGGGCAAATTAATGGAATGAAATTGAATTTTGCGCATTAACAACAAAAATGGCGTAGGTACCAACCCCGCCTTCCTTTCAAATAAATCGTTGTTTTGTGTTGTCTAAATAATTTATAGTACTTACCCGAGTTGTTATCTGGGCAGAAATTAATTATCACTAAATGTATACCACTGTCATCACAATCTAAACTTGTAATTATATCATTAAATCATTTTCTCTCGGCTAATAATTTAAAATTATACGAATTTCACGATTTTATAATGTAATTTATCTATAAGTTGGTTTTCACCATTCCTTTTTTTCACACAATTATTATGTATATAATTAATATATGTTAATTTACCCTGTTCAATTATGTTATTTTAAATGTACTAATTGTTTGTAGGTATATAAATATGTAACTTTAATGTATTATTACTTGTATGTTTTTTTGGAAAGTATGTTTACAAAGGATGGGAGGATAGATGAGGATATTGAAAAAAAGGTTGGGGCAGGCAACAGAGTAAATGGTGCACTTAAAGCTGTCATCGCAAACAAAAGCCTATCCAAAAAAGCTAAGATGGCAGTGTATAATGGTGTTCTTGTGCCGACCCTTATTTATGGAAGTGAAGCATGGAACTGGAAAAAGAAGGATGAAAGTAGAATAAATGCAGAAGAAATGAGATCTCTAAGATGAATGTGTGGATACTCTGTATATGATAGAGCGACAAATGCAAGTATAAGAAGTGAATGTGGTGCGAATCAAAGTGTTATGAACAAAATAAGGAAAATGTCATTAAGATCGTTTGAACACATGGAAAGAATGTGTGAAGACAGAATGGTAAAGAAGGTATAGGTATGTTTACGGCGTGAACGGAGCTAGAAATAGAGGAAGGCCGAGGAAAACGTGGCACGATCAAATCAATTAAATATTGAATATCGGTCACGTAAGGAGTCGGAGATATCGACGTGCGTGCATGACCATATGTGTGAATGTAGAGGAAGCGAGAGAAGTATGTCAGGATAGAACAGTGCGGCGATCCATTCTTTCTGCCTACCCCTCCGGGGAGACGGCGTGATGGTTAGTTAGATAGTTAGTTTGTTACTTGTATTATATGACACGTAACACTCCATTACGAATATATTTTTTTAAGAAATTATAAAATTATAAGAAGGAAACATTTGTATAACTACATGTTTGGTAGCTTGTTTTACTTTCGAGCAAGTAATATGATAATAGCCCCAAGACACTGAAATAACTTTTGTAACGCTGGCAAAGCTCCGACGGGAGCGAAACCGGATGGTTGTTACAAAATTAAGTGGTCTAAAAATTTAAAAAAATTGTGTAGGTACCTATTATTTTTAATAATTCCATACCACAAATTAAGTGCTTTATACGAATGTATAAATCTATTTTATATTAAAAATTTTGATTGATTGGATAAGGGAAATATCCGAGGTTGAGGATGTCGTTAGTTCTAGTGCCAACCCTCATGAATGGAAGTGAAGCTTGGAGCTGGCAAAAGAAGAATGAAAGCAGGATAAACGCCCGAAATAAGAAGAATATACAGTAAAACCTTCAACATTACACATTTCAAATGCCTCTAACCGGTTCATTGTATGAACTTTTAATGTCCATACTTAATAAATAAAAAATAACATTAGAAAAAACCTAATAAATAAATAAATTATATAGGTTGATAGGGATACATATAATTCGATAAAATATGCGAGTATCAATTTAGCAAAAAGTATGTAGACAAATAAAACTGCCATTAATACGAATAGCGTCCTATTATTAAACTAATATGACAAATTAATGGAGTGGCACGATCCGATTTTTTTGTTAGTAAGGTCTCACATATGGGCAGACGCATACGGCTTATATACGTATGATCCTTTTAAATGTTTGTACATCACACACCGACATGTATAGGTACAGGGGTGATACCCAAAATACTTTTTTGATTGAAATTCACATATTGAAATACGGTTCAAATTGAATTTATTGATTACCAGTTTTACAGTGGTGTACGAAAATATAACACTGGAGAATTACATGATCATTTTACCTTTTAAAATAAGGTGTTCCGAGGCTTGGAAGGAGCCATGTTAGGAATAAGCCTAAGAGACAGAGTCAGAAACGATACGGCGAGAGAAAAAATACAGGTCACTGACATCATCCACCGGGTGGCGACTCTAAACTAGCAATGGGCAGGTCATGTAGCCAGAAGCTCAGATGAAAAGTGGACAAGAAGACTGGTGACTTGGAGATCGTGGACGGCAAAGAGAAGTGCAGGGCGACCGCAACTACGGTGGAAGGGTGATCTGAACAGACACGTCGAAATAACCTGGATGCAGTCTGCACAAGACAGAGTGACATGGAAGCGAATGGAGGAGGCCTTTGTCAAAGAGTGGACGGGAATCGGCTGTGGAAGAAGAAGAAGAAGTTCCGAGGCTTGGATTTCTCGGCTACGAAAATGATTTTTAGAAAAACAAAAATATGCTGAAGGAGAGCAAAATACAATAATACAAGACCTGCGTTCGTCCTATAATAAAATATGGAATTGAGATGAGGGCTGACATCATTAGAACAAAAAGTCTCCTAAGAACCACGGAAATGAGGACTTGCAGATCAATTACGGGAATTACATTCCGAGACAGAGTGAGAAATACTGAAATAGGGAAGATCAGCGATGTACTCGTAGATGATGTTGTGCAATGGGGAAAAACGAGTAGATGTTGCTAAAGAGACCACGTGGAGGGAACGTGTCCAGAAAGAGTGATAAGTAAAGCGGCAAATAAAGTACCAACAGCAATCGACCTCCAGGAAGACCACCCAAAAGATGGCAAGACAACTGGACATCTATATCCCAGGAATGGCTTCCGAGAAATAACAGGACACAGTCCAAAATAAAGAAAAAGAAACAGACCCATTTAGAAAGTTTTATTCTTCAGATTTAAATTTGTAAAGGGTGGGATTTTGTAAATTGTAAACTGTTATATTTGCAGGATACGATGCACTCGGGTCGATTTTTTTCCGATGTTTTAATAGTTATTCTGCTATTCGGGACGGAGACAAATCCAAGATCATCAATATCGGTCCAGTCGTTCTTGAGTTATAAATGGTGTAACTAACACGACTTTGTTTTATATATATAATATAATATATGGATTATACATTTTTATTCTTACTTTTTTAGTGGTTTATACAATAGGTAAGGTTTATTTTGTGTACATCCAAATTTTACCTATGAACTATTAAATCAAAAATGCACATTTCTGAAAATATAAATAATTCGAAACGTAGTTTTCTTAACCTTTCCGTTACGCGCGAAAAAACGCGCGTTCCGGTGTTAGGTAGTCAGTACACAATAAAAAATTAGCGACTTTAAATCGGAAAAATAAAAACATTCATAGCTAATCCCCTTAATTAACTATAATTGAAGTCAACAATTATAATAATTGAGATTTATTTGCTGAAAACATTAAAAAACCATCTGGCAACGCTCACGGAACGGGCATGGATCCACTCTGGTTGCAAGCCCGAGAACTACTGCCAGCGGCAGTGAGAACATTGAGCTCCTTGCGCTTCCACAGTGAAGAGTGTATGCAAGAGTGAGATGTGAATATAGTGTCGCGCACTCATAGCGCTGTTTATACCCGAATTCGTTTTCTATGCTCACAAAATTCCCTTCGATGTACCCGATAATTTCTGATTATAATTAATATTATTTTTTAAATCAATGCGTAAATATATTATGGAGGAATTCCTAAAATTTTAACCTTGTATTTATTATATTTATAGAGATATTGATGGTAACTAACTAACTAACCATCACGCCATCTCCCTGAAAGGGTAGGCAGAAAGAATGGACTGTCACACTTTTACTGATGCGACACTCCATCCTTCTCTTTTCGCTCTGCAGGAGACGCGGTGTGATGGGTTGCGAACCTCATCGCCACCAATAGGCATCTCCCGCGCACACTTTGATCGTGCAACACCCACAAAATAAATCTAAAATAAATAATATAAAATACAATGATATAAAATAAAATAACAAAATAAAAATAATTTAACACAAATTTTTCTTTTTAGATGGTGCACATATTGTCTATTTAATTTATGTTCCACGAATCCGTCGTTTTTTTAATTTAGCACATAATGTAATATTATGATATTGATGGTTATTAGAAGAATATAGGGAAGGGAGGGTTAATCCCAGAATCTTCACATACCATATAAGTTAGTAAAAGCGATAAACAATTTGTCGTCCAAAAAGAAATATGTGGATCAATATGGGCTGACTGCTAATCGGCGGTTTGCAAGTCTGCCAAAAGTGTCTCTGTAGTAAAACCTCCTCTCTCCGTAGTAGACTCTAGAGGGTTCGTTCACCCTTTGCAGCTTCCCGAACCGGACGGGGAGGGGAAGCACAGCCTCAAGGAGGAGGGGTATCGATTATACCCCCACAGCCTAGTTTATATCCTGCAGGACTTGAGGTTTACGAGAATATTGAGGCTTTTGATCCATATACTGTTGGGGAGGGCCAACATTTTTCAAAACAACGGCATTCAGATTTTACGGCAATAAATGAAATAATTTATAGACGCGATTTTCTTATCGTAAATAAAGTTTTTTTATATACGCTTCAAGATATTTACTCTATAATTCTACAAATTGCGAACATACGAGGTCTGTTCAAAAAGTATCGCGAATTTTATATTTTTTCAAAAAGTATTTATTTATTCATGAATATCTATTTTGTCCCCTTCAAAGTAACTCCCCTCGGATATAATACATTTATGCCAACGTTTTTTCCAATCCTCGAAGCACTTAAAAAAATCATTTTTTGTGATCTTGTTCAGCTCCTCCTTCGATGCCGTCTTTATCTCTCAATCGTGGCGTAGCGTCGTCCTTTCATGGGCCTCTTCAGTTTTGGAAACAGGAAAAAGTCACAGGGGGCCAGGTCTGGGGAATACGGTGGCTGCGGCACCATTACTGTGTTGTTTTTGGCCAAATATTCGCGCACAAGCAACGATGTGTGAGCAGTAAATTGCGCATAACTTGCAGGTAATATTCCTTATTGACCGTACTACCCTGTGGCAAGAACTCATGATGCACCACGCCCCTGCAATCGAAGAAAACTGTGAGCAAAACCTTCACGTTCGACCGAACTCGGGGCGCTTTTTTTGGTCTTGGCTCATGCGGCAGCTTCCATTGGGATGATTGAGCTTTGGTTTCCACGTCATAACCATAAACCCATGATTCGTCACCAGTTATGACCCTCTGGAGCACATTTGGGTCGTCACGGACCGAGTCCAACATCTCATGAGCAATGTTAACGCGATGCTGTTTTTGGTCGAAATTGAGCAATTTTGGCACGAATTTCGCGGCGACCCGACTCATGCCCAAATCATTGGTTAAAATCGAATGGCACGAGCCAATCGATATGTTTAGGTCCTCAACAACTTCTCTAACGGTGATTCGACGATTGGCTAATACTATTTTCTTCACTTTATCAATGTTTTCGTCTGTTGTTGACGTGCTCGGGCGTCCGGCACGCTCTTCGTCGTTCATATCTTCTCGGCACTCTGAGAACATTTTGTACCACCGATAAACGTTGCTTTGGTCCAAGGTAGCTTCACCATATGCCACAGTCAACATTCGAAATGCGTCCGCGCACTTTATTTTGTTTTTCACACAAAATTTGATACAGATTCTTTGATCCATTTTTTGGAATAGGCAAAATCGAAGACGAGCCAAAACACATCCAAGCAAAACAGCTGTCAAAAATTAACTAAACATTCAAAATGGCCGACCTTGTCAGCATAAGTAAGGGACATGAGTACTAACATAACGCTACAAAAAAATCAAAAATCAAATATACGTAGCCAGCGGAAATTCAAAATTCGCGATACTTTTTGAACAGACCTCGTAATTTTTAATTATTGTTTTAAAAAAACTTTCATTACAAATTTAAACCAGTTCACCAAAATGAGCAGATTTGAAATCTTAGTCTTCTGTACTCGGGATCAAGAGCCAGGTATTCTATCCTCTTAACTACCACATTGTGGTTATATTAAGTAAAAAAAAAATAAGATTGTTAAAGAACACAGCTAATTCAATAGTTTACTGAATTTAAAAATTACTTAAGAAGTCAAAAAATAGAGTTGATAAATTGTTTCACATATGATGTACATATTTTATGTAATATTGGATAACGATTCGGTATTCGTTTTTCATTTATGCATTGATTAAAATTATTATTTTTATACGTTATAAATTCATATTGAGATAAATATTTTATCGAAAATCGGAGAAAAATTACCAATACAATGAAACGTATATACCATTGTACATACTGCTCGTATTATATCCCACTGTCGCATATTGAAGTGTTGAAAGGACATATAACTATCCCATACATACTCTTTTTGTAAAACTCTCGCTACTTCTATATTCGCGAGATCGAAAGTTATATGTTTTTAATCGTGTTTTGTCCTGCGTGCAGTATTAAAATGTTACAACAAATAGTAGCTATGTATTCGTATTATGAAAATTCTTAAACTTAGGAGTCAAAAAATATAGTTGATAAATTGATTCACATGTGATGTATATATATAATATTGGATAAAGATTCGGAATTCGTTATTCATTTATAGATTTATTAAAATAATTTTTTTAATACATAATAAATTCATATCGAGCACTGAAAAAATATTTTATTGAAAATCGGAGATAAATCACCAATACAACGAAACGTATTTACCATTGTACATACCATTATATCCCATTAAAATATTACAGCTCATAGTAGATACATATTTATATTATGCAAATTTTGATTAATTATATGTTTTATCACATTTCATTAGAGCTATACTTGATTAAAGCACATTGTTCGGGGAACCAACCCCTATCCTAGCATGGGCTCACCCCTTACACTCGAGTAGATTTAACTATCACTCTCGCTACTTGACATCGCCGTATTTGCTTCCCTTGCCTCTTATATACTCCGTTGTTAAATAATTGAGCCGGTTCACTTCTGAGGGAGGCTTTAAGTATTTAAAAATTGGATATAATAGAAAATTTAACTTCTTAGTTAAAACTTTTATCTTCTTCCTTGCCAATCCCAATTTATTTTGGGTCGGTATACTTTGTCAGACTTCTTAAGTACATATTTTTTATCCATGTATTATAACGCTGAGGAAAACGTGGCGTGATATTCTTTCGTATTAGTGAAGGTACGTTCAGAAGACAAATACTCTCAACTTTGGTCTCGCTTGCTTACAATACTTGTCGATCGGTTTTCAATGATTCATTAACGAAATGTTTATGAATGTCGCAAAAACGTGCCAGATCTCCAAAATTTAAAAAAAATAATAATATGCAAGATTCATCAATTTAAGTCCTTGAAAACTGTCAAAAATAGGCTGGTTAGAGCAAACATTCAATAGCCAAACGTTATAAAATATTATACTCTTATATGCATACATTCGTGTTTGATTATTATCCTAATTATTCGTGCCCATAAAATATTCTATATTTGGTGTAAAGTATAAATATGAACGTTCATAAAAGGCTGCTAGTTGATGAATATCTTATGAAGTAAGCAATCAAAATAATTGGAGGTCTTTTGATTGTTTAAATTTGCATGGGATTACAATCGCAATTAGTAACGATAAATATTTTTTTAATTTTCCAATCAAAACTAGACTTTGGCAATCAACGTGTAAAGCCTTGTTAATGGTTATATATATTTTTATAATTTTAGATAAACTTAAGGCGTTAACACTGTAGAATTCCATAATGTCGAATTTTTATGAATTAAAACACTGTTTTTTCCACTTTTGAGTTTATTTTTCTCGACATGTTTCGAAGGCTTACCTTCATCATTGGGAGAACGATATAAACTATGTGTATGGTTTATATCGTTTTCCCGATGATGAAGCTATAAGCCTTCGAAACATGTCGATAAAATAAACTCAAAAATGGAAAAAAGTGTTTCAATTCATAAAAATTTGCCAAAAGAATATTAATTTTAAGTTCGCCGTTTTGTAAAATTAATTACCCAGACTGGAAGCATTTGACATGTGGCTCCATCGCCGAATGCTCAGAGTTCCCTGGACAGACATGGTTACCAATACCGAAGTCCTGAGGCCAGCTAGAAAAGTACCACATTCCCCAACTGATGTTGGAGGAGAAAATTGAGGGACGCCGAAGGCCCGGAAGGAGACAAATGTTCTGGCTGCGAAACGTGAGGGAGTGGACCGGCATCTGAAGTGTGGAGGAGCTGTTCCGAACGGCGCAGGACAGAGACAGGTTCGCCGAGGTGATCGCCAACGTTGGGGGGACCTGACAGGGGACTTGAAGAAGAAGAAGAATTACCCAAAGGGCACAATAGGAAAAGACTAACCGAACCGTGTAGTTTTCAGTAGTCTCTTAAATTTAACGTCAATGTCCAATGGGTTGCGATGAAAACCGAATTGATGAAAATAATATTCACAGCAACTGCTGTGTGCTTTATTTCAGATTTCCAAAATGATGTATATGTATGCCATACTTTAAACTGTGTACTAAACAATAATGGTTTATATTTACACGCATCTGTAGTTCACCTTTTTATTATTTAAAATCAACTAATATAATCCTAGATAATCCCAAATCGCAATAGGTCGAAAACTTACCTACACTACTACGTACAGCTTAGTAGGTTAATTTGTTTTTCTCTTGATTAGAAACAATAAAACATCGCAAGCCTTAACAATGGACATGCGAACAGACGATTTAATTGCATTGTCTGCTTTAAATGAAAATTTTAATTGTCGAAATTTTGTAACGTTAATTAACTAAACAAAACATTGTTTTGAAGAGCCCGGGTTTGTGTGAGTTAGAGGGAAAGTAACAACCAGGTTAATTTCTAACTTTTAAATCAGACGGGTGTCTCTAATGAAGTATATAAGTACTGAATGATTTGAAATTACAATTTCAAGAATTCGTTTTTATTCTTATTTTTGTATTTTATATTTTAATGATTAACAAAGAAAAATGACATACGGCAAGAAAAATATAGATGGAAAAAAGATAAGACCGTAATTAGGGCCATCTCCATTAGACTAGCTTGCCATTGACACATATATGAAGAAGAAGGCAAACGAATTTACGATGTTTTTAAATGACTTTATTTACAATATTAAAAAAGATAAATCTCTCTGATTAAAAAAAAATCCCGAATTAATAATAATTTAATATTATAAAATATAACTGTTAAAATTAAAAACACTGTTATAATATTACAACTTCTTTTTATTCACTGAGAGTGTCGCGATAGCTGTTTCGCCAACCGATGTTGGCATCTTCAGGTGTTACAATAACCCGATGATGCCTACATCGGTTGGCGAAACAGCTGTCGCGACACCCTCAGTGAATAAAAAGAAATTGTGATATTATTAACAGTGTTTAAAATTTTAACAGTAATAATGTTGAAGTATCATAGTGTTTCGGCCAAAACAAAGGACTATTATTATAAAATAAATAAGACGTTATTTTTTATAGTATTATATTATGTAATTTTTTATTAATTATTTACTATTTTGTGCGTTCGTTAATTTTTCATCGTCATAATTATAGTATCAAGTAGCTTTAACAATTCAAATTTTATTTTGATTTAAAAAAAGCAATTGTTTACGATTGTTATTCCAGTAGATTTTTTTAGCCTTTTTTAAAAATTATTCTACAATAATTATGAAAATAATCTAATTGTTCTTTGTTCAAAGCGATATTCTGTGACTAATAATCTTTCTATAATTGGTATAATTAGTATTTCTACGGTAATTATAACGTGATGGAAACGGAAAAGTGAAAGTAAGATGGGAGTTTATGGGCGGGGCAGGCACTAAGGCCACTACGCCTTACGTCTAAAGACGTGAGAAAAATCTTTAAACGTAAATACGCGAAGCTCTCAACTTCTTTGCGTTCATATTTATTGTGCACACTCTTTAAGCTAACGTAGACTATGAATTACATATTTACGGGTTCACTTTTTTTAAGTAATAAAAGTGAGAATCATTACATTTAATGCGTGTTTTATTAAAACGCTTGACAGGATTTTATTCAATAAGCAATCTTGTAAGACTACGGCTTCGCAGAAAGGGGTAGTGCACTGTTGGCTAGGGAACCAATGCATACCATACTATCCCAATAATGCACACCGTACTATCGCAATAATGTATACCATACTATCCCAATAATCCACACTAAACTATCGCAATTATGCACACTATACTATCACAATAATGCACACCATACTATCGCAATAATGCGTATCATACTTTTCCAATGCGCAATCGCAATAATGCACACCATACTATCGCAATAGTGCGTATCATACTTTTCCAATAATACACGCTATACTATCGCAGTAATGCAAACCATACTATCGCAATAATGCGTATCATACTTTTCCAATAATGCACATTATACAGTAATGTACACCATACTATCGCAATAATGCTTACAATACTATCCCACACTATAGGTACTATGACATTAATGCATACCATACTATCGCAATAATGCATATCATACTTTTTCAATAATGCACTATACTATCGCAGTAATGCACACCATACTATAGCAATAATGCACCCAGCAAAGAAAAAAGGCAGACCACACTAGTGTAAGAATACAAGTGTGGTCTGCCTTTTTTTCTTTTGTAGATGGGCTTTTGTTGATACAGAGAATATTATACAATATATTATAATATATGTGGATTTTTTAAATATCTGTAATCTTCTGTACTATCATGTAATTTGTGTCAGTTATTGGAATAAATATAAAAATAGAAAAGTGTTATGAAAAGCAGAGATTTTGACAATATAATAACATGATTGAGATGCTTTGTACACGGTAACCATTACATTACTCTGAATACGGAACTGAGATGGTATCTAGAATGTTCTTCACGTCTATTTTATTGGTTTTAGTGGCAGAACATCCCACGCGGTCCAACATATACCGTCATTACCTTCCATAATGGAATATTGGATGACTACACCAGATAGAGTATAGCCAACGTTAATCGACGAATGGCAAAAAGCAATGATACAATTTTCAGAGCAGTTGGCAGAATAAATAAATAAAATAGGATTATTAAATCTTTTTTCTCTTTTAATAGATCTGAAGATATCTTCTTCTTCTTCTTCTTTTCGTCCTGTCACACCTCCGTGGTGCATAGGGCCTCAAGGAATCTTCTCCACCCGACTCTATCGCATGCCTGATGCTTAACATCGTCCCAAGTGAGACCTGCTGCCTTAACCTTGTCCTGCAGGGTTCTTCTCCAGGTGGCTCTAGGTCTGCCTCGCTTTCTCTTTCCCCCCATAGGGGACCAGTCTAGTGCGCCCAGGCTGGGTTCCGTCTCAGAGTGTGACCGATCCACTGCCATTTGCGCCTAGCGACTTGTTCTCTAATTGGCTTTTCGCCTGCCATGGTCCAGAGAACGGCATTTGACACTGTTTGGGGCCAATAGATTTTGAATATTGGGCGAAGATCTGAAGATATATGGCACAGAAATCATTTATCCTGTGATATTTTATTTCATAATAAACTAACTAACTAACCATCACACCGTCTCCCTGAGGGGTAGGCAGAAAGAATGGACCGCCACACTGTTCTGTCCTGACACATTTCTCTACATTCATACATCTTGTAATACACGCACGTCGATTTCTCCGACTCCTCACGTGACCGACATTTAATATTTGATTGAATAAATCGTGCCACATTTTCCTCGGCCTTCCTCTATTTCTAGCTCCGTTCGCGTTATTTACATATACTTTCTTCGCCATTCTATCTTTACTCATTCTTTCCATGTGTCCAAACAATCTTAACGACCCTTTCATTATTTTGTTCATAACATTTTCATTCGCACCGCATTCATTTCTTATACTTGCATTTGGCACTCTATCACATACAGATTTATCACACATTCGTCTTAGAGATCTCATTTCTACTGCATTTATTCTACTTTCATTCTTCTTTTGCCAGTTCCATGCTTCACTTCCATACAAAAGGGTCGGCACAAGAACACCATTATGCACTGCCATCTTAGCTTTTTTGGATAGGCTTTTGTTTGCGATGACAACTTTAAGTGCATCATTTACTCTGTTGCCTACCTCAACCCTCATTTCAATATCCTTCTCCACTCTCTTATCCCTTGTAAACATACTTCCTAAATAAACAAATTCATCCACTTGTTCCAGATTTTCACCGTTTACACTAATGTTTCAGATTGTCATGTTACCTTATTTTCGAAAATCATTACCTTGGACTTATTCACACTCATCATCAAATCGTATCGCTTGCATACCTCATACATACTAGACACCAGGGCTTGTAGTTCATGTTCGTTGTCTGCGAGTAGCACAGCGTCGTCCGCATAAAACAAGCAGCTTACTGACACACCGTTCATTTTTGCACCTGCATCCAACCCTTTCAGTTCTTTCATACACTTGTCCAAATATAGATTCAACAACCATGGGGATTTTACACATTGAGACATACATATTTCATAATGTGTTAGAAAAAAAGTTATTTCATAATATGTTTATGAAATTTACAATAAAAATGTATAAATTATTATTATTAAAAAAAGTCAATAATTAAAAACTGCAATTAAGGTCGTCAAATTTGTTTGGTTGGATTCTATGTGTACCTGTATAACAACTGCTATAATCCGTATGGGTGGTATACGTCGTATATCAGAATGCTCAATATTACTTAGTTCATGTCACAAATCTTGTGTAGATACCTATCAGTACGGTAAAAAAGTACCTTATAGTAAAGTAAAGTACCTATTTAAAATAAGTAATACTTAAAAACATTTTTACAAAGTGCAACACTATGGGGGGAAATGTGGGAGTCTTTCATACGTAGATTTTCACCAGAGGCAAAGCGTGACATAAAAAAAAAAACAATTTTATCATAGTTCTTCTTTTAAAAATAATTTACGTGCCTATTTTTAGATACTACCAACAAATCTTCAAATATGAGTAAGTTGATGATTTATTTATAGCGAAAAACAACGGTAGTGACCAAAATTAGCTTTAATTGAAAACTAATAAAATATTAACCTGTGCAGTAGAGAGTTTTTTTGAACTCAATAAAATAAAAATAATTCAATGCCAAATCATAGAAATAAAATAATTACAATGCATTCTTAACCACAATTTAATTTTATTCACTGAGAGTGTCGCGACAGTTGTTTCGCCAACCGATGTTGGCATCATCAGGTGTTACAATAAACAGTTAAAATAAAAAGAGTTTATTGTAACACCTGTGGCGAAACAGCTGTCGCGACACTCTCAATGAATAAAAATAAATTGTGGTATTATAACAGTGTTATAAATTTTAACAGTAATTTTTTTTTTTTTTTTATGTACACAACAGGTCGTTTGGACCCAATTACAGTATACAATTTTTATTTTTTAGCTATTATATTGATTCTCGTGACATTTGATAGGTAGCCAATCTATCGCCATTTTATTGTCACGTGAATTCTACACCAGACCAAAGACAGTGTGACAATCACACTGCCATCGCCGGGAATCGAACCCAGGACCTTCGGCATGGAAGTCAGAGCTCGTAACCACTCTGCCACGAAGGTCGTAATGTTGATGTATCATATTCGGTCAAAACAATGGATTATTTGGAAAAATAAATGTTTATTTCATAAATAGTCAACCATGCATCGGTCTATCAGAACATAAATCGCAGTCTGACATCAAAAGGTTAACAAACAACAGGAGAGTTATGACGTCATGGAATATTTAAAATGTGAATTACTCCGTCGGTATTAAAGTTACATTGCTAAAAACTTCGAGAATTTGTGACAAATGGTTCACAGATGCCAGTATCGTTCGGTATTCAGGAAAATTTTAAGTAGTAGATTAGTTGCGGGCGCAACAGTACCTGAACTGTCATAGCACCGAACAGGTTAATCGATGGTGGAAATAATGAATAACGAAAGAATTGCAAAGAAAGTTTAGGTTAACGATATGAACGAAAAAAAACGACACCAATAAAAATGTGATCAAATCAGTCAAATAATAAATATAGGCCACGTGAGGAGTAGGAGAAATCGACGTTAAGGCAGGACACGATGTATGAATGTTGAGGAATCAAATGAAATCATGTCAGATAAGAATGGCATTGGAGTTCATTATTTCTACCATCTCCCTCTGAGAGACGGCGTGATGGAGAAGACACGGCTTTAAAAAAATATATGGGGCGCCAATGCCAGTTACATGCAACAATTTTTTTTGGTACCTACCATAAATTTAAATTTATGAGACAGTAATCCTAAAAAAAATTCATTTATAATAAATAAACATACATTAAATTTTTACGTCACATATACTGTACAGGAAACTGTACTAAACAGCAACTTGTATGTATTGACATTAAAGCGAATTAAGGCAGAAACACACATAGCATTGTAGTGGGTCGTGTCGTGTCGTGTCGTGGAGCAATCTGACGCGGTGACAGGCATACATTATTATATATCGCCCTGCACCCAGTACTGATACCACGAAACGTAAAACATACATCTTTAAATAAAACTTTATATGTTTTTTTTAAGGATTGATTGTATTTATGTATTTCAATAGAGCCGAAGATGTAAATTGTTATTTTTTTGGAAACAGAATATAGTGGTCCAGGCGTTTACAGGACTTATGACCTGTCATTGGTTGGGTTAAGCAATCGCTTTATGTAATACAACATTCCCCATTTCTCCCTTCTTACGACCACCACGTCTTACAAATTTTTGAAAGTTGTATATATGCTACTTGCACCACACTTCACATGTTATTAGTTCAATCTGCACTAGCGCCATCTATTAAGAATAGGTGTAAGCATTAAGCAGAAAATATTTATTAATGCAATGTGAAAGGCTACATTTGCTAGACAACGCCAGGAGAATACTTCTCCAATTTTTATGATTTTAAACTTGGACCAGTTTTTGTTTTTTCTTAAATGTTACCAATATTTGTAGACAAATACTGGATTTAACCCATTGCAGGTTAATAATTTTTAAGGATTGATTGTATCTCAATAGAGACGAAGATGTCAATTGTTTTTTTTTTAAACAATATTTTGGTCGAGGCGTTTACGGGACTTATGACCTGACATTGGTTGGGTTAAGCGATAACTTTATGTTAACAACATTCCCCATTCCGCCCTTTTTATGACCACCACGTCTGACAAATTTTTGAAAGATGTATATATGCTACATATGTAAATACAAGAAGGGCGGAATGGGGAATGTTGTTAACATAAAGTGATCGCTTAACCCAACCAATGACAGGTCATAAGTCCTGTAAACGTCTCGACTACCATATTCTGTTTCCAAAAAAAAATCAATTTACATCTTCGTCTGTATTGAGATACAATTAATCCTTAAAAATCAATGACATCTTTCATAAAAACTGTACATATATTACATTTTTACATAGTGAAATATTTCGTACAATGCTAACGTTTTCACTTTAAGTATCGATTTAACTTATAACGGTATAATCGATTTTATTTTTCCATACAAATTTATCAGAAAGTACTTCCCAGAAAATACTGCAAGAAAATGTAGTAAATTGGTTTACATTGAAAACTTTGGAAGCAATGAAAAGGTTATAAGTAGTCTAATATATGCAAACCATTAATTTCAAATTTCAGCTGAAACTGTCATACTTATATTCAAAATTCAACGTTTTCTGAGTTTAAATATCGCCAGCCATATTTCTTAAAGGCATAATAATGGAGGTTTCGTATGATATAAATGAAACTCAAGTATCGTAATTTAATTTAACATGATTGATGGCGTTTACTTTGTATTTCGAATATCACAGAATAATAATTCTGTTAACCATTCTATAACAGTTGCTATACTCGGTACAAACACAGTATTCAAATTCAATTGGACACATTATCACAATGCTGGTTTTTGTGCCGACCCTAATGTATTGAAGTGAAGCACGGAAGTAGAATAAATAAAGTAGAAATGTGTCTAAGAGTGTCAAATGCAAATATAAGAAGTGAATGTGGTGCGAATGAATCTGTTATGAACAAAATAATGAAAGGGTCGTTAAGATGGTTAAGAAACATAGAAATAATGAATAAAGACAGAATGGTGAATAAAAACAAAGTAAACGACGTAAACGGAGCTAGAAATAGATTAAGGTCGAGGAAAAGGTGGCATGGTCAAATCAATCAAACATTAAAGGTCAGTCACCCGAGGAGTCAGAGAAATCGACGATCATGTATAACACGACGTATGAATGAAGAGACAGGACAGGACAAGACAGTCAGGACAGAAAAGTGTGGCGGTCCATTATTTCTGCCTACCCCTCCGAGAGACGGCGTGATGGTAACCGAAAGTAAAGTCAGAATATACAAGGCATGCGTTCGCCCCATCATGACGTATGGAATAAAGGTCAGAGCCGATACCAATAGAACTAAGAACCTTCTTAGAGTAAGAGAAATGCGAACCCTACGCTCCATCGCAGGCAAAACCCTCAGAGATCGGATCAGAAATGAAACGATAAGGTCTGTCTGTGGTGTTGAAGACATAGTGAGATGAGGAAGAAGCAGAAGGCGCTTTTGGAGAAACCACGTGGACCACATGGAGAATACAAGAATCGCAAAAATTGTTAAAGATGAAAACCCAAGCAGCCAGAGATTATCAGGAAGGCCGCCGAGAGATGGAGAGGTGGCTGGAGATCACCATCCCAGTTTCGAAGTTTCGGGTAGCCCTTCAATGGGCAGAGGTTATAGAAAATTTCCCGGCTCAACACAGTGAAGACAACGTCATAGAAATCTGTAATAATTAATATGAATGAAAACGCCTGTTTTCTAGAAATGTTATTATATTTATAAAAGAAAACAACAACGTGTTTGATTCTCGCTACATTTGATAATGCCTTAGTGAGGTGAAATAAAATTTCTAAAAACAGACGTTTTCATTCGTATTAATTATATAAAATGAAGTTTTTTTATCATTGTTCAAGATAAATAAATTAGAGAAATCTATAGAATAAATAAGAAAGCTTTAAATGAATCATTTAAAAAAATTGGCCTTAAAATGAATATGACAAAGACAAAACATTGACTTACACACAAAGTGAAGACATTAAAATCCATCATAAAAATGTAGAAGTGGTGGATGAATATGTGTTCCTAGGTCATCTGTTGGTTTTTGGAAGAGGGGGTCAAGTCAAGGAAATTGATAGGAGAATACAGATCGGTTGGTCTGCATTTGAAAGGCTGGGCAACTTTAAAAACACAAAATTTAAAAACGAAAGTGCTAAACCAGTGTGTGTTACCTGTGATGACCTATGGATGCGAGACATGGACGTTAATGTAAGAAGCGATGCACAAAATCAAAGTTGCACAACGGGCCATGGAAAAATCTATGTTGGGTATCTCGCTTAGAGATCATATACCCAACGTGGAGATTAGAAGACGCACCAGGGTCACCGATGTAGGCATTCGCATTGCGAGGATGAACTGGCAGTGGGCTGGTCATGTGTGTCGACGGAAGATGGAGCCAGAGTGTTACTGAATGGAGGCCAAGGTTGGTTCGGAGAAGTGTCGGGAGACTGGCGAGAGACCGAGAGAAATGGCGTGGGGGTGGAGAGGCTTACGTCCAGCAATGAATAGAGACAAGCTCATGAAGAAGATACGACACTAGAAAATTAAGGTACTAGCTCAATTGTTGGAATATTATTCACATGTTACGCCGCAAAAGCTTAATACCAGACTGTTAACTGCCGAATAATATAACAATTATTCAATAAAACGGATACTTTTAGTATTATAATATAAATGAAACAAATGAAACCTTTGTCGTTGAGTGTACTTATCTATTTTATGAAGCAACAAAAAATATGTGTGCTGTCCCTTGCCGGTTTAACTTTAATTAACGGAAAAAGTAAGTGATAAGAGAAAAACAAAATATCTATATGGTCCTAGATCTAGTTTATCCATTTTTGAGATTTATTCAGAAGTTTACGTTTAATGCACTTTCGTAGTTAAACGCTGCTGTAGAACTGGTATTAACCTAGTTTGACAGCAAACCTTATCTTCAAATGGATTCATAGCTATAAATCCTCTAAAGTGTTTAATGTAAACTTCAGCCGTTTTTCTGGTTTTTTGTATGAACTAGTTTCTTCAAGATTAATGTAATCTTTACTTGAATAAAATCTTAAGATTCCGATAACAATTCTAGTAATCGAACTTAAATATAATGGGCTCTAACAAAACAATCATTCGAAGTAATAACTTACTTCTCAAACAAGTATATTTTCACAATATTATGTATAGAGCAATCGGTATACTTGATTACGTAGTAAAAATAGTTTGTTTCTTGAATAAGGCATTATCAGAGAAGACAACAAACTGCTTTAAAATTTTGATATGTCACGTATTTCGCATACAATTCACTTCATTTACAAAAGGAAGGTTATTTAACAAGACAATTATTATAATAGAACGGTCCTTACACAATTATATATTGTAATATCAACTTATTGAACGCAAAGGCATTAACATTGGAATTCCATAGTAATATACTTAGGAAATTGAAAATAACTTTCAAATTTAATTGTATCTCAATAGAGACGACGACGCAAACTGAATATGGATGATCAAGGTGTTTACAGGACTTATGACCTGTCATTGGTTGGGTTAAGCGCACGCTTTATGTAATTACAACTTTGTTTAATCCACAAAATATTAAAAAATATTGAAAAAAACACGACATGTGTTTTTGGATGATACCTTCAGATGTAAAAATATAATAAAAACTAAACAAAGAAAGACTAATATAAAAAAACGAATTAAAAATTCGATACAATAATTTAAATTTTAAAAATTAACCAGGGCTATTTATTATAGGTACGAATAATTATTTGTTATCGGTATTATTATTGTTAAACAATAATAATACATGATGAGTATATAAAAAAAAATTAAATTGTAATTTGGAAAAAAAAACGTACGTTTGAAAAGACATAATTTATATAAATAATTAATTTGCATTTGATTAGGAATGGAAGCTTGGGAGATTAAATGTAGACAACGTATTTAAGGAGAAAGGAGTAAAAGGAGGAATCTGAGTATTAATTATGTTTTTACCCAATTTCACCAACTTGAGGATTTCAAAATTTTCAAGTTAATTTTTAAATTTAAATTATGGTATCGAATTTTAAATGCGTTTTTTATATTAGTCTTTCATTGTTTAGTTTTTATTATATTTTTACACCCGAAGATGGAGGTATCCTCCGAAACATATCGTGTTTTTTTAATATTTGGGGATTAAATAAAGTTATTTTCAATTTCCTAAGTATATTGTAATATCACATTTAATAATGCCTTAGTAAGCAAAAAGATTCTCAATAGACGGCCGGATGAAAAGCGAAGTGTGGAAAGACTAAATCTGAGGTGGATAATTGGTGTTACAAACTGGGGAATGCGGACAATGGACCAGGAAGAGTGGCGCAGAATTCTGGAAGAGGGGCCCATGTAGTTGTAGGTGTTTTTAAAATAACTAACTAACCATCACGCCGTCTCCCCGAAAGGGTAGGCAGAAAGAATGGACTGTAACATTTTAACCGATGCGGCACTCCATCCTTTTCTTTTCGCCCCACGGGAGACGCGGTGTGATGGGTTGTGAACCTCATCGCCACCAATAGGCATCTCCCACGCACACTTCGATCGTCCAACATCCACAAAATATTTCAAAAACAAATCATATAAAATACAATGATATAAATTAAATAAAATAACAAAAACATAATGTTCATTTTAGATGGTGCACTTGTTGACATGGACGATCCGGACTTTTGTGATTATTAGATTTATGTTACTCGCATCCACTTCTTTTTTTAAATAAGCTGCATTTAGGTACTTAAAGCAATCAAACACCAGCAAGAATTTTAAAATAATATTCAAGAAATTATTCAAATTGTCAAATAATCAAATAATCATAAAAAATTGATTTGTTTAAATAATTATTTTTCTTCTTTCGGTTTGAGTAAAGATAATGCTATTTAAAAAAACTTACCAACATATCAATATCAATATAGCCCAAAGTGCACAGTTTCAAAATATAAGCAATCATAGAAAACGTTGCTCTTAGATTCCGACCTTTATTGAATCAACAGTCAACCGTATTGATTCAAGCAAAAGAAGCGAAAAAATACACATAGTCAAAAATGCCGCGCGTATTTCTACATCCAATTTTGTTTACTATGTCCAATTTCGGATGAAACGATGAAAACAATGAAGACTTGTGTCTATATGAAGTCAGTCAATATTTTACTATAAGAGAGGAGAGAGTTTTTTGATTACGAATATAAATTTTGTGTGCCAATGATTTGCCTTCTATGACATATTATTTTGGTGTTGTTAATACTCGTACTTTAATTAACTTTAAAGTTTTTTTGGTTTCTTGGTTCTGCGCATATTTGTACCTAATATAACGAATAAAAATTCGATACAATAATTCAAATTTAAAAATTAACCTGGGCTATTTGTTATAAGTACTAATAATTATTTTTTTAACAGTAAGAACTAATAAATAATAATAATACATGATGATAATATAAAAAAATATAAAAATTGTAATAAAAAAAAATACATTTGAAAAGACATAATTTATATACAATAGAAATTAATAAATTATTAAGTTACATTTGATTGGGAATGGGAGCTTGGGAGAATAAATGTAGACAAAGTATTAAAGGAGAAAAGAGTAAAAGGAGGAATCTGACTATTAATTATGCTTTCACCCAATTTCACCGACTTGAGGATTTCTACATTTTCAAGTTTTGTTCAATTTATGTCATTTTTATCGAAACTATGGTCCAATTCAATACAATGGTTAGCCATCTCAGAAAAAACAGTATGTTTGGTTTGATGACCTTCGTGGCAGAGTGTTAAGAGCTCTGACTTCCATGCTGAAGGTCCTGGGTTCGATTCCCGGTGATGGCAGTGTGATTGTCACACTGTCTTTGGTCTGGTGTAGAATTTACGTGACAATAAAATGTTGATAGAATGGCTACCTATCACATATCATGTGAATCATCAATATAATAGCTAAAAATTCTGTGTATACATTAATTGGGTTCAAGCGACCTGTTGTATACAAGAAAAAAATAAGAAAAAAAAACTTTTTTATGTTCGTTGATACGTTTTTTTAATAATTTGTGGATTAAACAAAGTATTTTTCAATTTCCTAAGTATATTACGATGGAATTCCAAAGTGTTAATGCCTTAGCGTTTAATTTATAAACTTTTGAAAAAATAATGCTTTGATTTTTAAAAAATCTCATATTCCAATCAATAAGACATTCTATTTTATGTAGGTAGGATCTACAGCGCATAGATTCATCTCCCACGCATTTGTTATTCCAATTGTCTTTGCTTCCAATGTACCATAGATTCTAGTTTGTGGGGCATAAATCTAGCGGCCCAGTGATCCGTGATGCCGGCGCGGGATGGCCAAACCGAGGGAGCAGGCTACAGGAGGACGGGCATTTCGGAACATTAGGACATGATCACTGATCACACCCACGGCAGATGGCGCGCTCGGGTCACGGCTTCGCTTCCCATTGTCAGCGACTGTGGCTCGCGACACCCAAACCTAATTCGTATATACTCGTATAAAGGCAGAAACATACTACTAACACGCGACGCGACGCAACGTGTCGACACCCGATGTATACCGTGCACATTACCAACACGCGACGCCACGGCGTATTAGCAATTTCTGAGTACAGTTAGCTGACAGCAGTGAAAGTGTATGGTTGTGTGCTATGGTTACTAAAACACGTATTTTCGGGTTACTAAAACACAATTTGAAGAAATACACGAATTTATTCAAAGAAATCATTTGTGTGTATTCATTTGCTTGGCAATTTCTTCCCATGCGTTATTTCTCACAGTATGATCCCTGTATATAGCTAAACTCGTGTTATATAAAACAGGACATCGTTTAACCAACTCAATCAATTGTTCGTCGGTCATTTTGATAAATAAATGAAAAAATATGTATATATTAAATTTGTATGCGTGTACGCTCTGCGAAAGTACTCGAACGAATGACGCGTGGGGTCGGATGTTGTCTAGAAACAAACTGCGTGCATCGCGTCGGGTGGCGTGTTTACTCCCACCATCGGCAACACGTCGATCTAGCTCGTCTGGATCGGGTGGCGTGTGCGCGCATGGCGTCGCGTCGGGTGTTCATAGTGTGATTCTGTTCATAGAAAACAATAAAATTTGATTCAACTCAACAGGCATCACGTTTCATCGGGTGGCGTCGCGTGTTAATAGTATGTTTCTGCCTTAATAGTACGCACCGTCACGTGATGCGTTGAAAGGGTTTCAAGCCGAGACATTATTCAACTTCACGACAGATTTGGGTAAGATGGATGAAGCTTCAGCTTTATACGCAAAACCCCAACACTTACAAATTATATGATAAAAGCAACGCTCATTTCCTATTAAAACCTACGATTATATGTATAAACTAACAAAGCATCACGCCGTCTCCCTGAAGGCCTAGGCAGAATGAATGGAATGCCACACTTTTCTTTCCTGACATACTCTCTCGTATCCCCAACATTTATACATCTTGTCATGCGCGCACATCGAATTTTTCCGAATCCTCACGTGACCGACATTCAATATTTGATTTATTTGATCGTGTCATTTCTATTTACAAATGTATCCTGCATAATGTGTTGAAGGGAATGGTCGAGGGATCGATTGGCAAAGGACGATCTCGCCAAGAGTACCTAGACCAGATTAACCGAGATATGGGCTGCACCTCTTATGCGGAGTTGAAGAGAGTTGCCGAGGATCGAGCGAAGTGTAAGAGGAGATGCGTCGCCTTGCTGCAGACCAATCGCTAGATTGAGACCGAAGAGAGAGAGACTAATTTATATCGTTAAAATATACTTTTTATTACCGTTCTTTCTTCATCCATTTTCATTTATTTATTTTAAATATATCCAAAGCATTAGAGAATTTTTTTCCAATACTAAATATACTACTACTAATAATAAGTAATACATAATAAAATAATAAAAAGAGCGAGAAACATAAGATGCATGACAAATTAATAAAATAAATATTCCAAACAATTATGATAAAGATAGTACTTCCCTCAGATGCGCCAAACTATCACAAAATACGTCAAACTTCGAGATGATACGATTAACCAAAGATATTGCTCCACCTACCGGCATAACCATTGGCAGGTTGGTTCTGCATAATGGGAGATAAAACAATCTATGACCCTTTGGTCGAAAATTATTATCAGGGACGAACAGACCTACATCACTCAGGATTTCTGAGTTGTGTATACAACCGCCTATCAGTCGAATGAAATGAACACCCAAGTGAATAATAATAGTAATAATATAGTCTGAAGAAGAATAAAATAACTGTGATATTAAATTCTACAGTGTCAATGTCTTAATTATTACAATAATTATTATTATAATAATAAATTGGTTCATTATAGAGCGTCATTTTAATTAACTAATCATATCAATGGCGCTGCAAATTATATTGTATAAAATAATCACAGTAAAATTTGCTGATATAAAGAGTATGGTGGTCCATCCAGTGGATTGTTAGATAATTCATTTATTAATTTTGATATATGAAACTTGGAGCTGGCAAAAGAAGGAATAAAGCAGGATAAACGCTGTAGGAATGAGATCACTAAGAAGAATGCGCGGGAAAACGTTGTATGATAGAATACCGAACAATGAATTAAGAAAGAAATGTAAGGCAGATGACTGCATCATGGATAAAATTAAAAAGGATCCCTGAGATGGTTTGGACATATGGAACGAATGGATGAGAGTAGAATGGTTAAAAAGTTGTACACAAGCAGCGTGAATAGAAAACGAAGCCGAGGACGACCGAGGAAAACATGGTATGACCAAATTAATCAATTACTAAAAGGCGGTCACATTCGAAGTCGGAATAATCGACGTGCGTGCATGGTACGATGTATGAATGTAGAGGAAGCCCGCAGGACAGAGCATTGTGGCGATCCATCCTCTCTGCCTACCCCTTCGGGGAAATGGCGTGATGGTTAGTTAGTTAGTTAGTAATTTTGATTTATCCAAAATATCGAACGGCATGGGCAGTAATAAACTATTATTAGTATATCAGAGGAATATTTTAAAATTTTGCAATATTTGAGAAGCTCTGGGAAGGATGACATCATTATGCTGATTGCCTAAACACGGGACATGTGATAAGCATTACGCTACATGAGTTCGGTCCGCTTTAATGTCGGCGTTACAGCATCTCTTCATACTTGTAATATTCCGGGAGATGTTCCCTTATGTTACATGATTCAATAATACTTTTTTTATAATTATACGTAATACCAGTAGTAGAAGCTAGCAAGCTTTTGAAAAGGTCATAAGATACTTAATCATTTAATAAATTCCAATAAATACTGTCACAGTTCAGAGCACCCACAAAGGTGATTTATGGAACTGGCAAAATAATAATGAATTTAGATGTATTGCATTGGAAATTAAATGTAATACACGATTAGACGATAGAGATATATCATCATTCAGCGGTCTCCTCGGAGATCGACGTCTTTCATATTAGCGAAAGTACGTTCAGAAGGCAAATACTCTTTATTCTGGAGAGTATCCTGTCTTCCTAATGTTGAACCATCTCTCATGCGTTTCTGGTAGTATACTATATATAATATATTATTTTACCTGTTCTCAATAGATGCCTTAAAAATCAATTTTGTAATGTCTGTTGATGAAATAAAGTGATTTGATTTGATTTGATCATATTGCGATTACCAATGTTAGCATAATAAAACTAACAACCGCCATGTTACTAACAAACCGCCATTTTACTAACAATTCTATTAACATCCTATTTTATGTAGTTGTCACGATACAGGCCATGCCTAGTGTGACAACTACAGTCCATAAACTTTTTTTGCCAAATTATTGTTATAACATGTAAAATAAATAAATAAAAAATAAATAAATAAATGGTAAATCAAGTGCCAAATGTAGATACAAGAAGTGAATGCAGTGCGTGTGAAATAGTTATTGGCAAAATTATACAATGAAATGCTTATTAAATTTTTATTACAATTTATATTCAAAATAAAATAAAAATAAAACACTGCACTTTGTTTTTTACCACTATGCGGTTATTTTATACACTATGCTATTAGGAATAATTATTACGAAGCCCTGAGGAAGCTTGAGTACAAGCGTAACTAGTCGGCAATTAAAATAACCGCATAGTGGTGAAAAACATAGTGCAGTTTTTTTTTTTTTTTAATCAATAATTTTTTTTTTTTAAATGTCTTACCACAAAGTGAATGCTTTATACGAAAATTTTAAAAGTTTATTAAAATGATTTTGACACGTGAAAATAATGAATGAATAAGGAATGGTATTGAAAGTATACGTAAACGATGTATTTTTAGTCTTAAAATATAATACGAGCGAAACCGGTTGGCAAATCCCAGAATAAAAATGGGTAAAAAATACTTAAATAACATACCTAACCCAACTCCAGCAAGAACTTCAAAATATATCAAATAAATTATTCAAATTGACATAGGAACAAATATACATAAAGGTTCGAAAAATCACGAAAATTAGACATTTGACATATTATTGTATCACCTGATGATGTCAACATAGGTTGACGAAACAGCTGTCGCGAAAAATAAAAATACAATTGTGATACATAAAACAAAGATTTTTAATTTAACAGTTTATACTTAAATATTTTATTAGAAACCGTTCTCTTTTCTTGTATCGACCCTTATGTATGAAAATATATCACGAGACAGGTGACAGAAGAACGAATGTGAAATTATTACGATGGAATTGAGATCTTTTAGACAAATTTATAATACACAGGTCATTTGAACCCAATTACTGTACATTGTAGATTTTTTAAATATATTATATTGATTTTCATGACAGGTGATAGGTAGTTAATCTATCGCCATTTTATTGTCACGTGAATTCTAAACCAGACCATGGATAGTGTGATCACATTGTCATCGCCGGGAATCGAGCTCAGAACCTTTGGTATGGCAGTCAGAGCTCTTACCACTCTGCCAGGAAGGTCGCAGATATTCTTTATATGATGTGTAAAATGCAGGTGTCAGATGTGAATGTATCGCGAACGAAAGCGTTATAAATAAAATATTAAAAGTTTTTTTATAACACAATAAGAAAGATATGTAAAACTAACTAACTAACTAACTAACCATCACGCCGTCTCCCCGATGGGGTGGGCAGAAATAATAGACTGTCACACTTTTCTTTCCTGACATATTTCTCTCGCTTCCTCAACATTCATACATCGTGTCATGCACCCGCGTCGATTTCTCTGACTCCTCACATGGCCGACATTCAATATTTGATTTATTTGATCGTGCCACGTTTTCCTCGGTCTTCCTCTATATACTCGTATGGTTCATTTACATCGTTAACATATAATTTTTTTTACCGTTCTTTCTTTATTCATTCTTTCCATATGTCCAAACCATCTTAATGATCCTTTCATTATTTTGTTCATAACACCATCATTCGCACCGCATTCACTTCTTATATTTTCATTCGACACTCTATCATTCACAGTCGTCTAAGAGATCTCATTTCTACTGCATTTATTCTACTTTCATCCTTCTTTTGCCAGTTCCATTCAAGGGTTGGTAGAAGAACACAATTGTGCACTGCCATTCTACCTTTTTGGATAGGTTTTTGTTTGCGATGACAAATGAAAGATATGTAAGGCTGTGTATATTATAAGATGGAACAAACAGCGAAGAAGGGATTGGTATTGTCATATTCAAAGAAAGGATGCCACCAGACTCACCTATTAATAATTCGATACTCACTACATAATTCGTCTCACATGACTCGTCTTCGTGGAAAACCTCCTAAAAAATAGAAATATAGATGGGAATCCACCTCAGAGGAGAAACCCTCTGGAGAACAGACCACATAGTTCCATAGTAAGGATGAAGATGATATTTTATAAAAATTATAATATGAATTTTTTTATGCACACATACGTAATATTTGAATCTGCGTGTTGTGTACCAACATAGATACGTGCACAATCATGACACATCTTGTTGGCAAACACACAATCTATTTTTACCTGCGCCTATCTTACTGATCGTCAAATAGACCATCTTCAAACGTCAAATGTGAGATTTTTTACATAACGTTTACTTAACACATTACAACCGAGATATACATTTTATTAAGATTTTTAATATGCGCTATGGTATAATATTGGTTTATTTCATATTAACGATGAAATGAGATGTCACGAACATAATAAAATACAAAAAAATATTTCATTATTTTATACATATATAATTAGACCAGATCAGATGTATGGAAATGTAAAATTAATTAAATATATTTTAAACACTTGTATATTTGTATCTACGCCACTTTATTCTTAACATCGACCCACCAGTTTCGCTCCTGCCGAAGCTTCGTCAGTTTAACAAAAGACACTAATATGTCTTCTTTTGTAACTCGAAACTCCGGTGGGAGCGAAACCGGTAGGTGAAGCCTATTAATAATATGCCACACAAAAAAATAAATGCTTTATACGAAAGTATAAAATGGTGATTTAATTTTTATAAAGTATAAAATGGTGATTAAATTTATTAAATTAAAAAACTCATATAGTATATATTATATTTTTTCTCTTTAAGTAAGCGGCGTATTTTCTTCAAAGTAGTCTCATTTGAAAGCTAGAAAGTTAACCTAGCTATAAAAAATATATAAAAAATAACAATATTTAACAGAAACTTATTAAAATAAAAAACTTTGAAATTTGTAAAAAAAAAAGTATTAATTATTTTTAATTTTAGATGGTTAACTTTAAAACTGGGTCATTGAGGTAGACTTTTTTACATGTTTTATTAAAATTCATGGTTTAATCTACAAATTCTTCAAAATAACTATGTCATGGTATTCACAGCCAAAAAAAATGTGAGTTTTTCAATTTAAAAAAAATTAAAGCGATCCTATTTCTTAGGTAGGTAACTTTTAAAAAAAATTATCTTTATTTTTTTGTCTAATATTCGCACATGTCATTTGATCAAGTGTCGAAAATACACATTGTATAAAATTTATAAAATTAAACAAAAAATATGGGTTGGCTGAAAGTAGACGAAGCTACACGGGATTGTTTGACTCGTGATAATAAATGGCGAAATCGCACAATTGTGTTTGCAAAATCATGAAATAAATAAATACTCATGAAGTTTTACATTGTTTCGTAAAACGTAACAAATTCTAATTACTTCCAATGAAGTACAATTTGACCCACATACTCGTACAGCATCAAGTAGGTATTATATTTAGACTATGTACGAGTATATAGAGATATTTTTAGAACATTTGCGAATAGGCCAATAGTTCGCAAGAATCCAAGAGTGACATTATTTAATTGAAAATTACCAGAAACGGACCATTATCCAATAATCCCGAAGAACGGGGCATTAACTGGAGATGTTTTGTCAAACTGACTGACGTGAAGTCGGCTACTAATTGCGGCTCACTTAAATGGACGTTAAAATGGCGGGAAACTATCCCGAAATTGGGCTGCCTTTATTATAATGGACAAGTGAGAATTGAACAAAAGAAAACAATAAATTCTCAATTTTTGCCTGGAGCTGTCATTTTAATAAGCTGAGCATTATTATGCTTGATTGCTACTGGCATGTAATATCTGGACCGGTTATTAAGATTTTTTAACGCCTTCGCGAACAAACCAAATGATTTATAAAGATGCACGTGTAGATAGAGAAGGACTGATTCGAAAGTCTATTTGATCAAATAATAATTAATATCAATAATGGCGTTGAAGATAAAAACCGTAAAATACCGATCAACCTGAAACGAAAAGTCTATGAAGCCTGCATTCTGCCAGTTAGTACTTATGGTCTTATAACTGTTACATCGTCCAAACAAAGTGCCGAGAAACTACGAGTGACCTAAAGAGCCATGGAAAGAGCCATGTTAGGAATAAGCCTAGAAGACAGAGTCAGAAACGATACGGTGAGAGAAAAAACAAAGGTCACTGACATCACCATGCATGACACGATGTATGAATGTTGAGGAAGCGAGAGAAATATGTCAGGGAAGAAAAGTGTGGCCGTCCATTTTTCTGCCTACCCCTTCGGGGAGACGGCGTGATGGTTAGTTAGTTAGTAATTAAGACTTCTATTTGAGAACAGGTAAAATATGTCATGTCCAAAGATCGGGTCATAAAGAATGGATACCACCAGACTTCATATATTGCAGTACATAACCATCCTCAATGGACTCGTCCTCGTGGAAGACCTCCTAAATGATGAAAGGACAGCTGGGAATCCACCTTACAGAAGGAGCAACCCCCTGGAGAACAGATCACACAGGTCTACATTAAAAAAAGAAGAAAAATATTTTTGATTTAAGTACTATATTCCACGTCATAATCCTGCAATCATCTTTTGAGCTGCGCAATATTGGCGTCACTTAACAAACGAGCACTCACGCTCCCCTTGTTTTGAGGTTAGGTACTTAAATATAAAACATCAAAGTACCTACACAAATAGTAGCAGACAACACGAGGCGCGAGTACTCCAGACCCCTTGCCTATATTTATCTGTGGGGGTAACACGCCCTGTGGTTTATTTCTGAGTCAGTCATCGAGACAATATTATGGGGTGAACTTGGCGACTATTACCACAGAGAGCGTAAGTGAAAACGTGCTCTCAAAGTGGAAAGAGCCATTTAAAAACTAGTTCTTACTTCGTGAAGCCACGGGTATTTGTACAACTTCCATATATGTATGTAACAGATACTTAATTTTATGTATAGTATTCATACGATACATGTTTCTACATCCGTGCATTCAAATGACTACATACTCGTATGTTTTCTATATTTCGTTCAAATGAAAAAGTATTAATTTCTTGATCTTGAATTAGTCTTAGGTACATTTGAAGAGAATAACTTAAGCGAGATAGATAAAATATTTGAATATCAACAAAAACAGCCACGAGTGTAAATATAGTCACGACTTGACTATTGTAATGGAATTTATGCAAACATTGTGCAAACAAATCGGAAGGTGGTTTAGGGGATAGAACGCTTGGCTCCTGATCCAGGGGACATAGGTTCAAGCCTGGACACGACCAGATTCCTTCTTCATAATAATGAGCTATTTTCTGCTCACATTGAAGATTGTAAAATAAATTCTAATATCATTGATGTAAATCCTTGATATTAGTCTTTTAAAAAAAAAACGATTAACCAAACTTCAATCTGCGTTCAATGCAGCAGCAAGACTCATTAAAGGCATTCCAAAGTCCCATATAACACAACATCTCAAAGAACTTCACTGGCTTAAGAGTCCAGAAAGAATCCAGTATAAACTCTGCTGGACAGTCTTAAGCGCTACATGGAATGGCTCCAAATTATATATCCGAACTCTGTATAACGGACAGCCTAAATACAAGGAAATCCACACTTCGCTCGGCGAACTCCTCGGCAAAAGGAAGATTAGTTGAGCCAAGGCGTTGCCCTAGTACAAATTTCGGGGATCGAGCGTTTGCCGGTAGCCGGCCCACCAGCTTGGAACAATCTTCACACTTTAGATGCATAAATAATCCGACAGATTTCAGATCTAAGCTGAAAACCCATCTTTTTCATATTTCATACACAATTTAAAACCTGCATATTTTGTTCTATTATACTTTCTAATCGATCGTGAATATCAATCAGATGCAGCGTTATTAAAATTTAAAACACGTCTTAATACGACCTTGAGGTGATTACATTACAAAAACGGCGCTTTAAAAGATTGCATATTATTATTGTTGTTTATTATTATAGTGGATGGACCATCATACATTTCTATCCTGGCATAATTTTCTAAAAAAACAAAGTAACTGTGTGTTAGATTTGTTTAATTAATACGAATATACACATCTGTTTTTTTTATTTAATTATATTTTATAAGAATGACATGTTTCGCCTTGCTAAGTCATTATCAAATGCATTTTTAATGACTTAGCAAGGCGAAACGTGTCATTCCCATAAAATATAATAAAACTTCTAGAAAATTTACGTTTTCATTCGTTTTAATTATTTAATACTAGCTGACCCGGCAACGCTTCGCTATTGCTATATTAGAGTATATAAATACACCCAATATATATTAAAGAAATACAATTAAAGTTCAATATCAATGATTTTATTGGATAAAATGACATGTGTATAGGTGTAAGAATGTGTGTATCCTAATTCAGTTCATATCTTTAAAACATTTGTTTAATCCAAGCAAACTTGCTGTGAACTTGAATAATACTAATGTGAATTGAACAATTGAAGGCTGGGCATTACCAAGGTGGCAAGTTTACAAAAAGTCTGAAATGAGTTTTTGATGCCAATTGGTCTTAAACATAGCTGTGCAAAAGCGCGTTATGATTTAATAATATAGTGTAGTTAAAACGTTACCCTAAAGATGCCACCCAAAAAAAAGTTAATATTTATCTTTTTCAGCTTTATTTTTAAACCATTTTTGTAACGTCCAGTCTTAATTTTTTCCTTAATATTTTAAGTGAAATTAAAAAAACAAATAAATATACTATATCACATTTGCATAAAACATTCATACATATACCATTCAAGGTCATAATAATGCTCTTAGAAATACAATGTTTAGAGAAACAAAACTCTTGATTTTGATGTCCATTAGATGAAGCTAATAATGCACATTCACTTAACCAATGACGAAATTTGTAAATTTGTGTGATGTCTGAAATATACATTGAATCAATTCTCCTTTGGAGTGTGATTCTACAGAAATCAGTTGATAATTTAAAGCATTCATTCCATACAATGAACTTTCATTGTTGCAGAATTTTACCCATTCCAGAAATATTTAAAATGTTGAATGTAGGTGTTTCAATGTTTTGTATCATCATCATCATGAGTCTATATCCGTTCACTCCTGGGCGTAGGCCTCCTCCATCTGATTCAATGTCTGTCGATCCTGGGCAACACGCATCCAATGTCGTCCCTCCATCGAAGTTGAGGACGTCCTGGGTTTCGGGTTACAGTACATCTATCATCAGGGCTGCGAGCGGCATGCCATTTTAGCGCTGCCACTCTTCCGATGATGTCCGACACTCCTGTTCTGCCTCTAATAGTGGAATTAAACCAATTAATCCAACCTGTACATACCATTTCAAAATTAGTTCATAAATATAACAATCTGTCTTGCACATATCAAGGTGTGGGATCCATACATGCCAGTCTCTTAGTATCTTGCGTTGCGTGCCCCATCTCACGACATCTTCCACCTTGGAGATATCGTGGATAGCCGTGTTCCTCACCCTATCTCAAAGAGTCTTTCCTGGTATCATCCTTAGCGTCGGCATCTCTGCAAAAATCAAATAATTATATTAAAATGAGCAGTATATTAAAAAAAAAACACTGGCGTGGGAACGTCAGAACATTTGGAAATGTTATATTACTGGATTTTTCCAACTGAGGCAGCTAATGCTGTACGTAAGAATATGTTTACCTATCACAGCATAACAGAGAAAAACTAAAACAGCTGAAGTAAATCGTCTAATCCAAAAGATATTATAGGTTATCGCCCTGCCAGAACAATTTTACATTAAAATAACATTATTAAAATAGATTATACCAATTCATAGAATTGTGAGGTGTGGGATCCATACATGCCAGTATCTTGCGTTGCGTGCCCCATCTCACGACATCTTCCACCTTGGAGATATCGTGGATAGCCGTGTTCCTCACCCTATCTCAAAGAGTCTTTCCTGGTATCATCCTTAGCGTCGGCATCTCTGCAAAAATCAAATAATTATATTAAAATGAGCAGTATATTAAAAAAAAAACACTGGCGTGGGAACGTCAGAACATTTGGAAATGTTATATTACTGGATTTTTCCAACTGAGGCAGCTAATGCTGTATGTAAGGATATGTTTACCTATCACAGCATTTTTTTTTTTCAGAGAAAAACTAAAACAGCTGAAGTAAATTGTCTAATCCAAAAGATATAGGTTATCGCCCTGCCAGAACAATTTTACATTAAAATAACATTATTAAAATAGATTATACCAATTCATAGAATTGTGAGGTGTGGGATCCATACATGCCAGTATCTTGCGTTGCGTGCCCCATCTCAAGACATCTTCCACCTTGGAGATATCGTGGATAGCCGTGTTCCTCACCCTATCTCAAAGAGTCTTTCCTGGTATCATCCTTAGCGTCGGCATCTCTGCAAAAATCAAATAATTATATTAAAATGAGCAGTATATTAAAAAAAAAACACTGGCGTGGGAACGTCAGACCATTTGGAAATGTTATATTACTGGATTTTTCCAACTGAGGCAGCTAATGCTGTACGTAAGAATATGTTTACCTATCACAGCATAACAGAGAAAAACTAAAACAGCTGAAGTAAATCGTCTAATCCAAAAGATATTATAGGTTATCGCCCTGCCAGAACAATTTTACATTAAAATAACATTATTAAAATAGATTATACCAATTCATAGAATTGTTACTTAGAATTTAACGTTTTTCCATGTAGATTCATAACATAACCTAAAATAATACGTAAGTAAAACGATATGTAACTTCATTTCTATTCGATATACCTAATTTAGAACTAAAACTTTGAAACATGTAATGCGGAAATATAATCTGTATTCATTTCAACGGCAAAATAGAATAAACTGAAGATATATATGAATTAGAAATATAAATATTTTACTTACGAAACTAACACGCAATTCAAATTTGACATTTCAGAGATAGGGATGGGCAATCCGCTCACGAGTCGACTCAAAGATTCGAATCTTTTTGGTGAGCGGGTGAGCGATGATCCATAAAAAAAAGAGCGGCAGCTCAATGATCCGCTAGGTCAGGGGGGTCGGCAAAATTATTAGCCAAAGAGCCAAATGCGTACTTTACAACGATTTAAAAAAAAATTGAGAGCCAAATATGTTTATTGATTTAGATAACCTTTATTATAATTTTTGCACTTCATTCAATTACGGGTACACTGAATAAAACATTATTTCATACTTCTTCCTGTGATGAAGGCGACCAGCCTTCTCTCCATCTCTTTGGTGGTCATCCTGGTGGTCGACGGCCCTCTGGAGTCTCTTGTATCACGATATTAGGAATTCTTGCTGGATCCATTCTCTCGATGTCTCTGCCTACTCCATCTCACTATGTCTTCAATGTTGCAGGATTTGCGAATTTATTCGTTGGGTATCCTATCTCTAACGGTTCTCCCCACAATAGGTCGCAGTCTGGTTCTGACAGTGTCTGCTCTTGCTTTGATTCCGTATGTTATTATGGACCTGATGCATGTTTGTTTGTTGTTATTCTTAATTTTAGGCACAATTCCATGTTCTCATCAATAAGACGACTTCGTAGTTTACTCTTGTTAAAATTCATGCTTGAATAAAATTGTCCGCATGAATATGTAGAAGCGAAAAGCGAAAGATCAGCAAGAGTCAGTAATACTATTTCAGGCGTTGAAGATGATGACTAAAAATCTTTGAATTGGCGATGATGATTAAGAGTTTTAGCTAAACCGGAATTGATAATCGTAATCACCAATTCCATAACTTTACAAATTTCTTCTGGAAATGTCTGCGGACAGAGCGTTCTTGATGAATGATGCGATGGTAAGCAAGTATCTCGCGATTATTTTTTCTTTCAACAAACCCCTTCGGCTCCGGAGCCGCATTTTGCCGACCTCTGCGCTAGGTGAATCATATATTATTGCAAAAGAGTCGACGAACGGTTCCGCTCAGTAAAGTGAGCCGATTCTTCTTGATAATTATCGAGCGGCTCCGGAGCCGCATTTTGCCGACCTCTGCGCTCGGTGAATCGTATATTATTGCAAAAGAGTCGACTATTTTTAGTGATCTCTTTAAGGGATCTGAGCTGAATGGTTCCGCTCAGTAAAGTGAGCCGATTCTTCTTGATAATTATCGAGTCGTTTTGTCGTTGTGAATTTTTTTTTTAGCTCATCGACAAAAAATTTATCCTGGTGAATTTTTTTTTTTTTACCGGAATCAACTTTTTTGGTCGAGGAGCAAAAAAAAAAGGTCACTAAAATAATTTCAAACTTTGAACGACTCAAAATGGTGAACCGTGGATCGTTAAAAAGAGTCGGCTCACTTTGCTGAGCGGAACCGTTCAGATCAGATCCCTGAGATGAGTCGTTTTGCCCATCCCTAAACGTGCGTATATTTTTCAGTTCAAAGGAGCGACTAATTTCATATCTGACCACGCAAAGAGTCAAAAAAGCCACTAATTTGCATCTTATCACGCCAAGCGAATATAGACTCTAAAGATCGATACTCAGGTGATACGAACATGAAGGTCTATACTCGCTCGCACTACGAAAATTTATAAATTTCCAAAGTTAATTAGAGCTCGATTAATAACAAAAATATGCCTATGCCCACCTATGTCTATCTATTAAGGAAGTGTATCAATATGAAAACGATCTGCTTAGGAATAACCCCGGAATTAGTCCGCACACACCGGAAGCTGGCCTTTTATTTATATAGATGGTGGTTTACACCATTGTGACATGTATTTCTCGTCATTTACGACTTATACTACTATTGACGTTGCTTTAAATAATTAAAATGAAAGAAAACGTCGGTTTTCTATAAGTTTTATTACATTTTAAAAGAATGAAATGATTCACCTTATCAAACGAGATCAAGAGCTTCCTTCTATATTCGCCATCACTTTGTGTTGTGGAAACAACAATTTACCCTGCCACTAAATTTAACTTTCTCCCCCTCCACCTTTTCACTCGTCACTTAGTACATAAGTAATAACTCAATATCATTTAACTGTTAAAATTCATACACTGAAGAAGGGAAGTTTGCGTCCCGAAACATGTTTGTGAAAAGCACCAAAAATTGTTGTGATAATAAAATATTTCCAAAAAGTTATTCAAAGAGATCAAAAGCGATGGAAATGAGATCTTTGAGATGAATGAATGCACTTTATATGATAGTCTCTAGAAAGCAAACGGAAGCGTTATGGACAAAATAATCATAGGCGTTTAAAAAATGGTTAGGACCCAGACAAATAATAATAATAAAATGTATTGTTTATAAAGCGCCATTTTTATGAATTACTCATCTCAAGGTCACTGTAGAAAATGCTCTGTTTTATGAACTATACTAGAGCCGCTCAGAAGTGAGTCTTGGGGCCATAAATCATTTCCCTATGTCTATCTCGCTTGCACTTACGGGCCTTATGGAGCGGTTTAGGGATGGGCGTAACAATAAAATAAATATATCGATAAGTAACGTTTATTATCGTATCTTGTTCATAAACTTTAACGAGTTAACAAAGTTTTGATATTAAACTTTATTTATGGGTTTTACGTGCGTTTAAATTAGTATGAAATTAGTGACTACCAGATACTAAATTAAATACCAGTAAAAACAGAAAAATTGTTTAATTTTAAAATTTGTATACCGTATGTCTATAAACCCAGAAAGAAAGTTAAGTATAAAAAACAAAGTAGATCATATTGTGGCCCTTAAAAGAGCCGTTTATATTACAAAAAAATGTATCAATCCTCATCGGAGTCTTCTTCATCAGTGATCGACGATTATAACTGAGGGCTCTTCAAGTATATTTAGGAATGCGGAAAACCATGCCATATATGTATCGCCATCCATTTCTGTGTGATAATCAGCATCCTTCGATTTTACCGCTTTAAATATTAGCTTCGCTTCTGGAACAAAGCCAGTCCTTGCGGAACCAGCATGGCAAACTATCAATCTTTGACCTTTTCCTACAGGCTGATTCTTGAAACCTCCTTCATCGTTGCTTCCAAGCCACATACGCTTTCTTGAATGGTTTTGATTAATCCATGTTTCATCCAGATAGAAACGCGGCCGCTGATCGTTAGTTCTTCTAAGTAAATCCAATTTCCTTAAAAAGTCCATTCTGGCACAAACAATATCTGTTCTTTCCATTAAATATTTACGTCCTTCGGCATTTTTCTTATACTTGAACCCAATCTCCTTCATGAGTGTTCTCATCGAAGTTTTTCCGCATTTAAAATCAGGTAATTGCTCTCGGTATTTTTCTAATATTTTCGCCACGGACGGATACTCTCCACTATCATAAAATGAACCTACAGTCCGCTTCAATACACTTTTATCAAAATCGTCAATATTGGTGACAGTTTCTTGTTTCTTAAAATTTGCTCTTGGTGTACAGGGGCTGCTTGATTGCAATAATTCAGTCTTTATTCGGTCCACTGTCACTCTACTCACACCACAAATAAACGCGGCCATTTCACGTGGTTTGTTGAAATTAAGAGAAGCTATTTTATTCGGATCACTTTTCAATTCATTGACAAACAAGAATACGTTGTGAATCACTGTTCGAGTTTGAGGGCTAATATCGCCATGTAATTTCTTCAAATCAATGTTGGAAAATAAAGTATCCATAGTGCGTAACGAGTGGTGACACACGAATGAATTCATTTAATTGCAGTAAACACATTTATAACAAAAAAGCACTGCATTCGGTAAAAACCAATCATTAGTGACTCATCGTACATATCATTATAAAATCATTATAGTGACCCATCGACACCACGAGAGCAGGTAGCCGTATACCGATAACGGTCCTGGGGCCTCCCATCCCTATTTCTATTGACATTTATGGCCCTACGACTCCGTTCTAAACGGCTGTAGTATAGTTAAAAAATAAACATATTTAGTATGAGGGCTGCACCCAACACAGTCAATCAACCCTTCTTATCAGGAAATAATAATTTGAAAAGGTACGTTTTGAGTCTCTAAACTGATTCTCAATGCACTAAAGGTATGCTGGAAGATTGTTCCAGGCTGAAAGGCCAGCTACCGCGAAGGCTCGCTCGCCAAAGTTAGTGCTAGGACAGCGTTTTGGCACAGTCAATCTACCGATCGCAGAAATCTTAGCTGATCGCATTGTAGACTGTCTGGCATTCAGGTTCTCGTTGATGCAGAGTTCAGATGAATAAAAGAAAACATTGGATGGTAAATAAGGTTCTAAAATATGGTTTTGACACGTAGAAATAATGAACAAAGAAAGAATGGTTTAGAAAGTTTACGTAAACGATGTGATTACAATAAAAAAGTAAATGTCTTGTCCTGCACACATTTGTGCAAAGTGTCACCTTTAAAGTTTGAGAGTTTTTTCATCAGTGATTGATGTTGACGTTTGTCTATGAATACAAGAATAAGACATAATGTATCAACAAATGAAGAAATTTAAAGTGTGGCTATTATAAAAAAAACGTAAAATTTTTTAAGTTAGTTAATAATGTTGTTATAAAAACTGCGTATAAAAATTGCAACCGATAGTTAATCCGATGAAAACGTGGTGCAAACACGTCATTAAAATTTTAAATGTCAACCACGTGAGGAGTCAGAGAAACCAATGAATGTTGAGGAACAAAAGAATCGTAGGACAAGATAATAATATGGCGGTCCTTTCTTTCTGCCTGTCCCATCAGCGAGACTGCTGTTTAGTTAGTTTTTCGAAATATCTATGAGTATGTGTTCCATTTCCAAATGTGCTATAATAAACAAGGAGGGAAGGTTTGAGGTTAGAATTTAGATGAGCACTTATTGGGATTTATTCTGATTGCATTAAAAGGCATCAACGAGGCGAAATGCACCATAAACAAGATGGCAACATAATAGAAAGCCAACATAAATATGCCCCATCCATTAGCTGCCCTTTCATACACGATGGCCGCTCGTCTCCTATCTGCTACAACTGATTCATATGTTGCCTTACAAATAAATAAACATCCACAGGGTGATCGTAAACAATTCTTATGTTAGATCAAACATAAATTAATCGCCGAAGACCCGTTCTACGTATAATGCAATATTCTGATTGAACATAATGTTATTTTAAATGTGTGTCAGAGATACTATTATAATATAATTGCAATTTATTTAAATTAGTTACTCTCTGTCACGTCATTTTAAATCAATAAGTAGGATTATGCAGAATGTTTTTAAATAACACGAAATTAATCAATTAATACGAATGAAAACGTCAGATTTATGTCAATGATATAAAACATTTGATAATTATCAAATATATAAAATTTGATAATGCCTTAGAAGGGCGAAACATATTATTCCCATTAAATAAAATAAAACTTCTAGAAAACTGACGTTTTCATTCGTATTAATTATTTAATTTGGAGTTTTACATCATTGTTCAAGAAACAATAATAAGAAATTAATTAATTGCCACAATGCCAAAAGAAGAGGAGAGATATGGTCATTCTCTTCATTATACATTTTTATGTAAGCATAAATAATTTTAATTAATGATGTTCGTTTTGATTTTTTTATTATAATTTATACAATGCCTTTACATTATGTGACCTCACTGAGCGAATCTGACTTTAAGTTATTTACTCACAATTATATTAATTATCTTTATATACATATAGATAATTCTTCTGTACTGTCGTATGTAGTTGAACTCCTAAACGGCTGGACCGATTTTGATGAAATTTTTGTGCGTGTTTGAGTGAGTCCCTGGATGGTTTAAATTAACAATTGAACCCGGTAGGTGGCAAAAACATATTTTTGTTTGGACAGGGCAACGTCTGTCAGGTCCACTAGTTATTTTATAGATTTTAATTTATAACAGCGATGAAAAATATCAGTCATAATAGCATTTCAAGAATTCAATACAATTATTATTAAAAAGTTAATGAGTCTATTAACACTGTAAATTATTTTAAACACTACAGTGAAAAGGATCACTCCATTGATTTGGAAATTAAGGAAGTATATAATGAGTTATCTTCTCATGGGGATACGCCCATACTGAGTTATGTACTCAATAAAATATTGTATATCTGTAAAATAAGGTTCGCAATCCATCACACCGCGTCTCTCGCGGGGGCGAAAAGAGAAGGATGGAGTGCCGCATCGGTAAAGGGTGGCAGTCCATTCTTTCTGCCTACCCTTTTGGGGAGACGGCGTGATGGTTAGTAAGTTAGTTAGTTAGTTAGTAAGTTAAATAAAAATATAAAAAAATAAACTGTGTGTTAAAGATGTGAATGGAGTAGGGAATCGCGAGAGACCGGGAAAAACTTGGCATTACCAAATTAATCAAAATGTTAAAGGTTGACCATGTTAGAAGTCGTTAAAATCAACGTGCGTGTATGATTCGCTGTATGAATATGGAGGAATCTAGAGAGATGTGTAAGGAAAGAGTAGTGTGGCGGTCCATTATGTCTGCCTACCCCACTGGCGAAACTGCGTGGTGAGTTGTGAAAAATAAAAATCAACAATTTACTAATTAAAAAAATGTATGTATTGTTGTAATAAACATCATAAACACACTGTAGGCACCAGGTCAAGTAACACGAGGAATCCTAACGAATGCATTGACCAACTAGCTCCATATTATCCGATGATCCATCTGTCTAAGTGAAATTAACCTTAACGAGCAGATACAACCGTTCTTAAACTACGAGCCTGACTGTTGCTGGGAGTTTAACCGGAGATAATGCTTCAACCAGCGGATTAGTTTAAGTATGCAACACATGTTTCACGGCGTGTTACCTATTTCAATAGAGAATAGCCGAACTGTAATTCAGCGAAACTAATGGAAAGCGCCTGTAAGAAAGATCTGTTCTGTATTTGTTATTTTTGTGCATAGTTATGAAGGTATATACTCACGGTTCATTTCCAGCATGGAAGATGAAAATTATTAAAATTTTCGAAGATCAGTTTCAAGCGCTAGTCGTGATGTCTTGATATTGAAATGTGGCATGTTTCTTACCTAAAAAAAGAAAAAGAAAATTAAAATATATAAACAACAATGTAACGTACGTATACTTTTTAAACATTCTTTCTTCATAATAATAATAATAAATTGGATGATTTATAGAGCGCCATTTTTATGAATTAATCATCTCAAGGGCGCTGTAGATCCAATTTATGAACTAGTTGAAGATAAACATTTTAGTTAAAATGAACATTTTGGTTCAGAAACATTTTGTTAAAAAATATAAAAATTGTTTAAAATGAACCTTTTTTAAAAAATAAACATTTTTGTAAAAAATAAACATTCAGTTGAAAATATACATTTTTGCAAAAAAAAAACATTTTTTCAAAATGAACGTTTTTTCAAAATAAACATTTTGTTAAAAACCAAAATTTTGTTTCAAAAACAAACATCAAACGTTCCATATGTCCAAACCATCGCAGTGATCATTTCATAACTTTATTCATAATACTTTGGTAACGAGCCAATACTTGGTGGTTTGACATATTTAAAAATTGAATTGAACACTTTTTGAATACAAATTAATTCAATTTTTCATAATACTTTCTTCCGCTGATATCAGCATTTGAAGTTCTGTCACACATCGTTTTACCACACCTACGACTAAGGGATCTGACCTCTACCAGATTAGTTATGTTTTAATCCTTCTCCTGCCAGTTCCATTCATAAGCTTTGGAGCCAGATCTCCATTGTAAATGGATATTTTCATTCCACTTTCATTCAAGAAGTTACAAATTTTTATATTTTTTAAAACATTTTATAAAGCGCCCTTGAGATGATTAATTCATGTAAACGGCGCTTTACAACTCATTCAATTTATAATTATATATAAAAAAAAACATTATAAACCATAAACTGATAAACATTGATGGATATAAATTTAATAAATTAGAATCAATAGAAATATTAAAATCTGTCAAGCTAGGTAAAATATTATTAATAACCTTACTATTTCTTACATCCATTTTATAAACAATATTATTTCACAACGGAAATCAACCCATCAACACAATGTTCTTCTTCCACATTATTTCCAATATTTCACGGCGATGCGCGTATATACATATTGATTGAACTTTTTTTTTAACAATTCACATTCTGAAAACTATTATAAAAATGGTCAAAGAGCAGAAAAAAAATTAAGAAATTTCAAATGACAGCTGCCTGCGATGCCGTCTTAATGCATATTGCAACATGAAAATATTGTTGATCGAAAACGCCGCAAGATGGCGTCCGTACACGAACTGTCACGTGACATTTTTCCCAACAATTTTTTCTTTGCATTTTGGTTATTGTTTAAGTACTTTTCGGAACGTAAGATGGTTTTAAAATTTTCTACGTGTGCGCATGTGCATCGCTGTATTTTATGTATAATAGTTTATTGTTTTTTTATGTTGCTTCAGAATGGAAAAAAAATATCACAAGATATAGGTTCGCTGTCATATTTGAGTTGTACTTTTCTTTGCACTCATTCTCGTCAGTCAGCCAAGTAAAAATCCGAGGTTATTCGGGTCCAAATGTCGGACTTAACCCACAACATCCTTAACCTCACTCTTACCATTATATTAAATCCAACCTCAACACCCAAGAAAGAAATTTCCGACTCAAGGGGGAGCAAAAGCCTCCGGTCTGATACTCTCGAGAAGATAAAATCCAAGGGTAAGTTTTATTGCAGTGATTTTTTTTTTTTCAAATGAATAAACAAAACTAAATAATAAATCATTTAGCAGAACACCTGTTGAAAACAAACAATAACACAAATTTAAACAAATCCTTAAAAAATTGGAAAGTGTTATTTAATGTCATATGATGAAATTTAAAAAATTGTGAAATATATTTTTTAAATGAATTGTTATCCACTAATGTTTGTGTCGTTCACCGGTTTAGACAGCTCGCTGCCATTTTCTCGACAAAGAACTACCACTAACACTAGAAGATGGCAGTGAGCTGCCGAAACCGGTCGAAGACACAAACATTAGTAGATTTTAACTAAATAAATACATTTAAGAAAGATTTTCTACAAAAATCAAATTATTAAAATGAACTTTACCATGAAATTTTAAATAACAAAAATATTCTTTAAATGTGATATGTTCCCAAATGCACCCAATCATCTAACACAATAATCATAGAGATATTGTAAATATTAGGTTATTAAATAAAAATATCATGAAAATATCACATGTCATGAGAGTCAATAGCTAAAAAATTGCTTACAGTAATTGAGTTCAAATAACTTGTACTGTATACAAAAATGTGGAAAGCAACTGGAAACTACCAGATTAAAAGACCCAAGTCTCATTCCAAGAACCAGCAAAAATGTTACACTTTGCTGCCCTAGGATTGAATAAAAAAATGAAAAGTTAAATAGTTATGACCATACATTAGGAATAATAAACCCAGAAGAAGAAGATTTTTGATGGTAAAAAAAACTAACTAGCGAACCATCGCGCCGTCTCTCCAAAGGGGTAAGGAGAAATAATGGTCTGCCACACTTTTATTTCCTGACATAATTCTCTCACTTCCTCAACATTCATACATCGTGTCATGCACGCACGTTGATTTCTCCGACTCCACACGTGGCCGACATTCAATATTTCATTTATTTGATCGTGCCATGGGCCGACACATTAAGGACCAAATAACTTTTGAGAACTTTTGAAATGAAGACACTGAGGACGATAGCAGTAAGACACTTAGTAATCGCGTGAGGAACACCAGAATTAGAGAGATATGTGAGGTTGAGGACATTATAAGATGGAGCTGACAGCGAAAAAGGGACTGGTTCGGTCATGTTTAAAGAATGGACACCACCAGACTCCCCTATATTGCATTGCATAATCAGCCTCATGGGACTCGTCCTTGTAGAAGACCTCCTAAAAGATGGAAGGACAGCTGGGTATCTACCACACAGGAGAAGCAACACTCTGGAGAAGAGACCACATAGGTCTACAATAAGGAAGAAGAAGAAGAAGATGATCGTGCCACGTATTTCTCGGATAACATATATATTTTTTACCACTCTTAATCTTAATAATCCTATTATTATTTTGTTCATAACACTTTCATTTGCACCAGATTCACTTCTTTTCTTAGATTTTTGATTGTTTAAAGGAAAAATATATAACATCTAACTAGGTAGACAAACATGTATATACTTGTATAACTGATTTTAAGATGTTCGATTTCGTAATATCGCTACTAATAACATAACAGGAAAGGTCAACGTGCAGAAGTGTTACATAAGAAATTATTATGGGTGTAAACAAGTTCATAACGTGTCGCTTCTCTCGTACTATTATAGCCCGCGGGCCTTGAGAAAGTAACTAATTCTTGGTGAAATTTTTAAGACCTGCGATTATAGCAGCTGTTTCTAATTGGCGTGCGTACGAGTTAGACAGCTGTGTTAAAAGGTAACCATAGTTGGCAGTATCATTTTTTGCATCTTGGGTGTAATCGCGTTTTTTATTTATTTATTAAAATAGTTTAAATAACACAAACGCGCAAAATCATAAATCGTACTTCAGAGGAACACTTCAAGCTACACAGATCAAGCCCCAGCACAAACCTTCATCACAACAAATCACTCTAATAATATTCTAATAATCACACGAACTGAGACTCCGTGCGCCCGGAAGATCAAAGCGCAACTAACGAGTTTATTGTAACACTTGATGATGCCAACATCGGTTGGCGAAACAGCTGTCGCGACACTCTCAGTAAATAAAAATAAATTGTGATAATATTATAACAGTGTTTTAAATTTTAACAATAATAAGGAGATTTAACATTTTAATACACGACAGTGAATTAAATGGAAATAACGTAATGTTCCTTGGGCGGCCCGGTACCATTTGATCCACTGCCCTAGTCCTAGGGTTGGGGACCACTGCCCTAGACCACCATAAGGCGTGAACACTGTCAAATTACGTTCTCCTAGTGATGAAGGTGCAAAGCCTTCTAAACTTCTCTTTTAAAACGTAAAGAATCGTCATATTAAATAATTAAAAACATTAAAAAGTTTTTATTTGTGAAATGTATACTTACATCTGTATACGAATCCTGGATTTTCACCTGTGGGTGGTTAATTTAAATTTTTAATTGTATCTCAATAGAGACGAAGAACAGTGCGATAGGAGGCGGTAGCCTCTTCGCATTGTGTTAATAAAGTAGTTTGCTAAATGCTAAACAATCATTCTTCATAGATGGCGTTAGTGGATGGATTGTATAGATTGATCTTAAAAAATTAATTAGTACAATCAAATCTACATAGATGGCTAACTGGAACTGCCACGTGAAGATAAGTATGAATTTGGAGTATATATACAACTTCCAAAAATGTATCATACATGATCATAATAACAATGGTGGAATGGGGAATGTTGTAATTACATAAAGCGTGCGCTTAACCCAACCAATGACAGGTCATAAGTCCTGTAAACACCTTGATCATCCATATTCAGTTTCCAGTTTGTTTCTTCGTCTCTATTGAGATACAATTAAAAATTTAAATTAAAAAGTTTGTTGTCTAGAAGATTTTTTTTTTTTTTTTTTTTTTTTTTTTTTTTTTTTTTTTTTTTTAATGTATACAACAGGTCGCTTGAACCCAATTACAGTATACAATTTGTTTTTAAGCTGATATATATTGATTCTCGTGACATGTGACAGGTAGCCAATCTATCGCCATTTTATTGTCACGAGAATTCTACGCCAGACCAAAGATAGTGTGACAATCACACTCCCATCGCCGGGAATCGAACCCAGAACCTTCGGAATGGGAATCAGAGCTCTTACCACTCTGCCACGAAGGTCGTCGTTTAAGGGAACGACGAAGATAAACTATGGGTACCTCAACTATTTGGAACTCAAAGAGGCTTAACCAACTGGACAGGAGCTGTCATGGAAGACCAGGAAGACCCTGAACCGACTGCGGTCACGTGTCGGCACATCCAGGGACAAATGCCAAAATGAGAGATGATCCTACTAAAACCATTAACACGAGAAAAAAGAGGGAATGACATGTTGCGGCTTGCTAAGGTATTATCAAACATAAACTATTGCCATGTGTATGGATTCGAAGCATGGAACTGGCCTAAGAAGGATAAGAGTAAACTAAATGCAGTAGTAATAATGTGTGTAAAAACTGTGTATGATAGAGTGTCGAATGAAAATATAAGAAGTGAATGCTGTACGAATGAAAGTGCTATGAACAAAATAATGAAAGGATCGATAAGATTTTTTGAACACATGGAAATAATAAATGAGGAAAATAATGGTAAAAAAAGTATTTGGAAGAGGAAAAAGTGGTACTATCTAATAAATCAAATATTGAATGTTGGCCACGTGAGGAGTCGGAGAAATCGACGTGCATGCATGACACGATGTATGAATGTTGAGGACACGAGAGAAGAATGTCAGGAAAGACAGGTGTGGCAGTCCATTCTTTCTGCCTACCCCTAAGTTAGTAAGTTAACTAACTTAGGGGTAGGTAATAAGTTAGTTAACTAGTTATGATTTTTTTTTAAATGAGCCACGTGAGGAGTCGGAGAAATCGACGTGCATGCATGACACGATGTATGAATGTTGAGGACACGAGAGAAGAATGTCAGGAAAGACAGGTGTGGCAGTCCATTCTTTCTGCCTACCCCTATGTTAGTAAGTTAACTAACTTAGGGGTAGGTAATAAGTTAGTTAACTAGTTATGATTTTTTTTTAAATGGAGTTTATATGTTTTCTTTTTATCTAATTTACTATTCCAGTAAAATTTATAATAGTTTTATCAGATAGAAATTCGAGTCTTAAAACAGATGTATAATTGACCATTTTCGACAAATAGGTACAAATATCTTCAAAACATTGCGCATAATTACGCACCTTCAGGATGAAAACGACTCAACTCGAAAAATCATATTGTTGGGAAATCGCTAAAGAAGAATGTAAATTGTGACACTTTAGTATTATTTCTTCGATTGTTTCGATTTCTTTCAAGTAATCGCAGTGTACTTACTTTAAAGAAATCGAAATAATCGAAGAAATAATACGAAAGTGTCACAATTTACATTCTTCTTTTGCGATTTCCCAACAATATGATTTTTCGAGTTGAGTCGTTTTCGTCCTGAAGGTGCGATTAATAGGGTCGAAGCACCAGTATTTGACCGCCCCCCAGTAAATGACCGTTGGTTAATAAAACTAAATATTATGAGAATTGCTCTATGTGTCCAGTCAAAAAACTTTAATCCCAAGATACTATGACAAAAGAGGTAGGCAGAGACAACTGTTGGTAAGAAACAAAACTATCAGTTTTGAACTGTGCCTTGTCAAACGGTAAAAGTGCGTCTTCCCGTTGTTGTTTTGAGATTGTTAGTAGTTTTTTATAAGGAAAAGTGTGGTAAGTGTTTTTTAATGTTATTTCTTATGCAATTCTTTGAATATTTACATATTTTTATATGTTAGGGTGTTTCATAATGTGACAATGTAACAAAATCTATGTATTGTATCAATATAACCTGAAGTGGTCATTTACTGGTGATTGTGCTATTTTTTTAGAGAAATATTAATTTTAATAGTAATACTCATATTTCAATAAAAAAAGTTAGAAAATTTAGAGATGTCAATGTGTTTTTATTGTTTTCTTTTATTTTGTACACTGAAATAATGAAATTAATGCCTTTAATGTGCATTTCAGTACAAGCTGAACCTTAAACGGTCATTCATTGGTGCTTTGACCCCACTGATAGTTATCAAACGGATCATGTGTTAATATAATCAGTTTCTTCCATTAAAACTTTGTTATTAACTATCTAAGACGAACGGCCAGAACGATCAGACCCAACGGACCCCGACCGGAGACTAGGCCCGAAGATGGGTGTGGACCGCCATTAGAAACTGTTCCCAGATCAACTCTAATGGCAGATAATACAACTCGGACATGAATAGATTGGATAATTATACGATAACTTATTTCCGATCGATTGATCCGTCAAAACTGGAATATTAAGAGCTCGGGTGTCCCGATGTTACAGGCATTTTAAATAATACTCGATACGTGCATTCGTCTATGAATATTAATTAATACGTTTTATATTTCGTATGAAAATAATAATTTTAAGGTATATAATACCATTTTGAAACCTTTTTTTTACAGAACAGGTCGTTTGAAATGTATACAATATGTTTTAGCAATTATATTGATTCATACGACATGTGATAGGTATCTAATATATAACCATTTTATTGTTACGTGAATTCTACGTTCTCCGAAGCTGTTCACCTGTGCTTTGGAAGATATATTAAAAACTCTGGACTGGTTTGAACGTGGCCTCAACATAAATGGCGAGTGCATTTCAAACCTTCGCTTTGCAGATGACATTCTCATTCTGGCGGAATCTGTGGGGGAACTCGAAGGCATGCTTAATGAATTGAACACTGCATCCAGGCGATTGGGTCTCGGGAAGCATTTGGAAAAGACGAAAGTCATGTACGAGTATAATGAACATATTATCCCGAAATCAGTTACCGTCGATGGGTCGGCTCTCGAAGTGGTACAAGAATACACATATCTCGGCCAAATCATTCAATTAGGTAGAAACAATTTCGAGAACGAAGCCAACCGAAGAATTCAGTTGGGTTGGGCGGCCTTTGGAAAATTACGTCATGTTCTCACCTCCAAAATATCACAATGCCTCAAGACTAAAGTCTTCAACCAGTGCGTCTTGCCTGCCAGTCATGACTTACGGAGCCGAGACGTGGACACTGACAAAAGGTCTAGTCTATTGCTGGACATGGATGGATGGGAGCGGTAATGGATAGGGGGCGGTGGCGTGCTTGGAGAGAGGCCTACATTCAGCAGTGGATGATAGACGGCTGATGATGATGATGATGAATTCTACACCAGACAAAAGACAGTGTGACAATCACACTGCCATCGCCGGAAATCGAAACCGGGACCTTTAGTGTGGCAGTCATAGATCTTGCCACTCTGCCATGAAGATAGTTATATTAAAATGTACATAATATCTTTAGCCAGATCAGTATATCGAAGTTTGTAATAGAATGTACAAATCGCAAGAGTATTTCTGAAATGAAAGCCAAAAAGGCAAAAACCATTTTTGACTTATGTATGGAAGTAAAGAATGGAACTGGGGAAAAAAGGATAAAAGTAAAATAAACGCACTAGAAAAAAGATCTCACAGTCGAGTGTATGTATATTATAGAGTGTCAAATGCAAATAGAAGTGAATGAAAGCTTTATTAACAAAATAATTTAAAATTTATTAAGATGGTTTGGACACATGGAAAGAATGAATGAAAAAAGAATAGTAAAGAAAGTATACGTTAACGATGTGAACGTAACATGAAATATAGTATGACCCAGGAAAACGTGGCACGATCAAATCAATTAAATATTAAATTTTGGGCACGCGAGGAGTCGGAGAAATCGACGCGCGTGCATGTCACGTTGAATGAATATTGAGGAAGCGAGAGTATAAAATAACTGTGTGGGGCTCCATTTTTTCTGTTTACCCCTCCGGAGAGAGAGCGTAATGGCTCGTTATTTAGTTGGTCAGTGAATCTTAAATAATAATATTTTTAATGTTTTAATCCTAAAGATTGGTTGCAGCACACTGTAACATTATTTACTGGTTCTTAAAATGACATTTGGGCCTTTATAATGTGGTAGTTTCTCGTTGCTTTCTACATTTTTGTATACGAAAGTTTATTAGAACCCAATTACTGTATTCTATTTGTTAGCTATTGATTCTCATGACATGTGATAGGCAGCTAGTCTATCGCCATTTTTATTGTCACGTGAATTCTGCCAGACCAAAGACAGCGTGATATCTATAATATCTATGAAGTATATAATATTTTAAATAAGATTAACGGATGCATATGTTATTTATGGAATTATGTATCTTTACGCTATTTTAAAAATTGTTTAAGTGTAGGTAACATAGATTTAGATTTATGCCTATTTCTTTGAGTTATAAAACTCGACGTAGGCTCATTACCCACAATTGTAAAATACTTTGCAACAACCATATAAAAAGATACGAGCAATAATTTGTATAGGCACAGATACACATGAGAACCAAATTTATATTTTAAAATACCTTTAGTATAAAACAGTACAATATAGCTGTCGGAGATATAGTTTAACAATTAATTAAATAACTAACTAACTATCACGCCGTCTCCCCGAAGGGGTAGGCAGAAAGAATGGACTGCCATACTTTTCTTTCCTGACATATTTCTCTCGCTTCCTCAACATTCATACATCGTGTCATGCACGCGCGTCGATTTTTCTGACTCCTCACATGGCCGACATTCAATGTTTGATTTATTTTATCGTGCCACGTTTTCCTGGGTCTTCCTCTATTTCTGGTTCCATTTACATCGTTAAAATATAATTTTTTTACCATTCTTTCTTCATTCATTAAAAAATATAAATATAAAAAAAATCTACTGTAAACCAAAGTTTTTTTTTTTTTATTATCAGCCGCTACTGAATTTACGATTAATTCTCTAGTATAAACTATTTAGAAACAATGCAACGATTTATTTATATTAACGAAGCGATACTAACGAGAAAAAAACTGTTCCACATTATTAAATATACATAGATCCGTTTGATTTCAATAAGATCATCATCCAAATTATAAATAATTAAAAGCATTATAACATTAAGTCATTGTTTCAGAAAAACGCAAATAAATTGAGAATTGTCCAAAGAGCTATGGAAAGAGCAATGTTGGGAATCAGCAAAGCGGCAGGGTGAGAAACATCACCATAATAGCTAGAACAGGAGTGTCGGACATCATCGGAACAACGCTCAAATTTAGCTGGGCGGGCTATGTCGCTTGCAGCTCTGACGATAGATGGACAAAATGCTTCCTTTGCCGGTGTCCCAAAGGTGCGGCCTGATACCCATGACATCCCCAACTTCAATGAAGGGATGACAATAAAGAGATCACCGGTACGACATGGATGCGTGTTGCTCAGACGTAATACGGTAATGTCTAATAGTCTCTTCTTCTTATTTTTATTCTGTCACCTCCGTGGTGCATAGGGCTTTAAAAAATCTTATCCACCCGACTCTATCGCATGCCTGATGCCTAATATCATCCCAAGTGAGGCGTGCTGCCTTAACCTCCTCCTGCAGGGCTCTTCTCCAGGTGTCTCTAGGTCTACCTCACTTCCTCTTTCCCCCATAAGGGACCAGTCTAGTACGCCCTGAGCGATGCAGGCTGGGTTCCGTCGTAGAATGTGACCGATCTACTGCCATTTGCGTCCAGCGACTTGTTCTCTAATTGGTTTTTCGCCTGCCATGGTCCAGAGAACGGCATTTGACACTGTTTGGAGTCAATAGATCTTGAATATTGAGCAAAGGCACCTATTCATAAACACCTGGAGTTTTCCAATAACGTCCGCGGTAGATTACCAAGTCTCACATCCGTACAGCAGTACGCTTTTAACGCTACTGCTAAATATTTGGAGCTTGAGCTTTCTTGAAATGATACTGGAACGCCATACAGGGCACAGCGAAAGCTCCTCTCTCCTTGTTGAATCTAATAGTAATCCAGCACAAGTGTAATTATGTGTTAATATATTTTTTTATATAGAGTATTTAACTAAGAAATATTTTACAAAACGTCGTATTTTTACTTTGTTTATGAATATTTCAAAAGCTATTTCTGTGAACAATTTTGGTGTAATCAGGATAACGACCTTCGTGACCGAGTGGTAAGTGCATTGACTGCCACTCCGAAGGTTTGATTCCCGGCAAGGGCAGTGTGATTGTCACACTGTCTTTGGTCTGGTGTAAAATTATTTTGACAATAAAATGGCGATAGATTAGCTACCTATCACATGTCACGAGAATGACTATGATAGCTATAATACCCTTTACATCGATTTGGCTCATGCTGTCATGATGTAAAGAGCAATTCAACAAAATAATGAAAAAATATAAAAAAATAATAATTATAGCGATTATTTTAATTTGATTACCACAATATTTATTACAGTTTTTTAATTAGTAAATCCTTGTTATTAAAAATGTTAATCTGTTTTTAGCTTAAACATACCGTTCAGATAGCAGTCATCTTATTATTTTTCATGAAACTAAATATTTTAAATGTTAAATCTTCCATTACCGGTACAATGTAGCAAATATAATTGTGTAGTGAGTATACAGCACCAGAACGAGCAACCTTTTTTGAAGCACAAAAAGGGTAAGGTTCAAGCCAAATGCTTACCCATTTTTATAAATTTATTTTTATATCAATAATCCGTGTTCACGTCAATGGGAATGAACATCCTCCGATTATGTGTCCATCAAGACTAGATCGCTTGCTTCAAAATATAAGGAACAATCGATATTCATGGGTCACGCGCTATTACTCAGATCCATTTGTGTTTGAATTTTAATAGGGGAACCTTGGAACTTTATGAATGAGTCAAATACGTAAGAAACAATTGTACGTATACAAAAATATATATTAACCTTATAACGAGCGGACAGTTTTGTCAAATTTTGAGAAAATTCGAGGATGATGCCGTCATCGCGAACCCCAAAACGATTGCTGGAGTGGCACCCAGGTGGTAGAAGACCAATTGGACCACCAAGGCTGCGATGGGAGGATGAAGTTGTGAGAGATGGGGAGAAATTGTTACGAGTGCCAGATTGGAGGGTCGAAGCGGAGGACAGGAGGAGTTGGAGGCGAAGAATACTGGAGGCTAAAGCTCGATATGGGCTGTAGAGCCATCGAAAAAGAAGATCCTACCCAACGAAGGAAGTAACCATCACGCCGTCTCCCCAGAGAGGTAGGCACAAAGCATGAATCGCCACATTGTTCTGTCCTGACATACTTTTCTCGCTTCCTCTACATTCATACATCGTGACATACACGTACGCCGATTTCTCCGACTCCTTACGTGACCGACATTTAATATTCGATGATTTGATCGTGCTACGTTTTCCTCGACCTTCCTTCCGTTCACGTCGTTTACGTATACTTTCTTCACCATTCTGTCTTCAGTCATTCTTTCCATGTGTCCAAACCATCTTAACGACCCTTTCATCATATAGTTCACACTTTCATTCGCACCGGATTCACTTCTTATATTTGCATTTGACACTCTATCGATGTCTTCTATCTCATTCCAACTGCATTCAATCTACTTTCATCATTTTTTGCCAGTTCCATGCTTCACTTTTTTTGTCTTTTTTTTATGTACACAACAGGTCCTTTGGACCCAATTACTGTATACAATTTTTATTTTTTAGCTATTATATTGATTCTCGTGACATGCGATAGGTAGCTAATCTATCGCCATTTTATTGTCACGTGAATTCTACACCAGACCAAAAACAGTGTGACAATCACACTGCCATCGCCGGGAATCGAACCCAGGACCTTCGGCATGGAAGTCAAAGCTCGTAACCACTCTGTCACGAAGGTCGTCACTTCCATAAATAAGGTGATTCTAGAAGTTTATAAAATGATGGTACATGAAGAGTTCATATTTGAAGGATCGGTTGATCGTGGGTTCTTATATGAAACTTCATCGAAAAAATAATTACTTTCGGCGGTGAAATAAGAAGAAGTATGTACGAAATACAAAAAGAAGAAGATAATTAATAATAAATATGTGTAATATTTTATCGAATTGAAAAACTGTACAACACACTCGGCTTCAATTATTTCTTAAATTAAAATTGTAAAATTTCATATCAGGTGATTTATTGTTTAAATTACCTTCCGACCAACGCTTTGTGTATCTTTATACAAATGAAAGAAATGAAACCTATTGTGGCGACCAAAATCCCTCCTTCCCATTTTTCTTATTGATATGTAAAGATAGCGGCGTATGTTATGGTATAACTATTGTAAATAGGTAGCTATGTATATACATAAATAACCATTTAATATCAATACCCTCTCATAATACGTCTCTAGGAATAATTTTGATAAATGACACAATCTGTTAGAGTTTAAACCCATCTGCATGTGATTTGATTAATGGGATTTGCCGTCAATATTAATTTAAGACACAGCCGAAATACCCACGTGTATAAGTTGGGGCATAAGCCTCGGAAGAATTAAAAAAAATCTATTTGGGTTTCGTATTAATTAATGAGCAACATACCTATATCACATTCATTCATCATTCATTTCTCGGCGCTATATTCCGGTGTGGGACTTGGCTTCCTCCACAACGGTCCTCCATTGACTTCTGTCTCTGGCCATCTCTCTCCATTCCTCAGCTCCTTCCATTTTCTCCCAATCTTGTTCCACGCAATCCGCCCATCTTTTCCTCGGTCTGCCTCATGGTCTCTTTTCGCGAGGCACCCATCTGGATATAATATGTGGTTTAATTGTATCTCAATAGAGACAAAGACGCAAACTGGAAACTGAATATGGATGATCAAGGTGTTTACAGGACTTATGACCTGTCATTGGTTGGGTTAAGCGCACGCTTTATGTAATTACAACATTCCCCATTCCACCTTTGTTTATATGATCATGCATGATAAATTTTTGGAAGTTGTATATATACTCCAAATCTATACTTATCTTCACGTGTCAGTTTCAATTGGCCATCTACTCGTATGTAGATTTGATTACACATGTCAATCTTTTTAAGATTAACCTATATAATCCACCCACTAACGCCATCTATGGAGAATGATTTTTAGCATTTAGCAAACTACTTTATTAACACAATGCGAAGGCTATCGCCTATTAGCGTATTGTTTTAGAAGTCGCCTGGAGTATTATTCCTATCTATATGCCAAAGAATTGAAGAAACTGACACGTGACGAACTAAATGGTTAAAAGCATTATTTCGTCATAAATGTATTAATATTAGTTAATATAATGTTTTAATTGTGTTTTCTAACACTAACAAAAAACACATTGTCTCCCTAATGGGTAGGCAGAAAGAATGGACCGCCACTCTGTTCTGTAAAAAGAAATATCAGTATTAACTAGTTGCAACCCATTAAATATAATGTAAATAGAAGTAAATATTTTCTTCCCTTTAAAAACTTGGTTCACTGTACAATCGTAATTAAATAAGTTTTAACTTTTAATATGAACAATTTTTTTCAGACTCGTTAAAATTTCACAATTAACACGACCAGATTGTTCTGCTTTTGTTTTCTTCGCTTCTGTCATACAACAATAATCAGAACTAAATTCAAATAAGTATTCCTCTCTCGCTCTCTTGTATTCAAAATATTCTCGTACTCTTTCTTGATGACATTCGATTTTTGCCTATTTATATTATATTATGATTTTTCTTTTAGAGAAAATATTGGTATTAGTTACAATGGTACTAAATAAGGTTAAGCACATGATTAATTATAATGATGCTTGTACGCATATGAGGATACTAAAGAGAATGTGAGGAAATAGGTCGTATGTTTCGAAACCGAATGAATATACAATTAAGATATATTATTATTTAGTTAATCGCTCTTTCCATCATTACATTTAGAGCAGTGATTCCCAAAGTGGTCTATATAGACGCCCAGGGGTCTACGACAACTTGCAAGGGGTCTATGACAATTGTAAAAAAAATGGGGGTCCATGAGATGTAAATGGGGGTCCACGAGATGGTTCAACTTAATTGAAGCCAAATATTTAAACGCAAAACGAATATCGAAATCGTTAGCGACCTTTTTTTAAGCTCATCAGCGGCAAAGATCGAACATTCGACTTCCAGAAACGAGTTTTTAAAAAGGTCGACAACGAATTCCGGCCTTTTTGTTTCGGATTTTTTGGCTTGAAAAAAAACAATTAGGAAAGCAGGGGGTCTACACAAAACAGAAGAAATCGGCAAGGGGTCTACGGGACAAAAAAGTTTGGGAACCTCTGATGTAGAGCCTATAGCAATCATATTGATTCTTGTGACATGTGATGGCTAATTTATCGCCATTTTATTATCAAGTGAATTCTGCACCGGACCAAAGATAATGTGACAATCACACTGCCATCGCGGGTAATCGAACCTGGATTGGCAGTCAAAGCACTTATCATTCGGCCACGACGGTCGATATACGAGTATAACATATAAATGCATGACCAACAAAATTATGAAAGGGTCACTAAGATAGTTTGGACACATAGAACGATGGATGAGGGAAGGTTGGTTAAAGAGTTACATAAACGCAATACAAATGAGAAAATAATTAGAAAAGGTCCAAACAAACATTGTGTAACCAAATTAATATTTTTTTAAAAGATTGCTAAGTACCTACTCGTATTATGTAAAGTCGGCGAACGTGCCTTTTATGGTGTATGAATTTAGAAGAAATCATTAGATATGTCTAGCAGAATAGTAGTTTTAAAACAGTGTGTTGGTTAATTAGTTAGTTAATTTCTTATTGTTTTTGTATAATGTTCTTAATTCAAAAAAATAATGGTGATTTGTAATGATTGGTACATCGAGTTCACACGGAATTTAAATTATTATTTGTATTCAATTGTTTCTCAAAGCATGTTGCTACTAGTGAAACAAAGGTTAGGAACACACACATTTACTGTTGTGGAGTATTCCAACATTATATATAGAAAAAAAAATTCACAATTGCGTCTAATTATGACATTGAGTGGCTTCTGTTGGCATCTAGCGCTACTCCTATTGTCTCGTCCCATAATGGGAACATGATTAACTTGTTTCAGTTTTCCATACACCACTCTAGCCCTGTAATACGGTACTATCCAGGCCAGGCTAAAGGGCTTAAGGCTAAAGCTAAAACGTTTATTTATTTTCTACGTGAAATCCAAATAAAAACTTGACTAACTAACTAACCATCACGTCGTCTCCCAAAGAGGTTGGCAGAAAAAATGGACTGCTACACTTTTCTTTCCTGACATACTTCTCTCGATTCCTCAACATTCATACATCGTTTCACGCACGCACGTCGATTTTTCCGACTCCTCACGTGTCCCACATTCCATATTTGATTTATTTGATCGTGCCACTCTCCATTTTCATCGTTAAGATACATTTTTTTAACCATTTTTTCTTCGTTAATTATTTCCATGTGTCAAAACCATATTAATGATCTTTTCATTATTTTGTTCATAACACTTTCATTCGCACCGCATTCACTTTTTATATTTTCATTGGACACTCTATCATACACTGTTTTTACACTCATTCGTCTAAGAGATCTCCTTTCTACTCTATTTATTCTACTGTTTTCCTTCTTTAGCCAGTTCCATGCTTCACTTCCATACATAAGGATCATCACAAGAACACCATAGTGCACAGGCATTTTAGATTTTTTGGGATAGTGCGTGCATGACACGATATATGTAATGTTGAGGAAGCGAGAAAGGTATTGTAAGGAAATAAAAGTGTGGCAGTACACTCATTCTGCCTACCCCTTCGGGGAGACAGCGTGATGGATAGTTAGTTATTTAATTTATTATTTTTATTCCAAATTCCAATAAAAGTTTTACTTATTGTGTCTGAGATTTTGTAGTTATCTTTATTTAATAATCAGTTTTTATTTTTCTCGATCCAGACCTGGATTGACATTGTCTCCCTATACAGTAGGTATCGCTTCTCCTATATCAGGGCTCCTGGGAGACCTTTCACGGTTCGGTAGGCATTCTAAAAGAACATCTCCGCTGCTAACCTTTACCTCCCCACCATAAAAACAATGGAGCTATGTACCATAGCAAAGTACGTAAATAATGTGTAAATGTATACATGTTTACCTGCGTATTTATCTACAATCAAAGTGATCTACATACAATCGTGAAAGAAAAACTTTCTTTCATTATTTTAAATAGAAAATTATGCGCAATTACCTCTGCATTTTTCCATAGATTTTCTATATATGAACATTGTACATATTTGCTAGAATTTACATGGTATTAACTATTTAGAAAAGCGTATATCTATATGGTATTAACTATTTAGAAAAGTGTATATTTTCAAGAAAATATTTTTTTAAGTGATTCCATTTGACAATAGATATGTTGATAATGCAATAACTTAGTTAGGCGAAACATGCCACTATCATACATTAAAATAAAAGAAGAATAAGACTTCTAGAAAGCGTACTTCGTTCTAAATTAAACATTCTAAATTCAGGTTTTCCAATCTTAACGACCCTTACATTATTTGGTTCATAACATTTTCATTCGCACCGCATTCAATTCTGTTTGTCAAAATAAAAAAAAAGCTTTTTTTATTAAATATACTACATTATAAAAAAATTAGCAGGCATGTGATTTCGGAGAATTAATAATATCTTTTAAATGAAAAAAAAAACTATCGATCTTCATAAACATTCTTTTTTTATATCTTTTTCAGATCCGTGATGTTTGGTATTTATATTTTACTTCGCAATTTCGTCGGCAAAGAAAATTATTCTAAATTTAAAAGTAGAATAGATTCATAATGTCAAAGTAACTTTAATTGTGGAGGGGTGGGACATTCGTTTAGGCTTCCGTTATTGTACAGCGATACTGTAGTTTCATTAACACGACACGACTGTTGCCAGTCATACCACCGGGCCGCACCGGCACCGCGCTGGTACCATGGTACCTGCCGTGTTCTCTTTGTAGCTTATTAACCCCAACGTATTCACCAACAACTGCGAGCTAATTGAAATAAACAAAAAATTAAAGCAGCTTCAATAATAAAGTCTTGGTATGTAGTACGTATGGGGTATGCATGCGAAACGACCTGATGATGATCGTGAATAAGTCCAAGGTTATCATTTTTTAAAAAGAAAACAACTTCTGCAAAATTTGCGTGAATAGTGAAATTCTAGTTTGTCCACTTGTGTGGATGAATTTGTGTATAATATTTTGGAATAACATTTTCAAAGTTTAATTGAATTTGTATACCTATTTAGGAATTATATTTTCAAAGGGTAATATAATAAGGGTGGGATCCGGGGAAGGATACAAAGTGAATGGTACGCTTTAAGTTATTATTATTATTATTATTATAATAATTATTATCATTATTATAATTATTTTTATTTTTATTATCATTATTATTTATTTATAATTATTGTTGTTGTTGTTGTTGTTGTTGTTGTTGTTGCTGTTGTTGCTGTTGTTGTTGTTGTTGTTTTTGTTGTTTTTGTTGTTGTTGTTATTATTATTATTCTGTTAAATCGCCATTTCTACGCGTGAGAAATCGATGTAAAGGATATAGCTGTCATATTGATTCTCGTGACATGTGATAGGTAGCTAAACTATCGCCATTTTATTGTCATATGAATTCTACGCCATTTTATTGACAATCATATTGCCATCGCCGGGAATGGAACCCGGGACCTTCACTTGGAAGTCAAAGCACTAACCATTCGGCCACGGAGGTCTTCGTTGTCATAGCAAGTAAAAGTTTATCCAAAATCGTCAGATTATAAACGGTGGCAACGCACAATAATATTCTAGTATCTATCCTTATATACGTAAGTAAAGAATGGAACTGGCATAAGACTATTAATATTATAAAATATATATTATAACTAGAATTAGACCTCTTAAATGAATTTTGAGAAAACATTCGTTCGAACTGCACACACTTATTATGGCTGCATTTGATACTATCACATAAACATTTACAACACGTATATTATTATACTATACTTTCATAATTTTTTGCCTGTTACATACTTTATTTGCGTACACAGGTCGGTACATGAACACTATAGGGTTTGGCCTTTATAGCTTTTTGGATACCCTTTGGATCGTGAATACTCAATTTTAAAACAAGCAATTCGGGTATTGAATTGGGGTAGTTGGGGTAGGGTATTGAATTGGGGTATATACTCGTATAATAAACTATCAGATCCAATAGACGTTGTCCTAGCCGAAAGTTGGTTTGCCTGCTATTAGCTGGGAATATACACAATCAAAATTCCACAGAATTCGACATCAGTGCCATCTATGATAAACAAACATTACTGTGAATTATTCACAGAAGATAAATTATTCATGAACTTCCTAGAAGGTTTTAACGGTCACCTACCAGGTCCAATTGTGAATCTAAACTATAAAGGGACCCACTTCAATACACACAAAAAATTCATCAAAATCGGTCCAGCCGTTTAGGAGGAGTTCAACTACATACGCCCTTTCAGAAGAATTACTCGTATATGTATAAAGATAAAGGCCGCTGCCTTACTAGCGTCGACATATATTTAGGATGTTTGTTAACAAGTGATCAATTGTTCACAGCAAGGCAGATCCTAGCAAAATGCTGGGAATTTGACGTCGATGTATATCAGCTGTTCATTGACTTCAAACAGGCTTATGATAGTATCAGTAGAGAGAAACTGTATGATGTACTCTTGAACTTCAAAATCCCTACGAAGTTAGTAAGACTGGTAAAAGCAACCATGGATAATACAAAATGTAGAGTCAAGATAGGAGGAGAGCTCACAGATGAATTCATGGTATCACAGGGCCTCAAACAAGGTGATGGTTTAGCCCCAACACTTTTTAACCTGAGTTTGGAATATGCCATAAGGAAAACTTACCACCTTAACACGAATCCCAACACATACTTTCATAGCAGCCAGATCATAGGATATGCAGACGACCTTAACATTGTAGGAAGATCCCTAGCAGCCATACACGAAGTATTTGAGCCTTTAGAGACAGCAGCCAAGGAGGTGGGTTTAGAGATAAACGAAGAAAAGACACAAATAATGAAACAAACCAGGAATGCAACCCATAACTCGAGGCGAACCATCAGATTCAAGGACAGATACGACTTTAAGATGGTGGAGGACTTCACTTACCTAGGCTCGTCTATAACAAAAGAAAACGAAGATCACAAGGAAATCGAAAGAAGAATCACAATTGGTAACAAAACATTCTTCTCTCTACTACCAGCGCTCAAATCAAGAAACGTACACTGGAAAACCAAAATCACCCTGTATAAAACAATCATCCGAACAGTAGTGACCTATGGGTGTGAGGCGTGGACAATGACAGCGAAATCTGCAGAGCGACTGGATACTTTTGAGAGAAGGGTGCTGCGCAGAATTCTGGGGCCTGTGAATGACGGTGAAGGCTGGAGAGTGCGGCATAATGACGAGCTGTACAATATTTACAAAGCTCCCAGTCTCTCCACACAGGTCAGACTGAATAGACTGAGATGGGCCGGTCACGTGCAGAGGATGCCGTCATCGCGAACCCCAAAAAGATTGCTGGAGTGGCACCCAGGTGGTAGAAGACCAATTGGACGACCAAGGCTGCGATGGGAGGATGAAGTTGGGAGAGATGGAACAAGATTGTTAAGAGTGTCAGATTGGAGGGTCGAAGCGGAGGACAGGAGGAGTTGGAGGCGAAGAATACTGGAGGCTAAGGCTCGATATGGGCTGTAGGGCCATCGAAGAAGAAGAAGTTAAATATGTTGTTTTAAATTTAATATCACATTTGATTTGGAATGTTATTTTTACTGTTAAAATATATAACACTTATAATATCACAATTTTTTTTTATTCACTGAGAGTGTCGCGACAGCTGTTTCACCAACCGATGTTGGCATCATCAGGTGTTACAAAAAACAGTTTATGATGCCAACATCGGTTGGTGAAACAGCTGTCGCGACACTCTCAGTGAATAAAACTCAATTGTGATATTACAACAGTGTTATAAATTTTAACAGTAATAATGTTGAAGTATCATAGTGTTTCGGCCAAAACAATGGACTATTTGTTTTTTTGTTAAACTGTTTTATGACATGAGTCGCCGTAATGTTTTTTATTTGTTTAATCTTATTTGTGTATTAAAAAAAACTTGTCAATTTATCAATGATCCCATAAGTTGCAGATTAAAGTATCACCTAAAAAAAGATTTCTCAAAAAAATGTGTGGTACTTACGTATAAATCTAGCTATATTAAATAATTAATACAAAAGAAAACGTCGGTTTTCAAGAAGTATTATTAAATTTTCTGGGAGTGACATGTTTCGCCCTTCTAAGGTATTATTCATTTATAATCATCATCATCCTAAGCTCGACAGCCCTGGGTGGGCCTTGGCTGAATCCAGGAGCTTCCTCCATTCTTGTCTGTTTGATGCCCTTATTCTCCAATTTCTCACTTGCAGCACCGATGCATCCGTGTTGACACTGTCCATCCATCGCATTTTGGGCCTTCCTGGTCTTCTACGTCCCTGTGGTACTGAGAGCGTGAGGCGTTTTGTAGGGTTGTCGTCGTCCATTCTGATTATGTGACCAGCCCATCTCAAGCGCCCTACTTTGATGGATCTGATCACATCGGGCTCTTTATAGATATCATATAGCTCTCGCTTATATCGCCGACGCCAACCATTGTGGTCTCTCACTGGGCCATATATTGTCCTAAGAACCCTTCTTTCAAATGCTGCGATGGACCTTTCAGTGTGTTTTGTCATCACCCAGGTTTCAGAGGCATATGTGAGGACTGGTTTTTCATTTATAATGCATTACTATTAATTTGATATAAATACTATTCATTTGATAATGCCTTAGAAGGGCGAAACATGTCATTCCAATAAAATATAATAAAACTTCTGAAAACTGACGTTTTCATTCGTATAAATTATTTAATATGGAGTTTTACATGATTGTTCAAGAAACAATAAATAACTAGGTATATACTTACATTTTTCATTCTAGTACGTTGTCGTAATATGCGATAAAACTGCGTTGTTTTATTTGGCGTGTATTGTCAGTATATTTAAAAAAACACAATAGACTTTAGGCGTAAACTCTCATGCGCCTATCTTCAGCTTTATTCTCACGAGCTTGAAAGCAAAAACACATCAATCTGTTGTCATCGCTCTTTCCTAAAGAAAGGTCTACTTTATTGGTTAAAAAAGGCAAACAAAAGGCAAGATTCTATGGGGGAAACCACTCACAGAACACGAAATTTACTGAACTGTAATGTTTAAAAGATCAAAGTAAAGTGTATTTTAAGGTGTCATGAACCCTTCGTGCGTAGTTCTCTGAACTCACGAGTATACCTACAACCTACATGTTACATCAAAATTTACGCCATAAACCTAGAGTATCAAAAAAATGCCTTAATGCGAAACATTTAATTCCCATGAAATATATATAATAAAATTGGCGACCTTCGTGGCAGAGTGGTAAGAGCTCTGACTACCATACCGAAGGTTCCGGGTTCGATTCCCGGCGCTGGCAGTGTGATTGTCACCCTGTATTTGGTCTGGTGTAGAATTCTCGTGACAATAAAATTGCGATAGATTAGCTACCTATCACATGTCACGAGAATCAATATATCAGCTAAAAACATATTGTATACAGTAATTGGTATCAAGCGACCTGTTGTATACAAAAAAAAAACTTCTAAAAAAAACATTTCTTTAAATAACTGACTGACGCCGTTTCTCTGATAGAGTAGACAGAGAGGATAAACCGCCATACTGCTCCGTCCTGCCATATTCTCTAGCTTTCTTTACATCGTAACATGCACACTCGATTTTTCCGACTACGAATGTGGCCGCCTTTCAGTTTTTTAATAATTTGGTCATGCCATGCTTTCCTTGGTCTTCCGCGGCTTCTCTTTCCACCCACACTGCTTGTATACAACATTTTAATTATTCTTCTCTCATCTGTTAGTTCCATATGTCCAAACCATCTCAGGGATTTTTTTTAATAATAATTAAAGAAAACGATGTTTTTTAACTATTTCCACTTTTGTCTTTATTTCGACAGCGACCGGTTTCGCCAGGCTCGATGGCATCGACAGACCAGTCTGTAAACTTGGTATAACCGGTCGCTGTCGAAATAAAGACAAAAGTGGAAGCAGTTAAAAACATCGTTTTATTTAATTATTATTTAAAATGAACTTCCATCAAGAGATTTCAGTAAACTCATTTGATTATCTTTTTTTAAATTTTACCTATGATGCAATCATCTGCCTTACATTTTTTCCTTGTTTTGTAGTTCGATATTCTATCATACATCGTTTTCCTGCAGATTCTTCTCGGTGATCTCATTTCTACAACATTTATCGTACTTTCATCATTTTTTGCCAGCTCTAAGTTTTACTTCCATACATAATGGTTGGCACTGAAACTCCACTATGTACTGCCATCTTTACTTTTGTGGATATATTTCTATTTGTACTTTGAAAGCGCCTTTATTTTGTTCCTAGCATTGGCTCTTCTTTCGATATCTTTCTCCAAATTAATACAAATGATAAAGAGTGTTTTGTTCTGTATTATATAGGTTATTTGAACCCAATTACTGTATACCTACAACTTTTTAGCTATTGCTTCTCGTGATGTGTAATAAGTAGCTTGTCTACCGCCATTTTATTGTCACATGAATTTTACCAGACCAGAGAAATGTTTTCTATAATAAGAGTTTTATTATATTTTATGGGAATGACACGTTCCGCATTGCTAAAACATTATCAAATGTTTTTATTTAATATGGAATTTCACATAAACAACCTAGGACTTGTAAAGAAATTACAAATGTGTTTATTGTTTCTTAATAAATGATGTCTGGGATGTCTTAATTAATCTGACAGGGATGTCTACTATCACCCCTACTCTTTATAGTGGTACTGGAGGATGTGTTGCGCCGTTCTTTCGGCAGTCCTCGTGGCATTTCATGGATACGTGATACCCATTTGGAGGATCTGGATTATGCTGATGACCTCTGTTTGCTTTAGATAAACCAGCGATGAGGTTCGCAACCCATCACACCGCGTCTCTCGCGATGGCGAAAAGAGAAGGATGGAGTGCCGCATCGATTAAAGTGTGGCAGTCCATTCTTTCTGCCTACCCTTTCGGGGAGACGGCGTGATGGTTAGTTAGTTAGTTAGTTAGGTGTTTATAAATAGGTGCCTTCGCTCAATATTCAAGATTTATTGTCCCCAAACAGTGTCAAATGCCGTTCTTTGGACCATGGCAGGCGAAAAGCCAATTAGAGAACAAGTCGTTAAACGCAAATGGCAGTGGATTGGTCACACTCTGAGACGGAACCCAGCCTGATCACTCAAGGCGCACTAGACTGGTCCCCTATGGGAAGAAAGAGGAAGCGAGGCAGACCTACAGCCACCTGGAGAAGCTGCTTTAACCTCGTCCCTGCAGGACGAGGTTAAAGCAGCAGGCTTCACTTGGGATGATGTTAGGCATCAGGCAAGCGATAGAGTCGGGTGGAGAAGTTTCCTTGAGGCCCTATGCACTACGGAGGTGTGACAGGACAAAAAAAAATTAATGATGTAAAATTCCATATTAAATAATTAATACGAATAAAAACGTTAGTTTTTTTATTACAATTTATGAGAATGGCTTGTTTTGCCTATCTAAGGCATTATCATTTGATAAGCTACTAGAAAACAGACGTTTTCATTCGTATAAAATTACAAATGCTGTAATAATCCTATTAATTCGGTTAAATGTGGCTATCAATAAATCATTAGTTAGATTATGTCATAAATATCGTTCAACATAATATATGGTCCGCAAAGTTAATCTCGGTGCTCACGAATTTTAAGGCTAGGGATATCGCAAACAATATTTGATTTATATACAATATGAAAATATAATAAATTACATTATCATTTTATTTATAATAATTATTTATTTTATTATAAACTTTCATCAATAATAATCAAATGATTTTTCTGAAATCTCTTGATGGAAGTTCATTTTAAATAATTATTAAATAAAACGATGTTTTTAACAACCTCCGCTTTTGGCTTTATTTCGACATCGACCGGTTTCGCCAGGCTCGCTGGCATCGACAGACTGGTGACACTATTGCAAACCGAGTCCTTTATATACATACAGATCAGGACTGGTAAACATGATTCTATACAAAAAAAATCATGTTTACCATGTTTGGAAAAATTGTACTTTTGTTTTTATTATTACTTAATTTAAATATAATAATAATTTAAATTCTGTAAAAATTAAAAAAAATTACAATTTTTCAAACGTTATATATAAATATGTAAGTTATAATAAAATTTAAAATCCATTGTATTGAATATGAATCTTCTTGAATACCTGTAATACCAATATTCAAATTCAGTAAATTTTACATAAATATATATATATATATTTTGTATGTATATAAAGAACTCGGTTTGCAATAGTGTCACCAGCCTGTCGATGACAGCGAGCCTGACGAAACCGGTCGCTGTCGAAATAAAGACAAAAGTGGAAATAGTTTAAAAAACATCGTTTTATTTCATTAGTATTTAATCAATGATTTCAGTAAAATCTTTATCTTAAACAATTTATTTTTATAAAAAATATTGTTATTTTATTTTATATCATTGTATTTATTTTGTGGAAGTTTTCATTAATAACCGTCCGAGGGGATATGCCTATCGGTGACGATGCGGTTCGTAACCCATCACAACGCGTCTCCCACGGGCGAAAAGAGAAAGATAACATCAGTTAAAGTTGTTGCAGTCCATTCTTTCTGCCTTCCCCTTCGGTGAGACGGCATGGCGGTTAGTTAGTTATCTTAAACACAAATAACGCTTCTTTTTATTTATTTATTTTATAATCGTGATGATGACAATATCAGTTGGGGAAACAGAGGTCGATAAAATCATAATGCTTGAAACAGTGTTTTAAATTTTTATTCTCCAAAATTATTTCCAAACAATTTCAAAGCGTGTCGTTTAACTTTATTTATTTAGTAAGTTGATATTACATTCAAATTTGCCTAGCTTCGTGTTATTGATAACTTTCAAAGTAATATTCCTCCTGAAATGCTAGATGTCGTTTCTGGAGTCTATAAATTAATTAGTTCGTGAATTTACTATCGGAGTTGTATCAGATACAGCGTAATTAATTGGTTTAGGTTTGCAGAGACACGCACTTCCAAGAAGATTAGCTCCAGCGGGCGAGTTTATTACGTCGTAACTCAGGGAGCGTAGACTGCGATGACATCGTACAAAGGGACTGATTTAATGAACACTATTAATTTTCGCTATTTAAATTATTACTACTTCCTTACACGGTCGTCGTATATTAATGTCTACTTGTATTGACGGGACCTTATCACGGCGATGTTAAAGTAATGAAACAATGTTCTGACATCGACAGATTGGTGACAGCGAGCCTCCCGAAGCCGATTGCTGTCGGAATAAAGACAAAAGTGGAAGTTGGAGATTGGATCTCCAGGCGTTGTCTAGCAGTATGAGAATTGCGTAAGCCTTTCATATTGCATTAATGAAGATTTTCTGCTTAATGCTTAAAAATAATTTTAATAGATGGCGCTAGTGTAGATTGACCTAAAAAATGTTTTTAACATAAGTAGCATATATACATCTTTCAAAAATTTATCAGACGTGGTGGTCGTAAGAAGTGCGTAATGGGGATGTTGTTAAACATAAAACGATCGCTTAACACAACCAATGACAGGTCATAAGTCCTGTAAACGCCTCGACTACCATATTCTGTTTCCAAAAAAACAATTTACATCTTCGTCTCTATTGAGATACAATTAATCCTTAAAAATGATTAACCCGCGATGGGTAAAATCCGTTATTTGTTTACAGGTATTTGTATACATTCAAAAAACAAAAAGTAGTAGTAGTTAAGAAACATCGTTTTATTTCAAATGAACTTCCATCAAGAGATTTCAGTAAAATCATTTGATTCCTTTAAAGAAAATACATTTTATTTAAATTTTAATATGACTATTGCAGGGTCATTAATCGCTCACTACTCCATTTTGCCGTTGCTACCATCTTCCTGAACCCGCTGCCATCTTGGAGTCTGCTGCCGTTCCTTGAACGCCTCCATCCCTTGCTTCTCCTGCCGCCGTCGACACCGCTTCCGGTAGGGATGAGTGCCCTTAGACGTATTTGTGGTAAAACGATGTATGACAATATTTCAAATGCTGATAAAGGTAGGGATGCATGGCGGAAAAAAATTATAATGAACAGAATTATGAAAGGATCGCTGCGTTTGTTTACAACATGGAGCATGAACGCATGGACGAAGAAAGAATGGTTAACAAAGTATACGTTAACGATCTGAATGGAGTACGGATTCGTAAGAGACCGAGGAAAACTTGACATGATCAAATTATTCTTCTTCTTCCTCAGCATATTCCCGTCCACTCTTGGACAAAGGCCTCCTCCATTCGCTTCCATGTCACTCTGTTCTGTGCAGACTGCTTCCAGGTTATTCCGACGTCATGTTTTCCTCGATCTACCTCGACTCCGTACTCTATTTACATCGTTAATGATACTTTTTTCACCCATGCGCTCCATAAGTCCGAACCAACGCAGCGATCCTTTCATAATTTTGTTCATAATACCTTCTTTCGCTCTACATTCCTTTCTAATATCAGCATTTGAGATTCTGTCGTACATCGTTCTACCACACATATGTCTTAGGGACTTCATCTCTACCGCATTTATTCTGCTCTCATCTTCCTTCTGTCAGTTCCATGCTTCGCTTCCATACATAAGGGTTGGGACCAGAACTCCATTGTGAACGGCCATTTTCTCTTTACACATACCGATGTAAGATAATTTTTAATTTTAATTTCTTTTAAGCGTCATTTCAAAAGGAAAACCTAATTAGTAGAATATATTAAATGAGATTTTTTGCGATGCGGACAATAAAGCATTGTGCTTACCTGTTTAAATAGGAATGAAATATTATGAGATCCATACAATTAAGAACATTTCGGGTTTGGACTTGAAGTTTTTGTCGGAAATAACATTACGCAGGATACCAACAATGGCTGAATAAGCAAGTCACTGACCCGCGCACAATAAGAAGTCATTTCTCCAAACCAACATCATTAATAATCGTTTCAAAAACGTTCAAACTAAAAATATCGATCCACACTTGCCGATCGCTCGCGGCTCGTTAGTTAGGGGATGACTTGAAATTTTACGTAAATTTTTACAAAAAGTAATTTCGCTGAATTTCTAGGAAACGAATATTATGTCATAATAGGAAGGTTAGTGACGCTATTTAACGAAAATATATTAATTATATTTTAATTAAAAAATGATGAAACAGTCCATTGTATTGGCCGAAACGTCATAATACTATATAATAAATAGATACAAAAAAAATACAGTCTTCATAGTTGGTGTTAGTGTGTAAATTGCAAAAACTACCATGTAAAGGGTGGTCTTACAGATTAACATATATACAACTTCCAAAAATTTGTCAGAAATGGTGGTCAAAAGAAAAAGGTGGAGTGGGGAATGTTGTATTACATAAAGCGTGCGCTTAACCCAACCAATGACAGGTCATAAGTCCTGTAAACACCTCGATCAACCATATTCTGTTTCCAATTTGCATCTTCGTCTCTATTGAGATACAATTTATTCATACTTTAATATTATTAACTGTTGAATTTACAACACTGTTATAATATCACAATTTTTTATTTTACACTTTTTCAGTATGTCGCAACACCTGTTTCGACCAATTTTGGCATCATCGGGTGTTATATTCACAATATTATTTAACAATAGCACCGTGAGAGCCGGTCGCCTAGCATGGATTGGGCACGTATGCCGAGCCGAAGAGACCAGAGCAATCAAGACCCTGTACGCGTCTAGACCGACTGGAGTAAGACCTCCGGGAAGGCCTAGACTGCGCCTAATGGACAATGTTCTGGCTGACCTGGCTAGGTTGGCCAAATCCGTCTGCTGGGAGTAAAAGGCGCAGAATCGAAGAGCTTGGCGAAAAATCATCAAGGAGGCTAAAACTCTTCAAGAATTGTATGGCCATAGGAACTACCTGTATTTTTAATTTTAATAGTGTCATTCTTTCTGTAATATCCTATATACCTGTATTCTTATTTATAATAGTGTCCTTCTTAAATAATCTACATACTGTATTCTCATACTGATCACAGTCTTAACTCGTCATTGGCTTAATTTTTACAGTTATTCTTAAAATGTTCTTAGATTTATATTATCTGTCTGTATCATTAAAAATGTATTGGAATTTAATCCGTCTATAACAAATAAAGAAATAATATTTTGTATTTATCAGTCAGAAAACTCTTCATTATTTTTAAAAATATATAATGACAACATTATGTGATTCCAAATGAATATAGATATTATGATTATAATAATGAAACGAGTTTAAATATAGAATGCGTGAATTATTAAATTACTTAAATAGCTGGAGAACTCGAGTTTTATTTAAAGATCGTCTATTCTTTTAAAAAAACGTGAGTACTGGCAAGTACCCTAGGTCACACTCTCTTGTGGAGGAAGTTAGAGCATAACCAAATACTCTCGTTAACATTCTTTCATCTATTTTAGTCTAGGAGCACGTACACATGTAACTTCAAAGCTAAAGAATTAACAATATAATGTGTTTATTAAATAAATATTTCAAATAAACATAAATAAAAATGTCACTTCATTTGAACGCTTTGTAAAAGCCGAAAAAGAAAAATTATGTTTTCTACAACTACTCGTATTTATAACAATAAAGATTTGTTATTATTAACGGTTTGAAAAAAACTATTATGTGTATAGTAAAAATATATCGTTATATAAATAATTCTTCAGAACGTGTGTATGTTACTGAACTCCTAATAAACGACTGAACCGATTTTGATGAAATTTTTTGTGTGACTTTGAGTAGGTCCCTGTATGGTTTAGATTCACCAATTTTTATTATTATTATTATTTTGTTAAATTGCTCTTCACATCATTACAGCGCTAGCCAAATCGATGTAAAGAGTATGGCTATTAAATTGATTCTCGTTACATGTGATTGGTAGCTAATCTATCGCCATTTAATTGTCACGTCAATTCTTCACCAGACCAAAGATAGTGTGATAATCACATTGCCATCGCCGGGAATCGAACCCGGGACCTTCGGTGTGGCAGTCAAAGCACTTACCACTCGGCCAAGAAGGTCGTCAATTTGACCCAAAGTCCGCTGGTAATTTATAAATTACTACAATATTTTTTGGCTATTTTAGTGGTAAATTTATAAATTTATTCTCAATTTTTTTTTTGCGATTTTTGACGCGTTACATGTATTAGGGATCAAGCATTACGAACTAACTAACCATTACGTCGCCTCTCCGAAGGGGTAGGGAGAAAAAATGGACCTCCACACTGTTCTTTCCTGATATACCTATCTTACTCCTCAACATTCATTTATTTTTGTATATTATTCATTAATTTTGTATAAACTTGCAATAAAACTTCTAGAAAATTTACTTTTAATCAACATAAAATACTTATTATTGTCGTTTTATAATTTCTAATAATATTTTTTTTCTTCTAGTTTTCTATAATTAAATCGTCAAGTATTATATAATAGATAATGTGTGATGATAATTAAGGATGAAAGTAGAATAAATGCAGTAGAAATGAGATCTCTAAGACGAATGTGTGGATACTCGGTGTATGATAGAGTGTCGAATGAAAATATAAGAAGTGAATGCGGTGCGAATGATGGTGTCATGAAGAAAATAATGAAAGGATCATTAAGATGGTTTGGACATATGGAAAGAATGAATGAAGAAAGAATGGTAAAAAAATTATATGTTAATGATGTAAATGGAACCAGAAATAGAGGAAGACCGAAGAAAACGTGGCACGATCAAATAAATCAAATATTTAATGTCGGCCATGTGAGGAGTACGAGAAATCGACGCGCGTACATGACACGGTGTATGAATGTTGAGGAAGCGAGAGAAATATGCCAGGAAAGAAAAGTGTGGCAGTCCATTCTTTCTGCCTACCCCTTCGGGGAGACGGCGTGATGGTTAGTTACTTAGTTTTTTTTTTTGATGTGTGAAAATGAATCATAAATGCCAGTCCAGCAATTTAAGTGTCTCGTAGAAAGAAATAGTCAAAAATACATAACGGTCCATTAAGGCGACAGCGATAAAGCTTCATTAAAGACCGCTGCGGCGGCCTTCAGCGCAGATCACCTCTTCCTCTTTCCTAGCCCATAAATAATAATACATTTCGCGTACAATAATAGCCGAGAAGCTGAAACAAAAATACCTCCGCCCATTGCACTAACTGATCTCAATTCAGGTCATTTTGCAGTACGAACTCTTAAACTTATTGTACACTCATAGACAAAATTTTAAAAATAAATATACTTTTTTAATATGTCAAAAAAATTAACAATTGAATAGAAAATAACGTGCCAAAAATCTAAATAACTACCGCCTTCTCCCCGAAGGGGTAAGCAGAAATAATGGACTGACACACTTTTCTTTTCTGACACATTTCTCTCGCTTCCTCAACATTCATACATCGTGTCATGCACGCGTGTCGATTTCTCTGACTCCTCACGTGTCCGACATTTAATATTTGATTTATTTGATTGTGCCACGTTTTCCCCGGTCTTCCTCTATTTCTAGTTCAATTTTCATCGTTAACATATAATTTTTTTACCATTCTTTTTTCATTCATTCTTTCCATGTGTCCAAACCATCTTAATGATCCTTTCATTTTTTTGTTCATAACACCATATTTCGCACCGCGTTCACTTCTTATATATTCATTCGACACTCTATCATACACAGAGTATCAATTCGTCTAAGAGATCTCATTTCTACTGCATTTAATCTAATTTCATCCTTCTTTTGCCAGTTCATGCTTCGCTTCCATACATAAGGGTCGGTACCAGAACAGTAGCAGAACGCATTGATAATAATACGTGCGTACTCTTGTCAAGTATTGCTCTTGACATTAAAGTTATTTTTCCATGATAACGTCTAACCTTGGGGTTGCCTTGGATTCTAAGCTGACATGGAGGCCACACATTACAAATAAAGTCAAAGCCGCGTCAAGAGCAAATCAACCCTCTACCAATGTTAGCTTGAAACAGTTAACTAAGCACCGACAATAAACTCCTGATATACGAAACGGTCATCAGCCCCAATCTGGGGCTATGCAGCTTCGAGTCACATACGAAAACTCCAACTCCTGCAAAATAAGGTTATCCGTTTATCGCTTGGTGCATCTTCACGGACCAGGATCACACAACTGCACCTAGAATCGGGAATCCCGATTGTTCCGGACGAACGGTGGCTTCGACGCGTAGTGGACTGTATATGAAGATGATGGTGATGACGTTTGCGCTGGCCACTTCAAGTTCGGGGATCTAGAGCTGATTTCTTTACGATACGAATATAAAGAGAATCAAGCTTTTCGATCAGTCTTCAAGGTGCGGTTGTATCGGCAGTACTGCTGGCAGGCTCTAGGTATTTCTTGATGGCAGAAGAAAACTCAGGAATGTAGTTGTAGAGTGCTCAGGTTGATACGATGGTCAGAGTGCGAAGAAGTGCTTTGATACGTGTCGGTGATGTAATCTCGTCTGATGTAGTTTTTCGTCTGACCCGACCTGCCCCAAGGGCCATCTATTTATAGTCAAAGATCGCCGAGATCGAAAGTCTAAAAATTCTCAATTTGTTTTATCGATCTCGACTTTCATTCGCTATAAACGGACTCCCTCTTATGGTACAGATCGAGTCAAAAAATCTTGTTATGGCTGACCATTGCACCAACCTTTGCGTGTTTATTTTAATCAAATCGGTTCACAGGTTTTTGGATTAAAATTATTCTTAAGAAATTCTGTCTTAATTAATTTTACAAATTGAATCTAATTCGTGAATCTCAAGCGACCTAATTATGCCACGGAACCGAAATCTGTATCAGTCGGTAGGTATTAGTGCGTACTGATGAACTACCTAACACAACCAGTCGTACGTGTTAGGGTTCTCTTGTAATTTATTAATTTATCCTAAATTAATAACACAAATATTCAGATTTCGGCCGCATTTTTGTGCAATTTTGCATTTCACTGCCTTGACATTTTAACGAGCGTAATTAATGGGCTTGCCCGCTCGACCTTTCTGGGAAGGCGCACCCGGGCGGATGTGTCGCCTGCCCGCAGTTAGGTATGGCGTGACCTGTAGGTATTATATCGATTCTGTACTGAATCTTCATTTTAATCGCGTCGCGGCGAGATTTGATAGCCCATCGTCTTATTGATATGCACTTAAGATCGCAGCAACAGGCTATCTCCTCTCGTCCGCCGCCCAGTATACCTACAGGTCACGTGCTCGAGATTCACTTGTCTAAGTACATTGTAGTAGGCGCGTTCTATCGCGCGCCTACGTGTAGGTATGCATACATTATACTCTATGTACTCATGCATGCCTAGGCGTATCTTTACGCTATTTTACCAGAGTCTGGCGCTGCATGAGTACGTTCGAGCGTTCATCTTTTTAGGGAGAAAGGAAATGTACGAGCTTGCTCGCCACTCGCGAGTTCTGTCTGTTACATACTCCCCTCGTGGAGCTTGTCTTCACTAAAACGGTACAGACAGGCTCGATTTCCGTTCTCCCTTTACAAAATATAAAAAATAAAGGATATCAATCGAATTACACAATTATAGTTCTCTTTAGGTATGTGTGGTCGGTTACGATCCACCTAAAACATATTCAATTAAAATTTTACAAAACAGACAAATTTAAATTTTAATCATTTCTATGCAGCTTCAGCTAAGCAAATTCGGTTTAGATATTTAATTTCATTTAAATATTTAAGAGTTCTTTTCGATAACTGAGTAATTTCATGTAGTTATTCAAGCAAGTTCTTTTAGACAGTTCTAGGCAATTTCGATTCTTTGATACTTAAAGGTTCGTTAAGTCATCACATATTTAAGTTATATCAGCAATTTCAAGGATATTTAAGTCTCAATTTCCAGTAAACATAAAAAATACAATAAAAAACAAAAAAAAACATAGGTCAATTACACATTTAAATTTTATATGTTAACTTTAAGAGTATTTATGTCCGTTAATTGTCACTTTTGTACGCACTCACTTCTGTCACTACCATAAGTTTGCGGGTCCAGGATCCAAGTCGTCGCTGTCCTTGTGGAGCATCTTGTGATGCTCTCCTCTGCATAATCCGCAGGTGGATTCTCTGCGACATCCTTCCTCTTCCTGGTACCTGTGTCTAAGACATCTGTAACACATCCGTGTTCTTCTGACGGTCTTCCACCTTTCTACCACGGTCAGTGCCTCGAATTTAGTGCACTCGTATATCGGGTGGTTGCCGTAGCACTCCGCGCATTTCCACGTATTGCGAGGGTTTTGTCTGTGAGCGGGGCTTGCTGACGAGGTATGGGCGTGGGTTTGATGCGCGAGGCCCTGGCTTCGGCCCCTATGTTCGCATCTTGTGACGTCGCCAGCCTGGTTTAGCGCAAAGTCCGCTAGCTGCTCGCCGTTGTCAGGAGTGCCTTCCCTTAGCATACGGCGCCACTCGACCCTCCATGTAGGAGGCATTCGGTCGATGGCTCTTCGGAGAACGTCTTCATTGACCAGTCGGCCCGTGGCGCTCTTGCACGCCGTTATCAGAGTGCGCAACTCGACGGCAAACTGGATGGCTTGCTGCTTCGTGCAATCTTCGTGTAGAGGTGGTGCCCTTTCAAACTTGGCCAACAGCTGCTTCACGACTCCTGTTTGGTCGCCGTATATCAACTCCAGGGTCTGCATAGTCACGTTGACCTGAGTTGGGTCCATCATCAGCCCTTTGACCTGGTCGTACACCTTGCCTTTTATCGCCCTCTGTAGACGCAGCATGTTTTCCGTTTCCGTTATCTTTTCGACTTCGGTCGACGTATAGAAAGTGTTGCGGAAAACTGGCCATGATGCCGAATTTCCATCAAACTCCGGCAACTTGGAGAGCGGCATCATTCTCGGGACGTTGGATGGCGGGGCATGTCCTTTGAACTGGCCCATCCATTTCTGCAGCCTTCTGGACTTGGTCTCGTAACTTTCCGGCGCCAGAGTGCTGCAGATTGGTTCCGGAAATAACGAGGCGCTAGGCGAAAAGTTATTGTGTTCATGTTGCCTAACTAAATCGCCCCTGTTCTGCGTCCTTATGACGTCAGAGTAGCTTGTTTGGCTGTGGGTCGGCATGTATTCGCCCGAGTTCAGTGGCGGCCGGTGGTTCGGGTCGGTTGGAGTTTGTCCTCCTTGTCGTGGGGGTATAAGGATGTCGGTCCGCGCCTGTCGTACCTCACATGAGGTTAGCGGCGGCCGATTCTGCACTGCAGAGGCTCGTAAGCCCTCCATGTTGCCATCAGGCAACGTTTGATCGTGGACCCTCCCATAGGTCCGGTACGCCAGCTCCATCGGAGTCTGACGGGTCTCCATTGGTGAGACTCTTGTATCGTCTGGTCCTCCTTGTCGTGGGGGTATAAGGATGTCGGTCCGCGCCTGTCGTACCTCACATGAGGTTAGCGGCGGCCGATTCTGCACTGCAGAGGCTCGTAAGCCCTCCATGTTGCCATCAGGCAACGTTTGGTCATGGACCTTCCCGGAGGTTGTTTGCGTCAGCTCCATCGGAGTCTGACGGGTCTCCATTGAGACACTTCCTATAGTCACCTCTTGTTGGGTGGAAATGTTGACGCCCACCGGAGTGCGATGAACCTCGTCCGAGGTCAGTGTCGACCGGTGGGTCATGGTAGGGACGTCGGTGCCCTCCAGGGTGCCGTCCGGCAGAGCCTGGTCAAAGGTTCCAGCTTCTCTAGGCTGGACCTGTTCTGCAGCTGCTGAGCTGCTTCTGCTCGTTGATGTGGGGGCGGGTCTCAAGCCGCCCTCCCCCCATTGGGAGCGCATTGTGTTGGTGGCCATCTGGGTCAGGAGGCTCATCATCAGTATCCTCTGCTCATCCTCCTTTCTCTGCCTTTCCTCCTGTCTGGCCTGCCTTTCCTCGTCCTCCTTTCTCCGCCTTTCTTCCCGTCTGGCCTGCATTTCCTCCTGTCTGGCCTGCATTTCCTCCTGCCTGGCCTGCATTTCATCTTGCCTGGCCTGCATTTCATCTTGCCTGGCCTGCCTTTCATTCTCCAGTTTCCTTTGTTCTGCTAAATGTTTTGCATTCTCCTCGATTAGCTGTGTCATGAGGGTTTCGAGTCGTCTGGATGATCCATCAGACAGGATGCTAGATGGTGAGACACTGTCACCCGAATCGCCCCTGCGGCAGAACTCCTCGGTTACTCTTGGAGTTTGCCCCTCATCATCATGAGGTGGGCTTCCGTTTCTGGCCTTCCTGGATCTGGTCAGAGACATCCTTGTTGAGACGATTTACAAAATAACACACAAAGGTCGGACTGTTCCCACAACACGAAATCACTAAATTTCACGCACTGCACTGCTCGAACTGTTTATTTAGGAGTGACAGCTGTGGAATGTTCGGAGCTTTCGTATTGTTAGTCGGTCCGGACCGATGGCAAAAAAACTGTTAATAATAGTGCACTTGCCCTTCGCAAGTACCTATCACGCTAACGGGATTTCAATGAAAGCGAAAGTCCTTTCGTTCACTGGTATCGCCCGAGCGGTCGTAGTACCTATTGCGGTAATAGGTAGTTGCAGACGAGTTTTTTCGGCACTTGTTATAATTGCGGAAGAGGGTTGATTATCGCGGCACTTGCTTACTGGCGGCTATGTTATTCGCGGCACAATATCACTCGCGGTACGCGACTTTTGCCTTTCGGAGACAATTAGCGGCGGAGTAATCGGGTTTTCGGGGGCGCGAAACTGGATGCGGCACTTTCGTAGAACTCGGAACGGGTTAAAATTCGCGAACTGTGTCACTCGCGGAAACGGCAGGTTTCTTCACGGCGAATTTCGTTCAGCACTCTCGTAATTACGGCGATCTACGGCGAACGCGAAAATTGAGACGAACTTTTCGGCGAACGCGGAACGGGTTAAAATCGCGGTACTGTAGTCTGACTTTCGCGGCGGGTCTGACTATCGCGGCAGGTGATGCGCAGATTCTTGAGGACTTCCGAACATGAAGTTAGATCCGTCTCGCTAGGACCAAATGTTCCGGACGAACGGTGGCTTCGACGCGTAGTGGACTGTATATGAAGATGATGGTGATGACGTTTGCGCTGGCCACTTCAAGTTCGGGGATCTAGAGCTGATTTCTTTACGATACGAATATAAAGAGAATCAAGCTTTTCGATCAGTCTTCAAGGTGCGGTTGTATCGGCAGTACTGCTGGCAGGCTCTAGGTATTTCTTGATGGCAGAAGAAAACTCAGGAATGTAGTTGTAGAGTGCTCAGGTTGATACGATGGTCAGAGTGCGAAGAAGTGCTTTGATACGTGTCGGTGATGTAATCTCGTCTGATGTAGTTTTTCGTCTGACCCGACCTGCCCCAAGGGCCATCTATTTATAGTCAAAGATCGCCGAGATCGAAAGTCTAAAAATTCTCAATTTGTTTTATCGATCTCGACTTTCATTCGCTATAAACGGACTCCCTCTTATGGTACAGATCGAGTCAAAAAATCTTGTTATGGCTGACCATTGCACCAACCTTTGCGTGTTTATTTTAATCAAATCGGTTCACAGGTTTTTGGATTAAAATTATTCTTAAGAAATTCTGTCTTAATTAATTTTACAAATTGAATCTAATTCGTGAATCTCAAGCGACCTAATTATGCCACGGAACCGAAATCTGTATCAGTCGGTAGGTATTAGTGCGTACTGATGAACTACCTAACACAACCAGTCGTACGTGTTAGGGTTCTCTTGTAATTTATTAATTTATCCTAAATTAATAACACAAATATTCAGATTTCGGCCGCATTTTTGTGCAATTTTGCATTTCACTGCCTTGACATTTTAACGAGCGTAATTAATGGGCTTGCCCGCTCGACCTTTCTGGGAAGGCGCACCCGGGCGGATGTGTCGCCTGCCCGCAGTTAGGTATGGCGTGACCTGTAGGTATTATATCGATTCTGTACTGAATCTTCATTTTAATCGCGTCGCGGCGAGATTTGATAGCCCATCGTCTTATTGATATGCACTTAAGATCGCAGCAACAGGCTATCTCCTCTCGTCCGCCGCCCAGTATACCTACAGGTCACGTGCTCGAGATTCACTTGTCTAAGTACATTGTAGTAGGCGCGTTCTATCGCGCGCCTACGTGTAGGTATGCATACATTATACTCTATGTACTCATGCATGCCTAGGCGTATCTTTACGCTATTTTACCAGAGTCTGGCGCTGCATGAGTACGTTCGAGCGTTCATCTTTTTAGGGAGAAAGGAAATGTACGAGCTTGCTCGCCACTCGCGAGTTCTGTCTGTTACACCGATGATAGATTAATTCATTCTGAAACTCACCAAACGTTTTTACAAAGGACTCCCTTCACATAACCTAACCTAACCCCACAATAAAAGAGCTCTCAAATTACGTCCCAAATACTTCCAGCCGCCATAAGCGCCCAAAATCTTCAGAGGAACAAAAAAGAAAATGTGAGAAATGTATTTTATCTTAGATCGACAGGTATGCCAACGTAACAGGGACGTATTCTGAACGTAACGCCTTCACACTTTTACCGCATTCTTCTAATATTTTGTATCGTAAACGACCACGTGAAATAACCGCAAGTGTGAAAATTTCACCTGTTTTTACTGAACAGATTTAAAGCTTAGAATTTTCCGGCTAGCTGTGAAAATATTATCTTCAATCGTGGGCAGTTGTATCATCCGATCTGAGCTGAAACAAGTGGTCGCATAAGGAAGGGATACAGAACATTTTATTTTTATTCAAAGTATTAACTGATTAACGGCCTTCGTGGTCGAGTGGAAAGTGCTATGACTGCCACATCCAATGTTCCGGGTTCGATTCCCGGCGATGGCAGTGTGATTGTTACACTGTCTTTGATCTAGCGTAGAATTCAAATGATAATAAAATGGCGATATATTAGGTACCTGTCAATAGCTAGCTAAATGTCAGTTTTAGACTTATTTCCCCCATCCTGCATTTTGTCTCCTCCCTCCCTCCTGTGCCTCATGCTGTGCATTATTTCTTTTTTATTATGTCTCTAACATGTGCTATTTATGTATCAATTGTTCATTTTCTTTAACTGTTGTATTGCTATGTGTGTAGGGCGGGACATCAAGGGAGAGTAGCGTAGCTTAAATGTGGTCTGGGTCCCCCTTGGTTGCAAATATACACATATATATTTTTTGAACGTAAGTCCCGCATGGACGGGGGACGGGCCTAGGGAGTGCACGAGTGAAGCTGACGAAAGGCGCCGCTGCGCCTATAACAGCTTCGGGTAAGCGAAGTGATCCCTCTATGTCTCGGCCATAAATGTCAGTTTTGGATAAACTTAAGGCGTTAACACTGAATAATTCCATAATGAGCATTTTTTATGAATAAAAACACTGTTTTTTCTACTTTTGAGTTTATTTTGCTCTACGTGTTTCGAAGGCTAACACCTTCATCATCGGAAGAACGATATAAACTGTTTATATCGTAAAGTTTATATCGTTCTCCCGATGATGAAAGTGTACGAGTATGCCTTTGAAACATGTCGAGAAAAATAAACTTAAAAGTGTAAAAGTGTTTTAATACATAAAAATTCGTTATAAAATGCCATGATAATCAATATAATAGCTATACCCTTTACATCGATTTGGCTCGCGCTGTAATGTTGTAAAGAGCGATTCAACAAAATATAATAAATAATTCTGACTTTGATCTTGGCCTCAAGACAAATGTATTGTCTGATTAGCACTATTATGAAAAGCTGAATTCTAAAAGTAATCACAGATGTGTAGACAGGAAGCATTTGAAATTAGGACGCAAAGGAGAATGCTCAAGATACCACAGACGACAAGAGTGACGAATGAAGAAGTGCTGAGACGCATAAGAACAGATCGTCAGTTGGCCATTTTAATAACAAGAACATAATACCTAGGCCATACCTGTATTATGCGCAAGCCGAAATAACACTTGAATAATTTTTTTAATTATTCAAATTGACATAGGAACAAATACTCATAAAGGTTCGAAATATCACGAAAATTTGACATTTTATATATTATTGTAACACCAGATGATGTCAACATAGGTTGACGAAACAGCTGTCGAGTAAAATAAAAATACAATGTGATGTATAAAACTTTTTTTTTTAAAACTGTTAAATTAAAATAACTTTGTTTTTTGTATCACAATTGTATTTTATTTTACGCGACAGCTGTTTCATCAACTTTTGTTGACATCATAAGGTGTTATATATCAAATGTCAAATTTCTTGATTTTTTAAATCTTTATGTGTATTTGTTCCTATGTATAAAAATTTATTCGAATTGACATAGGAACACGAATTAACACATAAAGATTCGAAAAATCACGAAAATTTGACATTTGATATATTATTGTAACACCTGATGATGTCAACATAGGTTGATGAAACAGCTGTCGCGTACAATAAAATACAATTGTCATACAGAAAACAAAGTTATTTTAATTTAACAGTTTTAAAATGTTAAGGTATCATAGTGTTTCGGCCAAAACAATGGAAAAAAAATAATTTAACAATTTAAAATCTTAAAGTATCATAGTGTTTCGGCCGAAACAATGGACTACTTAAGATACAATTTCAACGCAGTTTGCATGGTTAAATATTGTGTTAGGAAAAAAAATTGGGTAAAAAGGTTCGCGATCCCTGAAGAAGTAAATTAGTCTGCACCTCCGGCCAGCGGAGTCCCCTCTAGCGACTATTAATACAGAACAGTGGGATGACATACACATACACACGTGCATACTATGTACATGCACACACACTGACGCACTACAATTGATCTACATTTATAATCTTTTGATTGCAAGTTTTCTTTTTTTATTTTGTGTTTTTTTTTCGATCCTAATCATTATTTTACAGCAAAGTGGAACATTTTTGTTGGTTCTTGAAATGCCAGTTGATCCTTTTATGTGGTAGTTTCCCGTTGCTTTCACATTTTCTGTATACAGCGTGTTATTTGAACCCAATTACTTTAATATTTTTTTAGCTAGTGATGCTGATGACATGTGATAGTACGGGAATGATGGTACGGGCATATAAAACGGAGACCACCAGACCACACAGTAAATAGAGCTTTGTCTTTGAATCTTCCTCGTCAACCATCCAGAGGAAGACCTAGGAACACGTGGATGATTCAGTGCAATAGCGTCTTGCAGAGAAATGGCTTGAGTGGAGGCGATACTCAGAACCTTGCGAGGTACAGCCTGAAATCGGGAAGAGCCGACCCAAACAGTCGATTCAGACGATGAGTTGGAATAGCGCCATGAAGAAGAAGCTAGAAGGTAGCTAGTCTATCACAATTTGTACTATTCCGCGAATTCTACCAGATCAAAGACAGCGTGATTCTGTGTGGGAATTGAACCGGGATATTCGGTGTGGCAGTCATGGCTGCTGCCACTCTGCAACGAATTTTTAAAGCACATAATTTAAAAATATGTAATATGAAATTTATAACTTAAGGAATTGCCTCCGCATGAGGTGTCGGCCAAACCTTCCACCACAATAGCAAGAGATACATAAAAGATATGGTGCTCTTTAGAACCTGCTTAACTAGCTTGTCTTTGATACGACGACGATGGTGATTAAACAATTATAAAAAAATAATAAAACAAAATCCTATCCAGAAAATAGCTAAAATGGCAGTCCAAAATGGTGTTTTTGTGCCGACTCTTATGTATTGATGTGAAGCATGGAACTGGCAAAAGAAGGATTAAAGTAGAATAAATACAGTACACCTGAGATCTCTTAGACGAATGTGTGCAAAAATCTGCGTATAAGAAAGTGTCGAATGAAGGTGTTATGAACAAAATCATAAAAGGAACATTAAGATGGTTTGAACATAATGAATGAAGAAACAATGGTAAAAAAAGTATATGTTAACAATGTAAGTGGAACTAGAAATAGAGGAAGACCGAGGAAAACGTGGCACGATGAAATAAACCAAATATTACATGTCGGCTACGCGAGGAGTCGGAGAAATCGACGTGCGTATGACACGATGTATAAATATTTAGGAATCGAGAGAAATATGTATGTCAGAAAAGAAAAGTTTGGCAGTCTATTATTTCTGCTGATTGTTAGTTAGTTAGTTAGTTCATAATAAAACCACACGTATTTAATATTTTGTTCGTGTTTCATGTGTTTTTTACCATTGTGTGTGCTATTGTTTTATCTTATTTGCATTTTAAATTCTTAAACTAGAGTCTGGTGCTAGTTAGGCTTTTTTTTTTTTCACTTTGAAATACTTTTTACAGATTAAATTTCTTTTACATATAAAAAATATCTAAAACTTATTTTTCTTGGATACTCTTACATTCGTTTTGATGAACGAAATATTAGTATTATATTAAAAATGTTTAGTTTGGCAAGTTAACCGTCGCGTTGCCATGTGGTCAATTGAGTTTCCACTGCCAATTTAAAGTTGATTTTCTTAAAACCTATGGACCCTAATATTATAAAAAAAATTGTAATCCTCCATTGAAGTGTTCTCAATATTTCGTAATAAAAAAAAAGCAAAAATTACTTCCTTCATCCCAAAAAAAAATATTTTCTAAGACTGCCCTCACCTTCATTCGTGTTAAGGTAGAATTTGTTTTGCTAATATTTACAACTTTATCAAAAGTGACAAATACTTACTCGCTGTTTTGAACGTATTATAAATTATATGTTTGGCCTTTTCATAGGTACGTAATAATACCGACTGTGGACGGAAACGCAGCACGCAACTTAATAATATCAGAACTGTGAAAATATTAACACTTTACCAAAAGGGACAAATATTAATACGTACTCGTTGTCTTGAACGTACTATACATTTTGCCTAGGTGCCTTTATCATACGTAAAATCTCGTAAAGTCTCGCCCCGCCGGCCGCGGCGCGGCGCGACGGAGCGAGACAAGTTTATACTTGGTGCCAGTTGCTCGTATGCTGTGACGCATTACATATCAGAAATCGCATGGTTCCAGAAAAAAATTAATAATGATATGTTTTTCAAATAATCCATATATGTTATAGATATCGATCTATTCCTAATGAAATTCCCTACAAGATGACATAAATTAAATTTTGATTCATCGAGTCATATGCTTGATATTTAGATAAAGTTAGCGGTAAACTGAATTGACCACATGGGAGCGAGCGTTTTGTTTTGAACACGGTACGTTAAGGGTTAACACGATTTTTTTTTGCGTTGTAATAGACTTACAGAATTGTAAATCAACAATGTTGGCGTAAATACATTCATTGATCAGTTCACGCGGTATGCTACAGGTAATGTATGGAAACAGATCACTTATCGCAGGTGATAAAACTGAGAAGATAAGAATAATGCCATACAGCTGCTTCTGCTTTATTGAATTCATCAAATAAGTATATTAGTTATGCTATGGGAAACCAAAGCGATAACTAACTAACTAACTAACCATCACGCCGTCTCCCCGAAGGGGTAGGCAGAAAGAATGGACTGCCACACTTTTCTTTCCTGACATATTTCTCTCGCTTCCTCAACATTCATACATCGTGTCATGCACGCGCGTCGATTTCTCTGACTCCTCACATGGCCGACATTCAATATTTGATTTATTTGATCGTGCCACGTTTTCCTCGGTCTTCCTCTATTTCTGGTTCCATTTACATCATTAACATATAATTTTTTTACCATTCTTTCTTCATTCATTCTTTCCATATGTCCAAACCATCTTAATGATCCTTTCATTATTTTGTTCATGACACCATCATTCGCACCGCATTCACTTCTTATATTTTCATTCGACACTCTATCATACACAGATTATCCACACATTCGTCTAAGAGATCCCATTTCTACTGCATTGATTCTACTTTCATCCTTCTTTTGCCAGTTCCATGTTTCGCTTCCATACATAAGGGTCGGTAGAAGAACACCAAAGCGATACTTACTATAATTTGATTATTACATTAAAATTTACCTGTTTTCTAGAAGATTTTATTGGGAATTACAAGTTTTGTAAAGCATTATAAAATGTAGCGCGAATCAAACGCGTTGCTGTTTATATACCCGAACTTATGGAGCAGGATACAGTAATTTAGGTAATTGATGTGGCCTTATGTATTGTTTACAATAGTTAAATGGTAAAATAACAACAAACCATCACGCCGTTTCCCCGCAGCGGTAGGCAGAGAGAATGGACCGCCACACTACTCTATCCTGACATACCTCTATAGCTTCCTCCACATTCATACATCGAGTCATACACGCACGTCGATTCTTCCGGCTTCTGGCATGACCAACCTTTAATATTTGATTAATTTGGTCATGCCATGTTTTCCTCGGTCTACCTCGACTCCTTACTCCACTAACATCGTTAACGTATACTTTTTAAGCATTCTTTCTTCACCCATGCGCTCCATATGTCCGAACCAACGCAGCGATCCTTTAATAATTTTGTTCACAATACCTTCTTCCGCTCGAAATTCCTTTCTTATATCAGCATTTGAGATTCTGTCGTACATCGTTTTACCATACGTCATACGTCTTAGGGACCTCATCTCTACCGCATTTATTCTGCTCTCATCTTTCTTCTGTCAGTTCCATGCTTCGCTTCCTGGGGTAAGGGTTGGGACCAGAACTCCATTGTGAACGGTCATTTATGGTAAAATAAAAGATACAAAAATGTGACAGTATTATCAAAGAAGACACTAAAATGGGAAACCATGTAGTTTATTTGGGTTTATTTAAATTATCAAATATGTTTATTGGTTATGCGTTGGGAAATCACAAAGGCATCCTTTCTCTAATAGATCAGAATTCGAAAGGAATAATCAAAAACATTCATTTTTTCATGATTTAATTCAAATTAACCTTAAGGATTAATAGTATCTCAATAGAGACAAAGATGTAAATTATTTGGAAACAGAAAATGGTGGTCGAGGCGTTTACAAGTCTTATGACCTGTCATTGGTTGGGTTAAGCGATCGCTTTATGTAATACAACATTCCCCATTCCTCCCTTCTTACGACCACCACGTCTGACAATTATTTTTGAAAGATGTATATATGCTACTATGTTGAGAAACATTTTACATATTTTAGTTCAATCTACACTAGCGCCAAATAATTTACATCTTCGTTTCTATTGAGATAAAATTAATCCTTAAATGATTAACCCGTAATGGGTAAAATCCAGTATTTGTCTACAAGTATTTGTATACATTCAAAACAAAATGTCAAATTAACCTGTTTTCTAGATTTTTTATTTATAATATTAGAAATTACATGTTATGCCTTTCTAAGGTATTATCAAATGTAACGAGATTCAAATGCGTTGCTGTTTATATACCTGAACTAATTAAGCAAAATACAGTATTTAAAGTAATTGATGTGGATTAATTTTTGTCAACAATAATTAAGGGGCAAGAGAAAAGAAACAGATTTATTTAAGTCTTTATAAAAATTATGATAGGACAACCTCGAAAGGTTCATAATAATGGGTAAAGTAGAGGACAAGCGACCACAAGGACGTTCACCAAGCCGCTGGTCCAACCAAATCGGGGCGCTGACTGGCCTCTCGACAGCTGCAGCTTGGAGACAGGAGTGCATGGCGAGCCATGGTGGATGGTGTACGGGATATACACGACCCTCGGTCATGAGAAGTACGACTAAAGGTCCATTTTCAATGGACGGTGACGGAGACGTGCAGACATAAAACCGACACTTATCAACTCACCCGACGGCGATTTCATTATAGCATTTGAGATAACGATTCAGTAAGATTCAAGGCTACGTCGGTGACGTTACGGTGCCGTTACGGTCGCTGTCCAGTGTTAATGGACCTTAAGAAGAAAAATTATGTTATTTATTAGTAACAGTTATTGTTTGGTCCATTAGTGGAGTCGGTTATATTAACAGTAAAGATTTGATTCTCGCTACATTCTATAATGCCTCAGCAAAGCGAAACGTATCATTCTTATAAATTATAATGAAACTTCTAGAAAGTAGATTTTTTCATTCATACTAATTATTTAAAATAGAGTTTTACATCATTGTTCAAGAGGTAATAAATACACTAGATTATATTAATCAATTTTTTAATAATTATCAAATACATTTTATATATTGAATAATAAAGTATAAATTTGGATGGACGCATTAAACCAGGAACACATGAGCATGTTCAAGGCTAATCGGAATACTTTTTAATGTTTTGAATATTTGCTTTTTAAACAAGATTCGTTTGAACCTAGTTACCGTATACAATTTGATTTTAGCTATTATATTGATTCTAACGACATATGATATGTACCTAATTTATTATCATTCTATTGTTACGTGAATGCGACACCAGACCAATGACAGTATGACGATCACACTGCCATCGCCGGGAATCGAACCCGGGACCTTCGGTGTGGGAGTCATATGGCTCTTGCAACTCTGCCACGAAGGTCGTCAATTATGTATCGTTTTCCTTTTTTGATCAAACAGTTTATGAATTAAAACGACCAATTCGTTACATTCTTGCAGGTAGTTCTAACAATATAATTTATATTTAAATGTCAGATTTGTTTTCACAGGTGTTTTTATTGTAATTTAAGTAAACTCCAGTAATATGGATGGCACAAGCGCTGGAAGATTTTTTACTTAGTGTAATCACGTTTGTTAAACGGCGTCAGAAATCTTGATTAATATATGTACATTTCTGAGTGAGACAGAACATTATTTACTTAACATTATGTGATCTATGACATTCCATTAAATAGACCAGAGGTATATGATATCTCACTGAATTCCATCCAAGCACTGCTACTTATCTTCCCCTCGGGAACAGACTTTTTTTATAAATACAATCCCAACCCTAACTGGTCTTCCATTCCTTGACAATAAAGTATTACTTTATCATAAACCCTAAATCCCCCCTCGCCCTCTTTCGGAGGGACACTCCGGGTCATACATTTAACCCCATCATAAAACAACTACCAAATCGCATTCCAGCAATATTTCCTACAGACGTAAGAAGAATAGCCGTTGGAGCTGAACCTCTGTAAACCAGAAGATCCAAGTCCAAGTCCAAGTGATAGACCGTATAACCAACTTGGGATTAGAAGTCGCACCAGTGTCACCGATATAGGGATGTGCATTGCGAGGATGAAGTTGCAATGAGCTGAACATGTGTGCCGACAGGATGATGGAATATGGAACCACATAGTTACTGGATGAAGGGCAAGATTGGGGCGGAGAAGTGTCGGGAGACAGCCTACCAGGTGGAGCGATTATATTGTGCGAATGGCGGAGAAGGTCTGGAGAACACTGGCGAGAGACCGAGAGGGATATGCTGTTACCTGCATGTGGTGGAAAGTCTTACGTCCAACAGTTGGTAGAGACAGGCTGACGACGAATATAATAACTTTTCTTTTGAACTATAGTCAACTCCGTGATATCCAAAACATCGAGATAGTTTTATTTTTGCTTGCGATCTTAGTTATTTCTTTTGGAATGCTTGGGGACAACTCTCTGCAGCATCGAAGAGATGGGCATCTCATAACCCATTTCTTTAGATTACTCAGGGGATATTTCGAGAACTCGGCCGTGTTGGAGGGTGTTCGGATTTTTGTCCCTGATAGATATCTCCGACAGCGACAGCATAGATTGTTTTACCTACCGGCCGCCAGAACCAACCTGCTTCTGGTAACACCGGTGGGAAGAGCAATTAATCTGCTGAACGCGGTCTCCACGGAGATCGACGTCTTTCATATTAGTGAAAGTACGTTCAGAAGGTAAATACTCTTAATTCTGGAGAGTATCCTGTCTTCCTAATGTCGAACGATCTCTCATGCATACTATACACAATATATTATTTTACCTGTTCTCAATACATGCCTTAAATTTTTATTTTGTAATGTCTATTAATGAAATAAATTGATTTGATTGATTGATTGGTTGATTGATTATCCGAATAATTATATCAGTTTCAAGACATAGTCGATAGATCAGTAATTGTAATCAGTTTCAAGACTTAGTCGATAGATTGCGCTTTCTATCGCGCATTTGCTAAGTGGATTGAATATGGCAATATATATTTTTTGTAGTTCTGTTGTTGGTTGAATTACAAGTTGTTCTTTCTTTATAAAGCCTTTAAACATATAGTAGTGAGACATCATCAACTGAAAGGTAACTTTTTAATTCGCCCCTAGAATATTTTTGTTTCGTTAAGATTAGTATGTCACTAAGTTAGTTACATTTCAAATAATTGTTTTATTGGATTAAAATCTTAATGAAACATTTATATTACATATGTTTTTTGAGTTAATGTGGGTTGAGATATGTTTGTATTCTTGCCAATTATAATTTAATATGAATTTTTGCTCAATATCACGGAATTAACTCTGTTTACCCTTCTGTGAAATGAAGGCTGGTTCTTATTACTTTATTTTAATTTGAGAGTTTTAAGGAATCCAATAAAATGTATAAGTAGCATTTGTGGAACTTATATAGAATGTTTGCCGAAACCGGTCATAGCTCATTTACAAACAGTATATAGCTATATGGTACAGTCACAACACACGTAATTTCTATCTAATTTCTCTTGTAAAAAAACTTTTCGATAACGAGTTCAAAATTATAAGTGTGGGCCATTAATTTAAATGATTTACGGTTAGTAACCCTTCAGAATTCTGTGTGACAGTGTCGCTGTATGTCGTTAATTAACTTTCATTTCCACAGTTTTAATTCAATTACCGGACATTTCGTTCATTATGTGGGTATCATTCACACTACATTATCCGCTATTACCCTAATGTGGTGCATAGGATGTGAAGAAACTTGTGCCAACTCTAATTTATAAGAATGAAGTTTGAAGCGAATAATAATAAATCCAAGTAATAAAAGAAGTGTGAAAGGATGAGAAAGTTATCGACTGAAATAAAAACTGCAAATAACAAAAGAAGTGTGAAAGAATGATTTATACAATACACAATAAAAATAACAAAAGGAGTGTGAAAGAATGAGAAATACATCGACTGAAATAAAACTGCAAATAACAAAAGAAGTGTGAAATAATGATTTATACAATGCACATTAAGAATAACAAAATATGTTTGATAAAATAAAAAATATATGCATCGCTGTTTAGGCCCGCAGTCAACATTATTACATAGTATAACATCTACTTTTATTCAGTGAACCTACGATTTAAATAGAATTTAAAAAACAGTTTTCAAAACAGAAAATTAAATCGTTGTACTGCAGATATTTGGCTCTTTTAACCAATAAGTTTGCCGACCTCAATATAGGTAAAATGAATGATGAACGTAGAAGGAGTTAAGTCATAGATTATGGAACACCATCATCAAGGATCAAAGATACTAGTGCCAACTGAAGCATATTAAAAGTCTTTTTCTTATTCTTCTTCCTTGTTGTATACCTATGTGGTCTGTTCTCCAGAGTGTTGCTCCTCCTGTGAGGTAGACTCCCAGCTGTCCTTCCATCTTTTAGGAGGTCTTCCACGAGGGCGAGTCCCATGAGTTTGATTATGTAGTGCAATATAGGGGAATCTGCTGGTGTCCATTCTTTGAACATGACCGCACCAGTCCCTTTTTCGCTGTCTGCTTCATCTTATAATATCCTCAACCTCACATATCTCTCTTATTATGGTGTTCCTCGCGCGATTTCTCAGCGTCTTGCCTGCTATCGTCTTCAGTGTCTTCATCTCGAAAGTCCCCAAAACTTGTTTGGTCCTTACTATATGTTATTATTGGTCTTACGCGTGCTTTATAGATTCTCATCTTACTCTTAATGGCCGTGTCTTTGCTTTTCCATATTGTGGATTTTAGAGCGCCAGAGATTTCAGCTAACTTGTTTACTTGGGATTGTATATCTTCCCGCAGATCAGCTCCTCCCACCAGGTATATGCCTAGATACTTGAAGGTCCTGACCTGTTCTATGGGTTGATTTTCTCTAACCAGGTTACATGTTTTGGAAAAGGTCATACATTTTGTTTTTTCGATAGGGATCGTCATGTTGCATTTTTTACAGGCGTGATGTAGTCTGTCTAGCATTTTTTGTAAGTCATTATTGTTTTCAGCTGTGAATATAGCATCGTCTGCATAACATACCACATTGACAATTTGCTCTCGCATCTTATATCCCAGTTCTAGCGATTGGGTATCCTCTATAAGTTCGTCCATTATCAGATAGAACAGAAAAGGGCTTAGGCTGTCTCCTTGTCGTATACCCGCCAGTACAGCATCGTATGCCTGTCAGTACGTAATATTAAAAGTAATAATTATAAATTGTGTGAAAATATTTACCTGTGTTATGGGAGATCTGGTTGTCTGGAATGGCAGCGGGGGCTTGAACCTCGGTCATTGTAATCCTAATCGGCTGAAATCACCACTAAGCACTGTCTCTCGACTTGTACGACTTCACTGCCACTTGGGATTAGAGATCTCTACCGCGGGTTGGTATCGATCCAACACTTAATTAGAATATATTGCTCGGTTTACCCTAAAGACGATACAATATTATTTTTTCGTGAAATTCTTAGTTAAGTTATTTTGTTTGAAATCTTCATGTTAAACAATTTTTTTCGAATCCGTAAATATTTTTAATTCTATTAATAATAATTTTTTTGTTATGCTTTCATTTTACATACAAAAATTTATTTAAATAGTACATTGTTTTGACCGAAACACTATGGTACCTTAACATTTTAAACTGTTAAATTAAATAACTTTGTTCTTTCTATCACAATTGTATTTTATTTTACGCGACAGCTGTTTCATCAACCTATGTTAACATCATTAGGTGTTACAATAATATATCAAATATCAAATTTTCGTGATTTTTCGAATCTTTTGTGTATTTGTTCCTATATCAATTTGAATAATTTCTTTGATATAGTTTTGAAGTTCTTGCTGAAATTGAGTTAGGTACCTAAATATGTTTATTAAAATATCGGTAAGTTACTATTTATAGGAGAAAATATTAAAGGAAGAAAATATAAAAATAATAATTTATTTAATTTTAAACAAAGTTATTTAATATAACAGTTAAAAAATTATTTCTTATAAATTCGCCATCAATAAGTATTGTGGATTCAAAATTATTTTTTTTTGTTCAAAAACATTACATTTTCAAAACACTGTTTTGCACTTTTCACAAATATGTTTTGGACGGCAGACGTTCTTCCTCAGAGTAAAATTAACAAAAAAAATACACTAAGGAGGGACGTCTGTGATTCGAAATATATTTGTAATAAGTGCAAAAATGTGGTGTGTATGTACGATGGTTACCATCTCACCGTTTCCCCGAGGGATAGGCAGAGAGGATCCACCGCTAATAATATATATAAAATAGATAGTCCCTAAGACGTATGTGTGGTAGAACGATATACGACAAAATCTCAAATGCTGATATAAGAAAGGAATGTAGAGTGAAAGAATGAAATTATGAACAAAATTATGAAAGGATCGCTGTGTTGGTTCGGACATATGGAGCGCATGGATGGAGAAATAATGGTTAAGAAAGTATACGTTAATGATGTAAATGGAGTACGGAGTCGAGGCAGACCGAGGAAAACATGGCATGGCCAAATTAATCAAAAAAAAAATTTTTTGAAAAAAGGCTAACATCAAAGATTTAAATCAATGATATTAGAATTTATTTTACAATCTTCATAATATGAGCAGAAAATAGCTCATTATTATGAAGAAGGAATCTGGTCGTGTCCAGGCTCGAACCCAAGTCCCCTAGATTAGGAGTCAAGCGTTCTATCCCCTAGACCACCACCCGATTTTAAAGGGTTGGTCATGTTAGAAGTCGGAGGAATCAACGTGCGTGTATGACTCGCTATATAAACGTGTAGGAAGCTAGAGAGGTGTGTCAGGATAGAGTAGTGTGGCGTTCCATTCTCTCTGCCTACCCCTACGGGGAAACGGCGTGATGGTTTGTTGTTGTTGTACTATATAAATAATCTTTCCATATTGAAATGAAAAAAAAAGTTTTACGTTAAAAATATAATTTTTTTAATATTGGCCTGAATTTAACTACAGTTAAAGCATATTATCTTCATTAAATAAAAAAATAATTTTTGTTTTTTTAATTTTCAAGGTCGGGTGTACCAACTAAAAATGTTTATTCATGTTACATCAGCAATTAGTTTATGTTAGCCGTTTGAGTGTGTTGGTTTTCATGATTAGAACTGCTATTTCATGAGATGTTTACCAGAACTGTATATTCTAAGTCTGCGGAAACATAAAAATATTAACATCTTCAAGTCTAATCTTATCGCTCTCGGTACTCGTTCAACTTTATTGTATTTATTTACTATTGTATAAAATAACTGATGCCGTAAGAGACCTGTTTAGCTTTTATTATAATATAAATAGGCCAAAAACCGGGGTCTGCAAAAAGAGCAGGAGAGGAATACTTCGATTCTCTCTAAAGTAATTCGAAATGCACACGATGTGCACGCCCCTTGAGCGTTTCTGGATGATTTTAAGTTTTATTCTGATTATTGTTCTATGACAGTAGTGTAGAAAACAAAAGAAGAGCAATTTGGTATTGTTAATTGTGAAATTCTTATAAATCTTGAAATATATCTCTGGAGAATTTTTGTTACGCGTTTGGGTTGAACAAATAATCGTTTTGTTTGTTTTGGTGGTGTCTTATTAGTTTTAATTAATGCCGATTCCGTTCATATAATATTTAAATTCCGAGATAATCGCCTTCTCCACCGCGAATGGTAGTAAAAACGGTATTCTGTAAAAAAATTATTATGTACTGTAGGAAACACATCCTGAAAAATATTGATCATTTTTATTAAGTCAATTTTAGGTGCTTTCTTCGGCAACCCCCGACGGCGATTTCATTATAGCATTTGAGATATCGGCGAGATTCAAGGATATTTTCATCGTGACATGTCGGTATCGGCTGATGACTGTCCAGTGTAAATGGACCTTTAGAAACAGAAGGATATACAATAAATAAACTATTATAATAATTAAACATCATGTGGCGATGAGCGGGGAGTTTATACTAAGTAAAAAATATTTTTGCGATATTAATAGACTTTGCTGCAAACCAATCGTTGGAATTGAAACTTGTAAAAAAGTGGATAAAACAGTCCTTAAAATTCTCCTTCCAAATATTTAATATATTCGTTAATAAATGGCAACTAAAGCTGGTGTTGCATCAACATTTTTTGTATAAATAACGCAGCCAAAGGTACGTTATAATTATTACGACTAGGTGATGGTGATTTAAGCATGATGTCATGCCATAAAAATAGTCTTCGTTAGCGCATTAAATGAGTGATTTTATTGTCGCAGTGGAAAGATCATTACGGAACTCCTAGTCAATACATTTAATATATTCAAATAGTAATAAACATGTATTTATAAATTAAGTACAAGGTGTCTAAAATAAATGTTATACCATATATGAATTCAGAGTGTTATGTATAGATGTTAGACGACTTTTTGATAACTAAATTGCAAACTTTCCTGGGTATAACTGAAGAATATGAATCCAGCAGGACTGAGCAACGTCACACACGTCCAATATATCTCTGCCACGAGTTCGTGATATTTTCCCTGGCAAATTGATTTCCAGGAGGGGTGACATAAATTGGTCTCCACGAAGTCCTGATTGAATCCCTATGGACTGTTTCCAGTGGCGGTATCTCAAATCTAAAGTTTACGCCAATAAACCAACTTCAGAAAATATTCGTCACAAAATGGCAGCCATCACGGAGTCTACCCGCCGAGCCGTCATTAGAAATTTTACTGTTTGACTAATTGAGTGCCGCGAACGCGAGGGTTTACATTTGGACGGTATTATTTTTAAGAAATAAATTTAATAATAATTAATATACATTTTTTCGATGAATGGCTTTCGTTTTTTAATCGATCCTAATATAAACTTTTTTTGTGACACTCTATATTATAATTATTCAAAGCCAGAGTTGAACTCACATGACATATACAATAAGCGCTTTTCAAACAAAATAGTATTTTCTTATATTTATATATATAGTTGCAAAGTTCGTTTTTTTACGTCATGAGATGTGACAATACACACTAGGAATTTAATCATAATATAAATAGGCAAAAAATGTCACTAAGAAAGAGTACGAGAATATTTTAAATACAAGGGAGCGAAAAATAAATACTTCGATTCTCTCCTAAATAACTTGAAATGCACACGATGTGCACGCCCGAGAACGTTTCTGGATTATTTTGAAATTTGTTCTGATTATTGTTGTATAACAGTAGTGTACAAAACAAAAGGAGAATTATTCGGTGATGTAAATTAAGAATTTTTTATCTTGTGTGAAAAAAATAATTTATATTAAAAGTTAGAACTATTTACTATAAACCAAGTTTTAAAGAGTAAAATATCTTTACTTACATACGTTATAATTGCAATGCAATGATTGTTCTATGGCGTATATTTATTTAAAAAAATATATGTATATATCTATTTCAATAACGTAAACGTGACATTTATGCGTTAAGGTATTCAATATGAATATACGTTATATGCGATCTTTAGCGTCTGCATGCATAACTAACTTAATGTCAGACATCGTCTTATAGGGTCACGTTTTTAAAATAAACTATCAACAACAATTGTTTTTATATTATGTATTGAAATAATTTTTTATTTATATCAACTTTCTCACTTCTCTTATTTTCTTGTCCGACATATTCATGTTAAAAGCAAAATATTGATCTAAATATTTATAACAAAATTATTACTTTTATTTTAATTAATTCCCTTTTATTTCGAAATTGTCTTCAATAAACACTTTGTTTTATAGTTATGTATTTACAAGAAATGTGCCATATATTATTAGTTATTATATATAATTTCTTGAACCCTGGTGTAAAACTCTATATTAATTGGGTTAAAACGTTTGTTTTCTAGAAGAATTATTATATTTTATTAGAGTTTTCGTTGTTTTGCACGTCTAAAGCATTATCAAACGATAGTGCCAATAAGTCAAAACATGTCACCCCTATAATATATAAGACATTTCGAAAATAGCGTTTTAATTCATATGAAATTAATTGCTGTTATTAAATACTTCACGTCTTACGAAAAAAAAAATTTTAATATTCATCTACAGATTAATTACACATAATAATAATTTAATAATTTACAAATAACTAACATGTTAATACCTGGTTCAATTAAGATAAAAATTATCACAATTCAAACTATAATTTCATGTTCATTTAATTCAATACAACTATATTTAATAATAAATAAATCACGACAAGGTAATTAAATAAAACAAATAGTAGTAATGGCGAACCAGGTAGGTACTTTCGATATAAATACAAAAGTTGAAGTAGTTCTTAAAAAACACTGTTTTATTTCATTATTATTTAAAATAAACTTCCATTAAGAGACCTAGTTAATTCATTGGACTTTATAAATTTATAAAATAATGCAAATAATACATTTATTTGAAATAGTACATTATATCGTGTGTACAATATTCGACGTTCCAAGTAAGTAGGTCCGCTTTAATACAATTTGTTCGCAACTTGCATTGTGTTAAACTTCCATAGAAAATCCGAGTACTGAGCAGATTGTTGCCAAAAAGAAACGACGGAACTGACCTTTCAATGGACTCTGCTAAACTGCGCATTAATTTACCTGTATTTTCACACTATTAATAACTTATCGAGATATAAACACATCGCAAACACAAGGAAAACATTTTATATCACATCTAAACCGACTGTCTTCAATTATTTGATACAAACGCTTATACTCGTAATTTGTTGTTCAACACATTTAATTTTCTCTACTCGTAAGTATAAAACGCAAAGATGTTATATATTATATTTAAAAAAAAGCAGATATATTTTTTGGAATATTACACTATTTTTATCCTATTTATGTTATTCTACAAAATTTACAACGAAATCAATTGTTTTACTGTAAAATTCTAAATTCAAAAAAATAAAAGGTATGTATTTAATTATTTCTATTGATAAATACACATTAAATTAAGAATTTGTTATTTTTAATATTATTATTTAGAGAAATAAAATTTAATTATTTATTTATTTTTATAATCGTTTTAAATGTTATAGTATAAATTACAACCGTTTCATAATAATATTGTATTAAAATCATGGCGTAATTCTTTAAATGACACAAAACCTACGTTTCAATTGAAGAATTTCACGAAATAACGATATTGTAATTTAAAACACATGAAAAATGACAAGGAAATGAAAACTGTTTTGGAAAATCACGCTAGACACTACCTTCCCACGCGACGCCTTCCTTTGAACTGAAATATTGTTTTGGAACTCAATTCAAATTTCCCGTCATGCGTGTTCCGACCCAGTTCGATTAGCGCGCGAAAACGAACTTTACCGAGAAGCGGCGAAGAAGCTCGATCGCATCCGACAGCACCCGACTTTTAACGAAAACTAACGAGGAACGCGTTTCCCGGGGATAATTTTAAGAGGGAAAACGTTGGCAGAAAATTTTAAAGTCACATTATTTTTTTTAATTTCAAATAATTTCATTCGTACAGTTTAATTTTTAGTTTCTTCTTCTACATTTTGTGAAAAATAAATTGTGTATACATTATATATATATATATATATTTTTAATTTAAACCTAAAGGTATATCCATAATTCGATTGATAAGCAATGTATAATATTTATCTATTTCGTCTTAATTGGGACCTCAAAATAATAATTCTAACTAAAATACATGTTTGAATACAAACTTAAATCTTTTAGCAATTAAGACCGTGTCTCATATTTTTGTTTTAATTCTACTTGTGAACGTATTACCGACAGAACACATATTATCCATAATAATCCGTTAGATGGCGCCACTTACAGCGTGCGGAGCTCTACACATGCGCCGTTTACAAACAGGCGAAAGCAGCCGAAAAAATACGAAGTGACTTCGGGTTTTATTATTGTGTATAGCTGTTTGGCAGATGTCAGCTGTCAAAACTATTATTTCCAATTAATTTGTTATTATGCCGTGAATATACAAATATACAGCAAAGATGTCTTTTGCTGATGGAACAAATAAAAATAAATTCATTCGTGCCGTCCAGGCTTATCCAGTAATATGGAATTATAATTATGAAAACTACAAGGATAAGGACGCGAAGAGAATTGCATGGTTTGAGATAATGACCAACCTTAGTCCTGATTTTAAAAACAAAAGTTATATTGAACAATCCCAAATTGGTATGTCACGCACTTTTTTAAAAACACATGATCATGTCATTAAACACAAAAATAATATTTAGTAAATATTGTTGATGAAATTATCAAAATTTACTGTTCTATCTTCGGATATTTGAATGAAATATTTTTTAAACTGTTAATAACTTTCGGAGAACTTAGAATATGGTCAGAGGAAATTGAAAGTTTACCTCATTTGATAATTTTATTTTTAGCTGTAGGTTGGAAAAATATTTTATTTTATTGGTTTTAATTATTATATACAATATATTTAGAAAAATACATTGAGTCTATAGATTTAAAATATATGGTGTATTGCATATATTTGTTCGACAAAACAAAAATTCTATTTTTTTTATTTTTAACATGAGGTATGATTTTACATCAGAAAATTTGGTAAACATATGAAACACGCTACAGAAAAACTGCATATTGCAATCTCGTTTGCTTCAATGAAATTCCTAATCTCTGTGTAAACCTAAGAAATTACCACAACATAATGCCAAAGGGAACGTCGTTTGCGGCATTTTATTAGATATAAAAATGTCTAATATATTCGCCATCACTTTATGTCGTGGATTCAAATTTGATTAGCTTTTCAAAAAAATTAACACCGAAGAAGGGAGTGTACAGTTCGAAACAAGTTTTGTGAAAATCGTAGAACGTGTTATGAAAATGACTTTCAAATGGTTCATCACTTTTATTTTTTTGCTTAAGATATAATACGAAAGTATAAGAATATTTTAATTTTTTTTTTGTTGTTTAACCAATGTTTTTTAGTGGTGGGGCGCAACAGGCGGAGCTGTTAAATTTATTTAAAGCTTATTTTATATTACCAAAGCTTTTAATTTTTCAAATACACTTTTATATATTATAATTAAAAACTTTTGATCCTTTTTTTTATTTATTTGTAACTTTAGATTTTTCATTTTGCCAAAAAACATTTTTTTAAGAAGATTTTTTTTAAATGTGGTAAAGAAGAGTTGCTGTAGTTTATTTCAATGGTATTTGATTACGATTTTGTTTAGAACAGGTTGTAAAGAAGTGAGATATACATATTTTAAAATAAAACACTTCACAACTTACACTTACTAACAATTATATATACTTATTCGAAATTTAAAAAGTAGTTTTTATTTCATGTGATTATTTTTTCAGTTGCAGAATCGCAACGTAAGTGGAAAAATTTAAGGGATTCGTACGCTCGCGAAATCTCTTTACAAAAGAAGGAGAAAAAGGGATCGTGCAGAAGGAGGTATTTGTACTTCAAACGGTTAAACTTCCTAAAAGTCAACCTGCCGAATTATAAGGAAGGAATGCACGAAGAAGAGGATGCAGACGAAGCAGCCGACCAAGACGACGACGTGTCAAACAGTGAAGAGCAAGAAACCGAAGAAGACTACATGGTTATACCTATACCGGCATCAGGAAATAAAACCATACAGCCCAAGATCAAAACACGGCAATCTACGGACGAAGAAGAATTTCCGTTTGAAGATGCGGGTATTGATGAACGTTCTAAAGAACAGTTGTCTGTTAAAAAGTCAGAGATTGACGATGCAGATGAAGACAGATTGTTTTTACTTTCTTTAGTTTCGGAAATGAAGAAAATTCCAGATTATATGAAATTGGATGTTAAGTGTGAACTTTTAAAGGTTTTTAGACGAGCTAGAAAACATGTAACGTCCAACAGTTTTGACCCATTGTTTAAGCGGGAGTTGTTTTAATAGTTTTTGAGTCGTTAGTTAAATTATGTTATTGACAGTATTCTGAAGGATCTGCAATTGTTGGGAGTTAGACCCGAGGAGTGAAAGTCGAGAGCCCAGGATAGGGTCGGCTGGAAAAACTTTTTGAGGCGACCGAGGTCCTTCCAGGACTCTTGAACCAGAGAGAAGAAGAATAAGTTGAATTATGTGTAATCAGTTTAAAATATAATATGTAACTCATATATTATATTTCGCTGCAGGCATAAACCTCAGGAAACTGTAAGACTTCAGGCGTATTATGTTGCAACTAGTAGTTTGTAATATAAGTGTGAACGAAGAGAACTTGGAACAGGTGAGGGAATTTGTGTATTTAGGTAGCATGTTCACAGCAGATGGCCGAACGGATAGTGACGTCGAAAGAAGGGTTGGTGCGGGAAACAAAGTGAATGAAGCTTTAAGAATTGTTATTGTAATCAAGAATTTATCAATGAAAGCGAAAACGAACGTTCACAGTGGAGTTCTGGTCCCATCCCTAATATATGGAAGCGAAGCATGGAACTGACAGAAGAAGGATGAAAGCAGAATAAATGCGGTGGAGATGAGGTCCCTAAAATTATGAAAGGATCGCTGCGATGGTTCGGACATATGGAATGTATGGATGAAGAAAGAATGGTTAAGAAATCATACGTTAATGATGTGAATGGTGTACGGAGTCGAGGCAGACCTAGGAAAACATGGCACGACCAAATTAATCAAATTTTAAAGGTTGGTCATGTTAGGAGTCGGAGGAATCGACGTGCGTGTATGACTCATTGTATGAATGTGGAGGAAGCTAGAGAGGATTGCCAGGATAGAGTAGTGTGGCGGTCCATTCTCTCTGCCTACCCCTACGGGGAAACGGCATGATGGTTTGTTTGTTTGTTTGTTTGCAACTGTTTATCCAAGGTAAAAGTAACGAAAAAAGGGTGTCGACAGAAGAAGAAAATCCTGACTAGAAAACCTTTGAGAATGGTTCAGATGCAGCGAAACATCCCCGTTTAGAGGTTATATCAAAAGCAAAAATAGCCTTGATGTTGTCCAATCTCCGATAGGAGAGTAACAAGAAGATGAAGGGATGACAGGCTCAGATAGACTATCTTGTCATCTCACTCTACCGTCAGGTGGCTTTGGCACCAGTTGTTCCCAGTAGCTACATCATTTAATATGCTCTATGCAATCTTTCCGCTTAGTTTGTCCTTGACCTTAACTACGGGAAGTTCAAGTTGTGCTCAGAGAAGTTCATTCATTAGCTTCGTCAGATTTTTTGGTGTGCCTTTTCGAAATCTTCTTCTGCCTCAGCCTATTCTCGTCCACTCCTGGACAAAGGCCTCCTCCATTCGCTCCCATGTCACTCTATGTCTTATGCAGACTGCATCTAGGTTATTCCGACGTGTCTGTTCAGATTATCCTTCCACCGTAGTTGTAGGTCGCCCTGCACTTCTCTTTGCCGTCCACGGTCTCCAAGTCAGCGGTATTCTTGTCCATTTTTCATCTGATATTTTCGAAACACTTGTCAGTCGCCGCACAGTGATGGGCGTAGAGTGACCGGTGATACGCGAGTTCATTTCTGTCATGCACGCAGGACATGTACACATTCTTGCCCTTTTTGTATGACAATGGCAAAAGAACTAGAATAAATGATACCCTATTTAGAGCCATCCTTACGAGACTAGCTAGCCATTGATATGAATTAAAATAAACTGGTGTTTATTACTCCAATTACTCCAAACCAAACCCAAAGTTTGCTTCATAACTCCACAAACTCGCCCGACGGAAGGTTAACTAAAATTTATATTTTTGTGTACATTTCTTCCATATTTTTTTGTGGCACAGAAAAATATGTTGCGTATTAATAATTAAATGTGTTAAAATATTGAAATACATAATTTATTTATTATTAAAATATCGATGTTTTGTATATAAAATACATATACTATTTCTCGATTTAATTTTCTTTTAACTCGTATCAAATATATTCCTTCGCTATTTTTTTTAATTTTAATATATGTAACTATATTGACGAGGTTAGAAGCTAGAAAATTCAAGCGAAAAAGTCAGACTGGATCATATAATAATAATCTTGGATCCAGATAAATTTCTATTTGATACTGGCTGGAGACAGGACTGAGTGGAGAGAAGTGAGGCTTGTTGCAGATCAATTCACAGGATTGTAACCATGAAGAAGAAGTGATTCATTTTAACAAGTATTCGTTAAAATCGTAATCAATCAATTCCAAAGCCACAGATGAAAAACATTTGAATATCCATAAAACTTGTTTCTAAAATATGTCAGTGACCAGATTTTTTTGTAAATTTTGAAAATTCCTCAAATTAATTTTACTACGAGTATTTCAATAAAAATATTACAAATTGTTTTTATTGTGAATATACTTACCACATCTTATTTGTATTTCCTTTTCATATGACCTAATTCTAGAATAAAATGTCATTATCAGGAATGTACATTTTTGTTTTAACTTCTTTAATGAAACATCAATATTGGAAAGATTTATTTATAAAATAATATGTTTTTATTTTTTTGTTGACAAAAGTAAACAATAAATTAACAAAAATTAAAAAGGTCTCGGGTGGAGGAGAGACAGCGATAATATAATACAATAAATTACATTACAAATAAATAACAAATTAATGTTATGCTGACATTAAATTTATATATCTATTATTATGTACACAAAGATGTCCAACGGGTGTGTGGGTCCGGATAAAAAAGTTTATAAAACTGATGATATGACGTGAAAAGTTCTTTGATTTTAATAAGAGAACATTTTTGAGCCCCTTGTGTGACTGTGAAATGATAAGAGTCGGCGCCAGATGGCAGTATAGATGGCAAGATGGCGCCCGCCGTCCGATCAGCTGACGGCTGACAGTTGATGTGTGAGGTTTGGCCGGAAATAGGTCTAGGCATCTGTTTCTGGTACATCGACTTCTCCAGGTCTTTTCCAACCGTCACACATCTTCCGGAGGAAAGCTGTTGCACAGAAAAAATACAATATATTAATAAAACTACACTATAAGAAAATACAAGTCATGCAAATCAAAAACCTTTCTTGCGTTTTTTTTTATTATTGAGTTTGATAATTTTTTCGTTGTTGATATCTTTGAATATACTATAAAAACAAAACAGTTAAATTAAAACTTTTGTGTTCTTTTAAAATTACAAATTCACTTTGTTTTATACAGTTAAATAATAAATATTGAAGCCATGTCGTTAAAGTAAAATAAAAAAACATTGTAAGTAGGTAAGTTCGTATTAAAAAATTCATCTTAAATATAGAATTAATAGAAAAACGAAATTTCGAGTTTTTTGTCGTGTGTATTTTTTTTTCGTGTTTTTTTTTTTTGTTAAAATGTATAAGATTAAAGCAATTATTAAAGAAGCAGTAGAACTCTGGCAACAGAAGTCGAAGAATCTGTGAATGAGAGCACGAGAAAATGTTATGTTAAAGAAAGGGACACCAACACACGTAGACGCAGAAGGAACTCCAGTGGGGGTACTCACGATCTTATAGACTAACTGCATGACAAGGTCCTCGAAGTGCGGCAGCACTTACGCCATGGCCTTCTTGAGGAAAGCTGCAAGAAGAAACGGGCACAGGCGTGCAATCAAGTGGACGGTGCTTACGGGTAAGGTTAGATAGAACTGGTGACACGGTTACTACATATGGATTCTTGTGGTTCTAAATTCAAACTAGGTTCTAAATTCAAACTAAAAGTATGCATGTATATGCTGGAATTTCTAAACATTAGGACGGGGTAATACTCGTAACAAGGGAACTATATGACAGCATTTTAAATCATTCATTCTAAAGGTTCGTACAGTTAATTTACTTTATATAATAATATATATAATTTACACTATGCAAGCTTTTATAAATATTTTTTGTCATTTATGAATTTAAACAATGTATTTTACACTTCTGAGTTTATTTTTCTCGTAGTGTTTCGAAGGTATTACACTTTTATCACCGAGAGAACGTGTCGATAAAAATTTACTCAAAAGTGCGGGAAAAAACAGGATTTTAATTAATTAATGTTTTTAATTGAAATTTCTTGGTAGAAGTTCATTTTAAATAATGAAAACAAATAAATTTTTGATACAAAATTTCTTTATTATTATGTATTTCGTGTGCTTCCACTTGTGTTTATGTTCGACCGGTTTCGGTAGCTTGCCCAGAAGATGGCAGTAAGTTGCCAAAACCGGTCGAACATAAACAGAAGTGGAAGCACACTAAATACATAATAATAAAGAGATTTTGTATAATTTTTTTTTAAAGATTTTAATTAATAAAAAAAATTAGTCATTTTGGAATTTCACGGTTAAGGCATATGAAATTCCACGACTTAAGTTTATCAAAATACGATTTTTTTCTTGGGTACAATTAAATAATTCTAGGGAAAAAAATAGGGTATTTGTGCATTGATCGTGCGTTAAATGGGTAATAACTTGGGGTACAATCTTTCGTGGCAAAACTGTATCTATATCTTCGATACCCCTGTAATAAAAAATGTGTATTATTATTATTATACTTACGCGCATAGGGGATCATGCCGTCGTCGTCCTCGGGATCCATGCAGTCTTTTACTACCTCATCGACTTGCGCGTCATCGAGTTTCTCACCTAAAACAACAAGGGACGCAGTGTTATTAGTGTTTTTAAAAGTAATTAGCTAGCAGGCTGAACGTTGAAAACTAAAGGTTAACCATGTATACGCTGTGGCGGTACTCCCATAGAAGCCCAGAAGCCCGGCTTGCGTAAGAAATTTTTAATCAAACCCCCAAATCTAAGAAATCGTGCCCCCGTATAAACCAACAACCCACCAAATCACCTTCCAACAATGTTCCTATCAGACGTAAGAGAAATAGTCACAGGAGCTGAACCTCTGTAAGCCAGAAGAGGTTTTGATTCAATTTCTTACGCAAGCCGGGCTTCTGGGCTGACTGTATACGTATAACGACAGACGTCAAACATAATGGAGATTATAAGAAATACTTGTATAATGTGTTAAAAAAATGTATTTTATCACATTTGTTTCTATATGCATTAACAGTTTTTCTTGTTTAACAAAATAATGAAAGTATCATTAAAATGGTTTGGACATATGGAAAGAATGAATGAAGAAAGAATGGTAAAAAAAAAAGTTAACGAATAAATAAATAAATGTAAATGGAATCGCAACCCATCTCACCGCGTCTCCCGCGGGGCGAAAAGAGAAGGATGCCGCATCAGTAAAAGTGTGACAGTCCATTCTTCTGCCTACCCTTTCGGGGACACGGCGTGATGGTTAGTTAGTTAGTAAATGGAATCAGAAATAGAGGAAGACCGAGGAAAACGTGGCACGATCAAATAAATCAAATATTGAATGTCGGCCATGTGAGGAGTCGGAGAAATCGACGCGCGTGCATGACACGATGTATGAATATTGAGGAACCAAGAGAAATAGGAAAGAAAAGTGTGGCAGTCCATTATTTCTGCCTACCCCTTCGGGGAGGCGGTGCGATGGTTAGTTAATTAGTTAGTTATAAACATGTTCACATCCTTCTTCAGTGTACAATTTTTATAACAAATCCATTTCAGTGTTAACATTTATAACCTTGAAACAAAGTGGTTTGACATATTTAAAAATATAATTAATCACTTTTTCACTTAGTATAAACCACTGTATTTGAGTAAGTAGTGCCAACCGGTTATGGTCTGTAACTCTCTATTTAATTTTATATTAGTTGGACAATTGTTTAAAACTTATGGCTTTGAATGTTATCCTGAAAGTAAAGGTGGATTTAGAGACGATGTTATTACAGTCATTTTATTCGGTCAAAGGTGTATTGATAGAAAGTCATTTATTATTGGCTTTGTAGATTTTAGTGAAAGGACTCAAACTTTATTTCAAATTGGAGACCAACTGCACAGCGCCGAAATGAGAATGCTTAGATGGGCGGGATGAGTTATGCTGCTTAACAAAATCAGGAACATCCACCAATGCCAAGAAATGCTTAAAGAGAACCGTCTGAGATGGTACGGCCAAGTCATGTGGCGCCCAGACGACCTTGTAACACGGAAGGTAATGAAAACGGACCAACGACCCAAAGAACATGACAGGCCCAAGTTAACGTGGATGGAACTTATTCAAAGGAGTCACAAAAGAGACCGTAATCTACCACCCAGGACAGACAGACCTGGAGACGCCATACGAGAAGTACCAACTCCAATTAAATGTGACAATACTACAAAGATGAAGAAAAAGAAGGAGACTATGTGAGTTCTAATATCAAGATATTGTTTTTTTTATTCAATCTGAATCGTCTTATTTCTTCCACAATTCATAAGCTTATAAGGATAACAGCACTCACCAAGAGAAAGCAGGGTGTGAGTGAGTTCAGCAGCGAGCATGGTACCATCTTCGCTCTTGTCATACAGCTTCAAGCACTCCAGGAAGTCCTCGTAGCATCCCTGGTCCTTGTCTTTCTTCACCTGGCTGTAGATGGGCAGGAACTCATCAACCTGGAAAATACGAAATAAGACATTAATTTCGTGTCAACTTTTCTTCTCCATTTTTACATAGATTCAAAAAACCTATTTTTGATGATTTCTTGAAAAACTTCTTTATTAACCATTATGAAAATGGTTCTTCTCTATCATAATAACCGCCGAAGAATTTTGAGTGGAAACATAATATTTTATAATGATTATAATGTACGTTTCTTAAAAATGTTACTACTTTTAATGGGAGTGATAAATTTTATCTTGCCATGATCAAATGTCAAATGGATATAAATACAACCATCGTGGCCGAGTGGTAAGTGCATTGACTGCCACCCCGAAGGTTCCGAATTGATTCCTGGCGAAGGCAGTGTGATTGTCATACTGTCTTTGGTCTGGTGTAGAATTCACGTGACAATAAAATGGCGATAGATTAGCTACCTATCACATGTCACGAGAATCACTATGATAGCTATACGTCGATTTGGCTCATGCTGTCATGATGTAAAGAGCGATTCAACAAAATAATAATAATAATAATAATAATAATAATAAATAATCATAATAAATAATAATAATACCTAATAATTATAAAATAACATTTGAAAATGCCCTAGCATCGCGAAACACATCAATTCTCAAGCATCTTGAAAACAGATGTTGTCATCAATAATTAGGGTTTTATATTGTTCGAGAAACTAAAATTAAGTAATTAAAAATAAAATTAAGTATGAGTATGTGTGTTTATATGTTCCTATATATATTTTTAAAAGTATAACACACCTAGGATTGAAATTAATTATATCTTAATTTATTACGGAAATAAAAGTTCACAACTATGAAGAAGGAACTTGATAGTGTCCAGGATTGGACCCAAGCCCTTGGATCAGGAGCTGAGCGTCATGTCCCTTACTCCACCCAAATTAATATATTTTTTTTATTGTTTTATTTAGAAATTTTAATTTACGAATATAAAATGTGAATTAAAAGGGTGGTGTTGCAATAGAAACACACAGGTGACAGTGGCCTCACCTTCATCATCTTCTCTCCCTTCTTCTTGGTGCCTCCCAGCTTCTCAATGGTGGCGAGGGTGGGGTTGGAATTCAGCGCGCGGAGCACATCGCCTAGGTTGAAGGCGTCAACCTGACCGTTACCCTCGAAATCGTAGATCGAGAAAGCGAAGCTCGCCCCTGGGTAAATGGAAAAAGCTTTCTTAATAAACGTAAACTTTTTATTATCCCTATACATTCATAAAATATTTAGTAATTCCAGAAAACGATATTTGAAATGCAATCTTAATTTATTCATTATAAAGTTTAACCTCGGTTACAGTCTCTTATGTGGTTCACATGTTTTTAAAATAAAGAGTAAAGATTTTTTAATTAATTGGTAACCAAATTGGTTTGTTACATAGTATTGCCAATGGACAAATTAAACTAATTTCAAATAGTCCATTGTTTTGGCCGAAACACTATGATACCTTAACATTTTAAACTGTTAATTAATAAAGGCTGTTTTTTGTATCACAATGGTATTTTATTTTAGGCTACAGCTGTTTCATCAACCTATGTTGACATCATCAGGTGTTACAATAATATTTCAAATGTCAAATTTTCGTGATTTTTCGAATCTTTATGTATATTTGTTCCTAAGTCAATTCGAAAAACAAAGTTTATTCATTAAGAGTTACTAATTTTTAATTAAAATCCAAAAAACATAATATTTGGTATGTCCGACCATATAACAAATGTTATGTGTAGTTAATAATAGTATTTACTAATGATAAAAACTAATGTTTTTAAAACTGTTCATTTGGAAGGAAAACTTGTAACACTGCTCATATCCACTTTATTTATTAAATATGCTTAAAAACAAAAATATTTAACTAGATCTTACGGAGGTAACCTCTATCCTTGTGTGTGAATATAAAACAGTTACTTGAGTTTTGAAATTTGATGGGTACAGGATATAGTTCATGTTATAAATTAAGTATATATGTACATACAGGTATCATATCTACATCTCTACATCCGAACAACATGAATATATACACCTTCCAGCTTATCGCACCAATTACGCTCGGAGCGTGGCAATGTACCGGATATGCGACACTTACAACAAATCATTTAATGCAATCGATGTTTTTCACCTAAATGCTAATGATTTTTAAAAAATAGTTGCAGCAACTTTTCGTTGTGTATAGTGCTATAATGTTATATGTATTTTTATTATTATCTTTTTGTTAATTTTTATACTATTACCTTAGTTAGTTTTATTTTGATTTAAGTTTAGTTAAATCTCGTTTCATAAGTCTATAATGTTAACTCTGTTTGTTACCCTAAAATAAATAAATAAAATATATTATCAGAATTCAATTATGCATAGCTTTCTTTATTGTTATTCGTGCTAAACCAAAATAGATGCATTTTAATTTTATTGAATCTAAATAAATCATTACAAATTTGAGTGCGTCTGAATTCATAGTATTGCTTTTAATGATGTTAAGTCAGTCGATTTAACTAATTAATACTAATGCTAATGGGGTGGCACCCTGGAGGTAGAAGACCAATTGGACGATCATGGCTGCAATGGACGATGAAGTTAGGAGAGATGGGGCGAAATTATTACGATTGTCAGATTGGAGGATTGAAGCAGAGAACAGGAGGAATAATGGAGATTAAGATTCGATATGGGCTGTAACGCCATCGAAGAAGAAGAAGAAACTAATGAAGTCCTTGAATATAGTATTTAAATTCCGATACTCCTCGAGCAACCTTCATAAGAAAGTATATTTTCAATGTATTCCAAATTTTATATGCCCCAGTTTCAAGTATAATCTGCCTGCGACTAAATTTGTTCTCAACCTTGATGTTGAACAACTTGTAGCAGGAATGTATGGGCCCAAGTGCGAATATTTTCCAGTCTTTCTGTCGGTAACATTACGAAACACAGTTTCTATTTTTCGTGTCAGGAATCTTGGACCGGTGCCAGGAGTCACATTATTATAGGAAACAAATGAAGAGAGATTTTGCAAACCATCTGAGAGCAAGAATATAATACGGTTTATTTTACACCTTCGAAATGCAAATAACACGAGTGTCGGCTTGCATTCTGTCTTAAAAATGAATTTATTATCTGAGAAAAGTGTCTTAAGATTATCAAGTTTCAAAAATTACTAAGGACAAAATGTATTAGAAAATCTATTCTATATTCGTTTGGGAGAGTTTGCTTCCTTCTTCAGTATACAAACTTTAATATTTGAATAATGAAAAAAGAGAACCAATCGAAACGTGTCCGAAAGAGTGTATTGACGTGTTACGAAAATAATGTTATTAAAAATATATATTCAAATAGGAATAAATATAATTAAATGTTCTTTGTGAAAAAATCTAAACCTAAATTCACTTGTATTTTCTATTTTTAACAAACATTTAAGTATGGTATCTGCCTTCAGGTGATAATTTTCAACTTTTTATTTCTTTAAACAAAACTAAAATTGAATTTATGTTTTTATAAAATAAGAGAGCCTAGTTTAAAAATATTTTCAAATTGAAAACATGTAAAAATTTAAGAATAATAACGTCAACAAATTCAAATCGAGAAAAATAACTGAAAATTAAAAACTAATTTTGAATTTCAATGGTAAAACATTTAAGTTTTTTTAAACTATGAGTATATGAACCATTTCAAAACTAATTAAACAAACTAGCCATTACTCCGTCCCCCCGAAGGGATAGACAGAAATAATGAACTGAAAGTTTTTCAATTTGTATAACACGATTCTCACATTTTTAAATGCACCATAATGTATTTGAACGTTCATATCATAATTCAAGAGATCAATCATTAATTATTTATATCTGTTTTTAAATTTCGAAAAAGTTACAATATTTTTATTTAACCGTTGGTAAATGAACATTACTCATATTTTTCAATTAGTAACACAAATTAATGTCACATTAAAATGTACCGTTATATTTTATGTTAATTTTATATCATATGTAATGCCTATAATATGTTATATTGGTATAGTTTATGTCGTTCTCCCGATATGACGGCGTGAAAGCTTCGAACATGTCGAGAAAAATTAAATTAAATAAAAATAGAAAAATAATAAAACGAGAAATCAAAAATAAGAATAGTATTTTAATTCATTTAATTAACTAAAATAATATTTATATTTCTAGTATTTTCAAAAGCTCTAATATTTTTACAAAGTTAAGTGAAAGCATATTTTTAAAAGGAAATTTAAATCAATAGCTTTTAATTTAAAAATAGAAAAAGTTTAAAAAAAGGGAGAGTAATAACTTGTTTCTGTATTAAAATTAATTCACTTGAATTTTAATGAAAAAACAAGGATTTCAATTAACACAAAGCGAAAGCAAATATTAAATAAATGAAAACTAAATTCTATATTACTTATCATGATCCCCAAATCATTAATAAAAACAATAAAAAGTCAGTCCAAATTGCATTTTAATATTTTGCATATCGTAAGCTATCTATAATAATAACAATAATAAATGGGATTTAAAAAGCGCCATTTTTGTGAATTAATCATCTCAAGGGCGCTAAGCTATGTGATTCATAAGTAAGATTCTAATTGGAAATTTCCATTAACCGGAAGGTAGCGGATATCCGGTGCACGTCGTTGCACAGCTGAGGATTTCCCACCGCCGTCAATTAGTTGTTGACATTTATTACCGCGTCGTGTCCGGTAAAAAATAGGACGGGCGGAAAAGTAGTATAAAGCTTGCCGGCTATATTTAGCGCCGCGACGCCTCGCCCCGGCGCCCCGACGCCCCCCGCCGGACGCTCGCCGCGTCTCCTTATAAGACCGCGGCTAAACTTAGCTCGGAGGGATTCGATTCCCGTCGCTCTCCTCCGCCACCGCCGCCTGAGTCAGGTGTGTTATCAAATAATAGCGGCTGGCAACCCAAATAGGAAGTATATCGTGCGAAACTTACAATGCAACTCTACGTTTTTATACAATGAACCTGACCTTTTTACTACACACGCATATTTAATTCTATACGATATTATCTCATATCTAAAATAATAGTCCGATCAAATCAGGGAGTTGACTGGTCTCTACTACACCCTGAAATCTGACGGGTAACAGGAGCGCATGGCGTGCCATGGTCAATGGTTTACAGGATGGACACGACCCTCAATCATGAGGAATACAACTGAGAAGAAGAAGAAAAGATATTCTCTCTTCTTCTTATAATATACTAAATATATTTTAATGCAATGTATGTGAGACCACATATATTGGAATCTCTGTGATTATTTTAAGACATTTCTGATTAATGTTTACAAGCTTCAACGTATTTTAAAATACTACTTAAGTTTTAATTTTAACTCTAATGTTAAAATTAGTACATATCTAAGATAGGGCTAAGGGTTATTCTGACAAGTGTCATATTTCAAATGGAGACTATTATGTAAGTACCATGTTATAATAAAATAAAGTTTTTTCCTTTTAAAATAATTTCAACGTGTTAGAGCACGAAATATAATAACTGAAACCTAAGAAACGTGAGTTTTTAAGATTTTTTGTTTAATTGTTGCGTCTAATTAATGTTTAAGTGTGTATGAAGTTAGACTGTTGTTATTTTATAATATGTATTTGATTTTACGAAATGATTATGTTAATTTATTAGATTGTCTTAGAGGAATGGGTGTTAGTTAGAGTTGTGTACCTGCACCTTTCATCTGTGCAACGAGTCATCGATTTTTGCACTTTTTATGCAGTTTTCGATGCACAGTGAACGCTCCTTTTGTGTACAAACCGAACATCCTCAGTTTCACATTATCTCCAAACAGTTCTTATGTTACACTTTCAGTTCATTAACTGTCACGGATGAGTGCTTGTGCGGGGGTAGTCACAACAAGATGCGTTCACTGACTGTTGCACGAGATGAAATCATTTCACTTGTTTAACACTTTCAAGATAATAAAAATGAACACTTACTTTCCACATCCTTTGCGCTAAGATCGGCCTGAAATCAAGAAAAAACTTCGGTTAGTTTTGATGCAAACATCGAACTGTACAGTGCTCTGGACAGGTGACGCAATAATCACCAGGAGAGATAAGGCACCGAGGGAAGAGCACAGAATCTTCACACAAACTACAGAAGGTGTCGAATTACAATCGAGGCTCGCTTGAGGACGGATTTCCAGAAACGAAACGCGGACACAAATGGCGGCTCGAAACACTCGCTTTTAACCGGAATGCTTTTAAAACTGGGCACATGACTGTATTTATTATTTTTCTGCCTCGGCGCCATGGCTGAAAAGGAGGCGGGAACTCACCATGGCTTGCGGACTGTCCCTCTTGTTCACTCGCAGAAACACAGACTACAAGTGGGGCCACGGAGAGTCTGGCCGCGGAGTTTTATCCGGGTTAGATGGCGCTCGAGTCTGGATATTTGAGAATTGGCCCAGGAATCTGCTTGCCTTCTATTTTGAGACCGATCCGCCGACGTTCGTCTCGCTCTGCTCCCGCCAGCCGCCAGCCGAGGGAGAGGGTCGGGTACACTTCTGGACGTCTGGTCGAGTTGCGGCAGACCTCGGGGAAAACGTGCGATTGTTTCAAAAGTAACACTACTTTTATGCTAAGCTAATAAACTGATCCTCCGCGAGGAGCTTCGCTAAAATAACCGGTGTTTTAGGGATATATTCGACGGGGTATCTGTGAACCATGTTGTAGCCTGCCTGACTCAATGGAATATACTGTAAGGAAGGAGACATACGTGTTCTTATATTCAGAAATCACAACTGCAATTTTTAAAACTATCTAACAAACCATCACCGTTTATCCGAAGGAATAGGCAGAAAGAATGTCTGAAATGCTCTGTCCTTACATACCTCTAGATTCATACATCGTAACATGCATGCTTGTCGGTTTTTCCGGCGTCGAATGTGGCCGTCTTTCAGTATTTGATTAAATTAATCATGCCATGTTTTCCCTGGTCTCCCACAGCTCACTCTTTCTACTCACACTGATTGTATACAACATTTTAACCATTATTCTCTCTACCATTTGTTCCAAATGTCCAAACCATCTCAGGATAAATCCCAACATTTTCAGTGCAACTCCACATATTCTCTCGAAGTGAGCATGAAAAGTCAGCCTACTTTCATAAACAATACCAATAACCTTTATTGTTGAAACACGCTTAAGTTGCTGTTTATCCATTGTGTATCTGTAATAAAGAGTACGCAATGCTCTCGTTAGAGATAAAATTACGCATTTAGAGATATTGAAATAGTACAACAGTGTCACCAGTCTACCGATGCCAGCGAGCCTAACGAAACCGGTCGCTCTCGAAATAAATACAAAAGTGTAAGTATCGTTTTATAAAACGTCGTTTTAATATTTTTAATTTTAATTAGCAATTTTACATTATCCTCAAATACGAAAATAACGCAATCGTTTATGGATTCTAATTCGCCCCTGTCTATTATCGACAACTTTTCTTATTCGTGATCTATGTAATAAAACATATTTAAGTCTCAATCCCTTCTAGGAATTTTTATATCGTTTTCTTAAGTACTAAACAAATCACTTGTATATTTTTAAAAGAGTGCAGAACTATGGAAAATCGTTTAGCGATTGCATGCGTGGCATATCGACGCACGTAGCGTTAAAAATGATAGAAGCAAAGCTTTACTATTCTGGGGATTTTTATCCGATGCTTGATAAGCTATGGGATAAGAAATCACAATTGAATTAATACGACCGTGAGATTTGTTTTCACATTTCTTGCAAACAAGATCAGCAATTTTCCTTCTAGCTTCTGAACTTTCGAAGTAAAATTATTCCAGTCTCATCTCATAGGATTCAAATGATGAGCTAAGGTAAAATTTGTATGAGAACATACATAATAAGTTTTTTATACCGATTCAATATTTCTCGTGAAATTAGATGTTTTTATTTCTCGTTTGAATTGCGGATTCCGTAATGTTAATCCATATTCCATTTAACTTCTTAACAAGGAGTTATTTATAATAAGAATAGATATTTAATTAATATAATGAAAATTTTGGGATGCTCAGAACAAATTGTGGAATCGGTTTACATATAGAAAATAATAGGATGAATAGTATTTTGAAAAGACAACCCATGGTTTTGGCGGAAATACCGCGATACTACATTATTAACGGTTTAATTGAACATATTGTTATAATATTATAAGTTATTTATTTTATTTGATTAACCAGATGTTCGAATCATAAAATTTTACAACCTACGGGTATTTTACCTACATTAAATAAAAAATAAAAGTTAACTCAATGAAAAGACTGGAAGCATTTGAAATATAGCTCCATCGCCGAATGCTCAGAGTTCCCTGGACAGACACCGAAGTCCTGAGGCGAGCTAGAGTTGACAGGGAACTGTTATCAACTTTCAAGGTTCGAAAGATCTCACATCTGGGTCCATATACTGCGTGGGGAAAAGTACCACCTTCTCCAACTGATATTGGAGGGAAAAATTGAGGGACGCCGAGGGCCCGGAAGGAGACAAATGTTCTGGCTGCAAAACGTGAGGGAGTGGACCGGCATCCGAAGTGTGGAGGAGCTGTTCTGAGCGGCGCAGGACAGGGACAGGTTCGCCGAGGTGATCGCCAACGTTGGGGGGACCCGACAGGGCACTTGAAGAAGAAGAAGAAATAAAAATACATTCGCTTTGTATCGTGTTTTGATAATACCTTTGGAAAGAACTCATATCATTCCCATAAAATATAATATAACTTATAGAAAACAGATGTTTACTTTCTGATTTTTAAAAAGTTGTTTGTATGTTTTCTAGTTGTAGATATAGCGTTAATTTTTTTATTAATTGAATTAAAAATGTGCAGTCCATTGTTTTGGCCGAAACACTATGATACTTCAACATTATAAACTGTTAAATTATAAAACTTTGTTTTTATGTATCAAAATTAGTTTTTTATTTTTCAGTATATTATTTAACAGTTTAAAATATGTTCATCTTCTTAAATAAGATTAGGCACTTATCAATAAATATATGATATTATTTAGCGCTAAAATTTTATTCCATACATTTTTTAAACTGTGCGATTCTTAATGTACGTTAGCATTAGTATAAATATTATACTTATCAAGGTAGGGTTGCGAAGTTTTTGTATGTCTTTTATGGCAGTCCGTCGTCAGAAAAGACATCACACATTCGAAATGACGGATCGTTAAGATAGAGGGCGGTGATATTCGATATCGCAAATAACCACACCCTGTTCACTCACTTAGCAGTAACAATAAATTCTCTCTTCTCGTGTAAACATCCAAAACTCCAATTTAATCATCTAGAATTTTTCGTATCAATTTCTGCAACAGAAACAGCAATTATTGATTCCATATATGTCGCCAAAGTGATGATCTACAATATTTATTATATTTAACAAAAAATTAACATTTTTAACAACAAAATTGTTATTGTTTCTCAAACACTGTTGTAAATTTCCGTATTTTTTATATGAATATACACAACTGTTTTCTAGAATATTTATTATGTTTTATTGGAATTACATGTTTCACCTTGCTAACGTATTTGATAATGCCTTAGCAAAAAGAAAAATGTCATTCCAAAAAATGTAATAAATCTTCTTGAAAATCTGACGTTTTTCATTATTCTTCTTCTTCTTCGAGTGCCATGTCAGGTCCCCCCGACGTCGGCTATCCAGTGGCAGTACTCCCATAAAAGCCCAGAAGCCCGGCTTGCGTAATTTTTTTTAATCAAAACATCTTCTGGCTGACAGAGGTTCAGCTCTTGTGCCTATGGGAACCTTGTTGGAAGGTGATTTGGTGGGATGTTAGTTTATGCGGGAGCATGATTACTTAGATTTGGGGTTTTTGATTCAAAATCAAGCCGGGCTTGTAGTACCGCCACTGCAGCTATCACCCTGGCGTAGGATTTTCTGTCCTGTGCCTAAATATGCCATCTTTCTAGACTTCACATCAGACAACAATCCTCTTCCCACTCTGGCTCTATGTCACATTGTTGGTGACCATATCGGTCCATGAGATCCGCAATAATCTGCGATGGAGCCACATTTCATGTGCTTCTTTACGTTTTATTGTGTTCACTTTGAGGGTCCAGGTCTCCACTCCGTATAAGACCAAATATGACACTTGACCATCCTCTGTCTCAATTTTTTTTTTTAATTTTTCATTCCTAATAATTGTATAATGTTTAGATGACATAATTGGAAAAATTAACATGCAATTAAAAAAATTATTAACGTGTACACAGATGTACTAACGTGTACGAGTACACTCAATAGATGTCTTAAACTATAATGATTGTTTGTAATATCTTTTGAGAAATTATAAAATTATCATACAAACAGAGTCAATACTCCATATGAAAATAATGATGAAATAATCGTATGTTTCTTATTGTCTTCCTTAAATATAAACATAACTATTCACGATAATTTTAACATTTCTTTAGATAGTGTTTAAAATAATCCTATTTTCGTTCTTAAAAAAATATTATGCTCCCATATGCCGACACATCGTAGCCTTCACATTTTAAGGTCGAATATAAAACTTGTAAAATATTTCAAACTATTACTTTAAGTTTATTTTCTGCAAAGGTAGACTAGAATAAGATCTAGATTTGTAAGCACATTTATCATCTTAATCTGCTTCAGTTACCTTTAAGATTATCCACCGGAATGTGGTAGAATGTGTCAGACTAATGATGTCATGAAATTTATTACACGATGTGTCTTGCGCAACTTTCTGTCGCGACGCTTGTAGCTGTTATTTTTTTTATTACTTGCTTACGAAAAAAAATGTTTGTTGGAAATAAACTTACTAAGAATAAAAATAAAAAAATCATCTACAAATAAACGATTAATATTTAAGTGAAATTAACATAATTAACTTTAAATCAAAATAGGTTAACAGCAACTGGAACTATAAACAAATTGCGCCCTGTATCTATGCGGGTTTGGGTCCATTCACTATTTTTTTTATATGCATAGCGAAATTCTTTACGAAATTTACAAAATTAAAAAATAGTAATTACGTAAAAGAGGTATCGAAAGATTTTTTAAAACCCTCCATACAGTTTTACAAAACATCCTAACTGTAAATACACACAAATTATCAATGAAAACGAAAATTTCCGGTCACAATGGAGTCTTGGTCCCAACCCTTATGAGAGCAGAATAAATGCGGTAGAGATGAGGTCCCTAAGAATCTCAATTGCTGATATTAGAAAGGAATGTAGAGCGAAAAAAAGGAATTATGAACAAAATTATGAAAGGATCGCTGCGTTGGTTCCGAAATATGGAGCGCATGGCTGAAGAAATAATGGTTAAAAAATTAAACGTTAACGAGACCATATGGTAGAATAAGTATGTGAGTACTGAGGTCAGAATATGTGTACAAAACTTGCGTAAGGCCTTTTTTGACATATGGCACTGAGACCAGAGGGGATACCACAAGAACGAAGGCTAAAGTGTGGGTGACAGAGATGTGGACGCTGAAGACAATAGCAGGAAATACTTCTCGATTTAGGATGTGACACGGCTATCCGTTAAATCTGCAAGAAGGAAGATACGAGTATCATAAGATGGGTCAGACAACGCAGAAGATACTGGAATGCGCACGTGCAGAGGATGGATCCATCCAGAATCTCACCCGTTCTGGCGTATCAGATTCCTGTTGGCTACCTTCCTTCCGGAAGACCGTTAAAGAGATGGAGGGATAGCTGAGAGTCAACCTCCCAAGAGAGGCCAGCCTGACTAGAGGAACAGCCAAAAGTATAAAAGGAGAAGGAGAAGAGAAGAAGAATACAGTGCTAATGGAAATAATGATAATGAGAATATATGTAAGCGACGTAATTGGAATAATAAATATAGAGAAATTGTTGATTACATAACTTCAGTATGCACTATGCACCTTTAGAGTCCAGGTTTCTGAACCATACAATTGAACAGACCAAACATAACACTTATAAATCCTCTGCCAAAGTTCCAAATTTGGTTTATCTTTGTAGAATATTTTCCAATTTTCCAATCTGTTTATCTTACCTAGAATAGAAAACAAACTTTAAATTTTATATAATTATTTAACTACAATAAAATGAAAGCTCAATTTTGGGCCCAAATTGAAGAACATAAATTATTACAGTTAAAATTTAAAACACTGTTATAATATCACAATTTCTTTTTATTCACTGATAGTGTCGCGACAGCTTTTTCACCAACCGATGTTGGCATCATCAGGTGTTACAATAAACTTTATACACTTACAATAAATAGTTTATTGTAACACCTGATGAAGCCAACATCGGTTGGCGAAACAGCTGTCGCGACACTCAGTAAAGTGCGGGCCACACTGATAAACAAACCGCATAAACACGTGAAATCCATAGGGATTCGTGTTTATTCAAACAGTTATCTATCTCATTCTACGCCGGGTAAAATAATGCGAGGAAGAGAGATAAACGTACCATGTGCAACAAACAAACATGCACAACCAAACATGGTACGTTTATCTCTCTTCCTCGCATTATTTTACCCGGCGTAGAATGAAATAGAAGTCCTATACAACCGATGTTTATCCACAGTGTGGCCCGCCTTTTAATAAATAAAAATTGTGATATATAACAGTGTTTTAAACTTTAACAGTAATAATGTTAAAGTATCATAGTGTTTCGGCCAAAACAATGGAAAATAAATTAGATAATTGTTCTGACTAACTAACTAACTAACCATCACGCCGTCTCCCCGAAGGGGTAGGCAGAAAGAATGGACTGCCACACTTTTCTCTCCTTACATATTTCTCTCGATTCCTCAACATTCATACATCGTGTCATCATCGATTTCTCTGACTCCTCACATGGCTGACATTCAATATTTGATTTATTTGATCGTGCCACGTTTTCCCCGGTCTTCCTCTATTTCTGGTTCCATTTACATCATTAACATATAATTTTTTTTACCATTCTTTCTTCATTCATTCTTTCCATGTGTCCAAACCATCTTAATGATCCTTTCATAATTTTGTTCATGACACCATCATTCGCACCTATTGTACATTGTTCTATCTTTCGTAAAAAAAAAATACACTTAACAATAGGTTATAAGCGCTGTGCCTGTTTATCGAAGGTAATCGAGACGAATCAAGGAGATTGTTTTTGTATTTTTTCCCATTTTTTCGTTTGATTTTTTTCAGTAGAATGTGTAATAATTATATTATTATATTTAGATAGTACACCCACCGAGTACCTGGCTAGTGGGTAGTTTGCGTAGCCCGCCCGATATAATGAGTGGCCCGCAATCTCGGCTTATTTCCCACACCGCTTACTTCACACCGAAGCGCGGGAGTGACTAATATCATCTGGAATTAGCTAAGAAAAGATCTTCACCTCTTGTTGTTGCTTATAAATAGCATTGCCTTGGACGCCTCGTATTATATTATTCGAGTAAACCAATATCGTATCGTCGAAAATCTAAAACGCATTGATTTTATTATTTTTTTAAATATATTCTATTTTCAGCTTTCATTTGTTTAAAACAAATCATCATAATTAATGTTTACCCTTCTAGTTCTACGAAAAAACATTCGGCAAGCTTTTTTTCGAAATAATAATTAAATTCTAAAGTTAAATTATTTATTTGTTTAATAAAACTATAATATTCAATGTTTTATTTAAATTAAAGATCACTTACAATTTAATGATTTTGATATATGGTGATAAATAATAACAACAACAAACCACCACGCCGTTTCCCCGTAGGGGTAGGTAGATAGAATGGACCGCCACACTACTCTATCCTAGCACACCTCTCTTGCTTCCTCCACATTCATACTGCGAGTCATACACGCACGTCGATTCTTCCGACTTCTCACATGACCAAACTTAGAAAACTAACTAGGCAGAACGAATGGACTGCCACACTTTTCTTTCCTAACATACTTATCTCGCTTCCACAACTAACATACATCGTGTCATGCACGCATGTTGAATTCCCCGACTCCTCACGTTGCCAACATTCAATATTTGAATCACTTGATATTGCCACGTTTAAATCGGTCTTCCTCTATTTCTAGTTCCATTAACATCAATAACGTATACTTTTTTCAGCATTATTAGTAGAAAACTATAACAGGATAATGGTACTAGACTAGTAGTAAACCTCTCTGCACACCCTTTTGGAAACGGTGTGATGGTAAGCTAGTTATCCAAAATGGAAACTGTTGATATTGGATGGACTATTCCTGTTGTAATTAATCAGTCTAATTGCAGGTAGTGGGTGATTTAGAACACTTTTTATAAGATTACTAAACACAGTTGATTTATCTATGCTGGAGATAAATTTATTGCAGTATACATTGGGGCCCTACTTTATACGAACTGGAAAAATGTACCTGGTTTAAAGTGTATTGATTATACTTGTGCTATTTATATAAACAAAGAGTTCATTCATTTGTAAACTATTTGTAAGAATATGTTTTTCTTAGAAACACTTTATTTCGTCCTACCTCAAATAACTTATTTTTGATTAATACAATATCATTTAGCATCCCCTAACTATGTAATCATTGTCATAAAATTTCTTAACGAGTTCCAAGAAACACTTTCCATTATTTCTGGACCTACCCAAATAATTATTTGTTAAAAATGTATAAAGTCACATCAATTCTCGTTAATTACCATATTCTGATCCATTTACTAGGGTATATAAACCGCAACGAGTTGAAGTTTCGTCACATTTGATAATGCCTTACAAGGGCGATACATGTCATTCCCATAAAATATAATAAAACTTTGACTATAAATAAACAAACAGTATTTTTTTAAATGATTTTTTTATCTAACTAACTTATCATCACGCCGTCTTCCTGACATACATCTCTCGATCCTCAATATTCATGCATCGTCTCATGCACGCACGTCTATATCTCAGACTCCTCAGATGGCTGACATTTAGTATTTGATTATTTTATTGGGCCAAGTATTTTTTACAGTCATAATTTTTAAAACAGTGTTGTAAAACTCCATTTTAGGATTATGATATGAAAAAGGCTGTATTCTTTAGGCAATATAATATTCAATGCAAATGAAGGGTTTCAACGATTGAGTGCTTTATTAAATTTAGTTTATTGACATTTATCGTTTGATAGATATCACTTAAATATAATGGAAGTTTTTTAAGGATTATTTGTATCGCAATAGAGATGAAGATGTAAATTACAAGTATTTGTATACATTGATAAAAAAAACTAATTGTATAAAAATCTGGTCTAAGTTAAAAGCTTAAAAATTGGAGATTGGATCTCCAGGCCTTGTCTAGAAGTATAATAATTTCGTAAGCCTTTCACATTGCATTAATAAAGATTTTCCGCTTAATGCTTACATTTAATCTTAATAGATGGCGCTAGTGTAGATTGACCTAAGAAATGTGAAGTGTTCTTAACATAGTAGCATATATACATCTTTCAAAAATTTGTCAGACGTGGCGGTCTTAAGAAGGGCGGAATGGGGAATGTTGTTAACAAAAAGTGATCGCGTAACCCAACCAATGACAGATCATAAGTCCTGTTAACACCTCGACTACCATATTATATTTAAAAAAAATACAATTTACATCTTCGTCTCTCTTGAGATACAATAAATCCTTAAAAATGATTAACCCGCAATGGGTTAAATCCAGTATTTGTCTACAAGTATTTGTATACATAAAAAAAAAATACTGAAACTTCTATAAAACTTTTTTTCTAGAATACTCTAATATCCTTCAAGATGAGTATTTTTAAAATCGAAACAATAATATTGTATAATGCATTGTACATTTAAAAAAATAGTTAAAAAGAGTGAATTTGTTTATATAATGGAAACCATAGAAATATTAAAAATAACTAGCAATAAACCCTAGATGGATAGAACGAATCCCTAATTAAGATAAATAAATACAAACTTAGATCCTACATTCAGATATTTGGATTTGGTAATTTCAACACTCTAGGTAAGTGAATTCATTTACGTGGCTTTTGAGAGTAACCGAACGTCACGATTGACTGTATAATCTGAAACACAAAACTCCACTCACGGAAATGGCGGATTCGTATCGAAGGATTCTCCAATCGACTATAACACTTTGTCACGCTATTCTATGCAACATAATTAAAAGGAAATACTTATGGCTTTTAACTTAATTACGCAAGTATCTAAAAAATACCTACGGGTATTCTTATTTTAAATTATTGATATTTTTGGTTATATATGGTCTGTTTAAATGTTATATATAGTCTGTTCTACTATATGGCTGTGAAACCTGGACTCTGAAAGGGAATGTAATGAACCGGTTGGAAGCGTTCGAGATGTGGATATACCGCAGAATGCTCCGTATACCGTGGACCGATAGGTTCAGTAATGCAGACGTACTACAGAGAGCCAGAGCCAATAGAGAGCTGTTGTAGAGTGTGAAAATTAGAAAGGTCTCTTATTTGGGTCATGTGCTAAGGGGAGAAAAATACCACCTCCTTCGACTGATATTAATAGGTTATGTGGAGGGACGTCGGGGAGATGGTAGAAGGCAGCTGTCCTGACTGTGGAACATCAAAGAGTAGACAGGGATAACAAGAGTTCAAAACCTGTTCCAAGTGGCGCAGGATAGAGATGCCTTTGCTGCAGTGATATCCAACGTTGGGGGGACCTGACACGGCACCGAAAGAAGAAGATATTTCTTGTACCGGTCCGTACGTACAAAAGTGAAATATGGAACTGGCAAAAGAAGGATGAAAGTAGTAGAAATGCAGTAGAAATGAGATATACGAGTATTAGACCAATACCTAGTAAATCTGTATATGATAGAGTTTTGACTACAAATATAAGAAGTGAATGCAATATCAAAGAAAGTGTGATGAACAAAATAATGAAAGGGTCATAAATATGGTTCGGACAGGTGGAGAGAATGAATGAATAAATCAATAAATAGTCCATTGTTTTGGCCGAAACACATTATTACTGTTCAAATTTAAAACACTGTTATAATATCACAATTTCTTTTTATTCACTGAGTGTCGCAACAGCTGTTTCGCCAACCGACGTTGGCATCATCAGGTGTTACAATAAAGTAGTTATAACTAAAATTTTATTGTAACACCTGATGATGCCAACATCGGTTGGAGAAACAGCTGTCGCGACACTCTCAGTGAATAAAAATAAATTATTATATTATAACAGTGTTTTAATTTTAACAGAATAAATTAAAATAAAGAAAATGTATCTAAACTACGTAAATGGAACAAAAATACAAAAATACTGTGGAAAACATGGCACGATCATACGAGGTGTGGCAATTAAATTCCGAGAATTTGTAAATAAAACACAGGCAAATAAAGTTAGCAACCAATTTTTTTTAAAAGCCTTCACAGTAGTCCCCTCCTAACTAAGAACAACGTTTCCAACGTTTCTCCCATGATTGGAAGCAGCCTTGATAGTCCTCTAAAGTTAGGCCTTTCAAGGCGACGGTCGCAGCCTCCTGGACGGCCTCCACATTGCCATGATGGGTTCCTTTGAGGTGACTCTTCATTTAAGGGAAGAAGAAGAAGTCACAGGAGGCGAAGTCGGGGCTGTAGGGTAGATGCGGTAACGTTGGGATACTTTTTTTCGCCAAATATTCCTTCAAAATCAAGGAGGAATGAGCCGGCGCATTATCATGGTGCGATTTCGGGTCGTTTATGGAAAACACGATGTCGCAGCCGCTCTAAGACTTCAACATAGAACTTTTCAGTCACTTTCTAGCAGCCAGGAACGTTTTCACGGTGAATAATGCCATGAATATTGAAGAAAATGACGGGAATTGCCTTCAGCCTTGATTTTGAGATCCTTACTTTCGTTGGGCGCTCCCCACCCTCTTCCACCCACTGTAAGCTTTGTCTACGGGTCTACAGACACACATCTCCATACACCTGCCATAATTTTAGTAGGATTTCTGCAGGTTTTACACCAGTTACGACAAAAAATCTGATCACAGCTCGTTGCTTAAAACTGAGTCAGTCATTTCTGCGACCGAGTTAAAAAACTTGTATCCGAAAAACACACGTAAAAAACGAACCAGATGCTTGATTGCCATGAAATCTTCACTGAGACTGAGTGGAAAGATCTATATAATGTCATGTCATGCAGTGTTGCCAGTTCACACGCCACAACTAAATTCTCGGAATTTAATTGCCACACCTCGTATATCTGGATGTAGGCGTCAATTTGACTCCACTCGAGTAATTTATTTAATAGATCATTTTAATTTTCATCAAGTTACATCAGAAGATATGAAGGGTGACGACAAACTTCTGAACTGTTGAATAGATCCGTTACATTATTGGATTACTCACAAATGCTCTCAAAATAAACCAGAGTTCGCTCCGCGAAGAACATTCTAGTGGTAGCCAAGAATCTAAAACCGACTTCGAACTGCTGGTCTTATGAAAGAATCCAAAAGTTTCACCATAATTCCACAGATCAACTATTACGAGAAAATGTATATTTTGAATAGACTGAATTCAAAATGTTTTAATTAATAAAATTGCAATTATTACATAAACCTCTATCAATAAAAGAAGACTACAAGAATTGCAAAAAATTGTTAAAGATAAATACCGAGACTACCAAAAAGGCCACTAAAAAGATGGAGAGATGGCTGGACATCATCATCCTAGGACAACTCACCGTCACAAACAGGTCATTCGACCTTAACTAAGAGGAAGGAGAAGAAGAAGACTATAATAAGATTACATAATATGAAAATAATAATAATTTGTATCAGAAATATATAATAATATAAATATCATTTCTGAAATAAAATAACTAACGCAAGTGTAATATTCTGTTTTTTATAAATTTTACTATCTGCAAAAACGGCGGTTCACAATGGAGTTCTGGTCCCAACCATAATGTATGGAAGCGAAGCATGGAACTGGCAGAAGAAGGATGAGAGCAGAATAAATGCGGTAGAGATGAGGTCCCTAAGACGTATGTTTGGTAGAACGATATACGACAGAATCTCAAATGCTGATATAAAAAAGGAATGTAGAACGGAAGAAGATATTATGAACAAAATTATTATAGGATCGCTGCCTTGGTTCGGACATATGGAGCGCATGGATGGAGAAAGAAACGTTAAGATCATACAACGAGTAATACACACACGTCAATTCTTCCGACTTCATATATGACCAATCTTTAAAATTTGATTAATATGGTCATGCTATATTTTCCTCATTTACATCGTTAACTCTAGAGAGGTGTGCCAGAATACAGTAGAGTGGCGGTCTATTCTCTTTGCCTGCACCTGCGGGGAAACAGCGTGATGGTTTGTTTGTTTATTATATTTTAATGGGAATGCAATTTTTCGCCTTACAAATGCATTATGCAACGTATTAAACATTTGATAATGCCTTATTTAGGTAAAACATGTCACTTCCATACAATCCAATAAAACTTCTAAACAAATTAACCTTACTATGGCATTATGATTTATAATAATAAAAATACTCCTTAATATCTCAATATACCTAAAATAAGACAAAATAAAACACCACACAATATCCTTAATGATAAATATTATCAACTTATTGTAAAGAAGGTTATTTATTATTTCTTGAACAATGATGTAAAATACATTATTCAATAATTCGAACGATGGCGCCTGTTTTCAAGAAGTTTTATTATATTTTATGAGAATATAAGATTTTGTCTTGCTTGTTTATTTATTTTATATATTTACTTGAAATAGTACGCATGTTCTAATAAAAACAACTAAACATTCATGATTTAATTGTATCTCAATAGAGACGAAGATGCAAATTGGAAACTGAATATGGTTGATCAAGGTGTTTACAGGATTTATGACCTGTCATTGGTTGGGTTAAGTGCACACGTTATGTAATTACAACATTCCCCATTCCACCTTTCTTATGACCATGTCTAACAAATTTTTGAAAGTTGTATATATGTTAAAGTACAACGGCAGAATTCACATGTCAGTTTCAATGCGCCATCTATGAAGATTTTGATTATATATGTTAATCTTTTAAGATTAATCCATATAATCTACATACTAACGCCGTCTATGGAGATTTATGTTTATTAAGCATTAAGCAGAACATCTTTTTAACACAATGTGTAAGGCTACCCGCCTATTAGCACATTGTTAGAAGCCGCAAAAAAAAATTAAACATTCAATTATCATATTCCACAAACACATCACAATATAATGTTACATGTCGTTTACATGTTTATTTAATTCTAAATAATGCTAATAAAAAACAATTATTAAGAATTTTTCAGCACACCAGAATTCAGAAACACCAGAAGATGGCAGCGAGCTGCCGAAACCGGTCGAAGTCGAAAATCAATAAGTAGATTTTACACTAAAAATAAACATAGAAAAATTCTTAATAATTTTTTTTATTTTCATAATTTACAATGAACTTCTACCAAGAAATTTCAATCAACAACATAAATAATTTATTTAATTCTATTTTTAAAAAAATTATGCTCTGCACACTTATGACATTTTATAATGCCTAAGTAAGGCGAAACAATATCATTACCATAAAGTAATAATTCTAGAAATCGGACGTTTTCATTCGCATTAATTATATAAAGACGAGCTTTCAATATCTTGTTTTTAGATTTCAGTCACGTGGCAACCAATGTGACGTTTGTCCGGAAACGGGAAAGCTGTAACAGCTGATTCAAGATGGCGACGCAGCCTCCCGCGTCACTATGGCAACGCCCATACCACTTATTTTGGGTACACCAACATTATAAGAAGAAACTGAAACTAGACAGAGCGGGATAGAAGTAGAATCGATTCGTCTAACGCGTACCAATATGAAGGATGTTTTACGGAATATAACACCAGAAAAAAAAACTGAATATACTCGTATGTGCGCCGTAGGTGAAAAAAATATATGATTATATAAATTATTATACCTAATTTTGTTTTAAATCACCATCATATAAATTTTACTGTTGTTAATTGAAACTCTTTGGCAGAGGTTTATTGTAAATGGTATAAATTAAAATAATATATAAGTAAAAACATATCTTTAGTTTTATTCCGCTTGTTCTTCTGTTTCGATCAGTTTCGGCAGCTCGATGCCATCTTCTAGATCATAAGATGAAAGCAAACTGTCGAAACCGGTTAGCAGGCAGAGAAAACGATTCTGCAGGGAATGAGAGGATAGACCCAGCGAGGATTCCGAAGATTGCGATGCAAGAGACTCAAGAAGGCCATCATTCACCAGGACGACCACTAAAGAGATGGAGAGAAAGTTAAACATCTTCGTCACATTGATATCCCGTCTAAACAGATCGCAAGATCTATAGAAAGACGAAGAGGATATCATTATATTGTTATATATGTATATTAAGAAAAATCATAATATTATATTTATGAATACAAATTTAAAAAAAAAATGCAATCATGTATTTTGAAAATTAAAATAATGATATGAAGGAAAAAACAACATTTTCGTAACCATTAGATGTCTGTAAAAATAACACCGAGAGCCATTGACGTTTAATATATAATTAATTAAAAAATAACCTATCTAAAAATTATGTTATAATATACATAGGAATATTTATAAATTATTATATATTTTACTCATAAAATAATTAAAATATTTTTTTTGTAAAAAATCTCTTCAGAATGTATATTTAGTTAAAATCAACTACTGCTGAAGACACAAACATTAGTAGATTTTAACTAAATACACAATTTAAAAAGATTTTTTACAATAAAAAACATTTTCATTATTTATAATGAACTTCTTAAAATATATTTTTATATTTTACTCATTGACAATTTACAAATAAGAAAGAATCAAAATTTAATGTTTTTTGGACAATGATGTCAACCTCTATATAATAATTGATACGGATGAAAACGTCTGTTTTCTAGAAATTTTATTATAATTTATGCATTGACATTTTTCGGTTTTCTAGGGCATTAAACATTTGATAATACCTTAGAAAGGCGAAACAAATTATTCCCATAAATTTTAATAAAACTTCTAGAAACTAGACGTTTTTATTCGTACTAACTAAATAATTACAAGTTATTTTAACAATTCGTAAAAGTTCTAAAAATGGAAAAACAAATTAAATTATTTTCAGTCTCAATAGTTCTGTATGCGCGCGCAGGGTGAAATGTTCTCACCCCATCTCCCTCCATCGCGTCCCCTCGCCCTTATTCTCTCCGGGAGAGTCATTCGGAGGTTTTCCTTTCGCGGGATAACGTGCGACCTAAAACACCCTCCGAACAATCCCACTGCTTCACTTTCCTCTCAAACCATCCTGGTTTCCTTGAAGATAAGTCAGTGAGCTAAGGATGCCGATAATGCGGTGAGCCGTGTGAGTGCTACAATGTGTTTCGGTGAAGATTTAAGTCCCGCGAGATGAAATCAGGAGGCTGTGATTCTGTGTGTACGACCTAGTTTAATGGTGTTTATAGGCACTTCGGAGACATTGCTAATCTGTTTGGAAAACGAGTCGTTATAACGTAGAAAAGAAACTGTATATTTTCTCTGCGGACTAACACTTATTAACGTTTTCCGGTAAATTTATCAACGGATTACTTGTATTACTAATTTGGAAAATAATATTTAAAATATTTTATCAAAAAGTGTTGAAGATTTTAAGCGATAATAAATAATTTTAACGCGCTGAGTTAATGTAAAGTGAAGATCGTTTTTCCCTTGAAATTATCTCCCAAAATGTCATTGATATACAGCATATTGTATACATCGTAAAGATACCGGTTAACTAGTATATAATATTGCCCTGTGTGCAGTTGTATACGACAGCGTCTGGTTTCATCATAACGAAAGTGCATTATTGATTTTTTGTGCATATATCTTCTAAGAAATGAAATGAATACAAAATGCAGTTTTATAGAATTTAGACATAGATTTTGCATGTTGTTCAAACGGTCAATGACACTGAAATGTGATAAATCACAATTCATTATACTTTGAAAATAATTTAAAACACCTATAAATACCATAATTTGTTTTATCACAATTTTTGGTATTCATCTGATTACGCTCCTCCAGATCTTCATCAGGATTTTAAAACAAATAAATATCGATTTCTAAAAAAAAAAAAAAATCTGTTTAAACAATGAACGTAGTGTTTTCAATTATTTTAAATAATGTCACACTAATTTTTTTATTGATGTTTTAAAATAAAACTAAGAATTCGTACAATTATTGATTATTTGTTAATTGAAATTATTTATTGTTTCTTGGACAATGGTGTAAAACTCCACATTAAATAATTAATATAAATGAAACCATCTGTCTTCTAGGAGTTTAATCAAATTTTGTATGGAAAGACACGTTTCGCCCTTCTAAGGCATTACCAAATGTGACATTGTCAAATCACATTTTATAATGCTTTAGAAGGGCGAAACATGTCATTACATATAAAATTTAATAAAACTAGAAGACGGATGTTTTTATGTCATATTTTCGTTCACATAGTTCTATACAAATTTCATTTGATATTATTTTTCAGTCTTTCAATCCATTTAGTTTGCTAAAATAGTATGTTAATAATATTAACGCTTCTTTAAAACAATGATATTTTTACTCTGATCTAAAACGGTACAGTAAATATAAAAAAAAATTAAGAAAACATTCTAATTCTGGGAGTTTCCTAATAAATTTATAGAACGACATTTTCCTTTAACGGGGCATAATCAAATATCTGGGAAAAGACAATGCTCTAGTTGACAAAACATAGCATGTCTATAAATAAATTATAGAACTTTGAAAGAAACACTAATTTCCATAATATCCATTACGTTACGGTTTTATTTTATTACACTTTGGGGTTGAAAGGTGAAACATGTCACTCTTGTAAACAATAATTTAACATTTATACAACTTCAAAAAATTGTCAGACATGGTCATAACAAAGGTGGAATGGGTAATGTTGTAATTACATAAAGCGTGCGCTTAACCCAAGCAACGACAGATCAAGTCCTGTAAACACCTTGATCAACCATATTCAGTTTCCAATTTGCATCTTCGTCTCTATTGAGATAATATTAAATAATTTAACCTCTAGAATGATTTTGTCAACAATAAAAATTAAGAATATTTTAATTTGGAACTCTGTTATAATACAACAGTTAATAATTTAATCTCTATGAAATTGTCGCATCAGCTGTTTCACCAATGGTTGTAAACATCATCAGGTGTTACAATCAACTTGATTCAGTTGATTGTAAAACCTGATGATATCAACATCGAAACAGCTGTCGCGACAATTTCATGAAAATGAAATAAATAAATTCAACAGTGTTCAAAATTAATCAGTAAATAATGTTGACGAATCATAGTGTTGCTGCCAATATATGGCATATATGGCATAATAATATTATGAAAAAATATAATTTTTAACATTGCAGTCACATAGGTTTACAATATTACACTTGATAATACCTCAGCAATGTGAAACATGTCAATCCCATCGAATAACAGGAAACCTCAAAAAAACACATGCTTTCATTATTATTATATTAATTATCTATGGCCACACATATTTTTTTTTAAACTGAAAGCAATCGCTGCAATTTTCATAATATTGTAGAGTCATAACAAGAAAATGATTGTAGATATACTATATTCACCTCCAATATTGCAATTGTTTATAGTTAATGCGAATGTATTTAAGCATTCATCTTCTTCTTCTTCTTCATGTTGTCCTGTCACACCTCCGTGGTGCATAGGGCCTCAAGGAATCTTTTCCACCCAAATCTATCGCATGCCTGATGCCTAACATCATTCCAAGTGAGGTCTGCTGCTTTAACCTCGTCCTGTGGGGCTCTTCTCCAGGTGGCTCTAGGTCTGCCTCGCTTCCTCTTTCCTCCCATAGGGGACCAGTCTAGTGCACCCTGAACGATGCAGGCTGGGTTCCGTTTTATAGTGTGAACGATCCACTGTCATTTACGTCTAGCGACTTGTTCTCTAATTGGCTTTTCGCCTGCCATGGTCCAGAGAAAGCATTTCATTCAAATTAAAACTCTTCTTACATTCAGCATACGTAAATAACAATGAGAATAATCTATAAAGTTACTTAAATGATTGAGTATAACTTACAGATAAAACAAGGACGCAACCATGAAGCAAGACAAGACAGCGGATGACTCGCTGAACGACCAGGCGCTGCCCATCCCTATTCAGATCTTCTTATGGCGGCAGATATCCCCCTTCATCAGGCCCAAGCTGGGGAAGCTGCACGAGGCGACCTGTATGGTGAGATGATCGCACGCCATTTGCATATGTCGTCTCAAGCTTAAAAAACAAAAAAATAATTATTTCAATTTGATAAAAAAAAATTCTCAAAGCCTTCTTCACGATTTTGTCTTCAATATACGTCTTGAGATTAATTTTGAGAATATATTTTACTGATTCATGTTCATCAGTACAATATAAAAGTATTGAATTACTACGTAATTGAAATGTTCGGAAACCATTACTCAATAAAATAATAATTAGTAAATTAAGAATAGCGATGAAAAATAATACATTCATGTAGCTAACATAATATGTATATTCCAGTATATTAGACAGCGTTCCTACCTATCATGAATCAAATAATCTATTGTATTATACGAGTACAATACGAATAAAAATATTGATTAAATATTTCTACGATAATGGACATAATTGTGTACCATTATTACATTACAATACTTTGATCAGATTATATAAGTCATTAAGTTACATTATTCCTTTGAACGATAGACTGTACTCGATTAACATAATTATTGTGTTAATATGGACTTTTTATAAATAAATATCTCATTGGTTATACTCGTATTTAAATAAATGTTTAATAATTTATTTAATAACTGTTAATTCAAAAACTTTGTTTTAGATCACAAATTGTATTTATTTTACTTTACGACAGCTGTTTCATCAACCAATGTTGACATCATTGGTATATAGTACATTAAAAACTTTTCCCCTGTACAATCTTGCTAAAAAATAATATTACCTTCAACTTTTGTTACCCTTCCTATTCATGTAATCTATGTACTTCCTGATATTGTTTATCGTTTTTAATTTATTATGTTTTATTGTTGACTCTATAATATGTGTAATTGTTCCTTCTAATTATTGTTTTTTATTTTTATTATTATTATTATTCTTTTTTTATTTATTATTATTATTATTATATTTTCTACCTTAAATATTTTCTCCTATAAACAGTAACTAACCATTCTTTAAATTAAAATATTTAGGTACCTAACTCAATTTCAGCAAGAACTTCAAAATTATATCAAATAAATTATTCAAATTGACTTAGGAACAAATACACAAAGATTCGAAAAATTACGAAAATTTGACATTTGATATATATTTATGTAACACCTGATGATGTCAACATTGGTTGATGAAACAGCTGTCGTAAGTAAAATAAATACAATTTGTGATATAAAACAAAGTTTTTGAATTAACAGTTATAAAATGTTAAAATATCATAGTGTTTCGGCCAAAACAATGGACTATTTAATTTATTTAACATTTTCTTTCAATCACAGAATACTTTTCAATTTACCAATACAAGTGTTAATAAATAAGTCAATTATATTAATATAAAAATATATTATAGTCATAAACTTATCGTATTCATAGTCATACATTGGTCTAGGGTCTAGGGGATATAACGCTTAGCTCCTAATGAAGAGGACTTGGGTTCAGGCTTATACACGACCAGATTCCATCATCATAATAATGAGCTTATATTGATATTTGTAAAATGAATTTTAATACCGTCGATTTAAATCCTTGGTCTTTTTAAAAAAAGGAAAAATTAAAAATCAAATATTGAGGAAAAATTAAAATAGTATTCTAGAAGTTTTGTTATATATTTGGAGTAATATATTTCGCTCTGCTAGGCAAAATAAAAAGTAATTATATTTATAATAACATCCTATCTATGAAAAACGTAATAATACCATTACATAAAGAATAGTCTTTTAAAAACGGGCTTTTTCTTTATAATTATGTTCCTAGCTTTAATTTACTTACAGTTTCTTGAATATACTTTTATATCCTTTTTGTAAAACTCCATTTCACAATTTAGATATATTTATAAAAATGCCCATTTTCAATGTTTTTTTGCATTATTTTTTAGAGTGACATGTTTCGCCTTGCTTAGACATTACCAAAACATTTTATATTGCTCTTTAAATATGAAATATGTCACTACAAAATATAAGAAAAACTCTAGAAACATATGGATTATAAATATTAAATAAGAATAAATTTTTATTAACATTTAAATTACATTAAAATTTTCACTGTGTTTCGTTTTAAGATTATTTGAATTTATGATAGACTGCCGAAAAGTATTCAATATATGTAATGTATTCCTTTTTTGTTAATATGTAGGAAAAAATCTTTATTATGCAACACTAACATCGCGAAACCTATTACGTATATTTGAACAGCTTGAACGTCGCATAAACTACGTCATGTGGTAAGGTATTTTCCCATTGTTCGGTGGTCACTTAGGAAAAACGAAAATAGAGATAACCGGAAGGAGCTTTTAACGTCTAAGTATTGTTTGTCACAACAGTGCGAGCTTTCTTACAACACTTACATACTACTCGTATATACATTATGGAACTACAGCTGTTTCAACTGGTAAAACTCAAATTACATTATATGAATTGTTAGTTTCAGAAAACAAGCATATAATTAGATGCATCAATGAGATTTAACGTTTTTTAATGTAATAAAATAAACCATGTTTTTTTAAACTACTTCCACTTTTGTCTTTATTTTGAAAGTGACCGGTTTCGCCAGGTTCCCTGGCATCGACAGACTGGTGACACTAGGCTTAATTTTTTTTTATGATTTACGAATATTTATTTCCTGAAAAATAGAAGCTCATATTATTTATCATAAAATAATAATATAAGTAAATAAGTGTCCTAATATTTTCAATTTTAAACAAGATTAAATCTATAACCATTATACTCCAACTCTTAAATTTGCAGCTGTCACTGTTTTCTGAAAGCAGTGTTAATTTTTGTTTTAAATTAATATTTTATTTACTCCATATTAAATAGTTATTAAATAAAACGACGCTTTTTTACGACTGACCCTTTTTTTCTCTGACAGCTCGAATGACGTCCACTGGATGCCACTAGCCTGGCAAAACCGATCGCTATCGAAATAAAGAAAAAAAGTGGAATTAGTTGTTTAAAAAATATCGTTTTATGTAATTGTTATTTAAAATCAACTTCTTTCAAGAGATTTCATTAAAGTATTATATTGTCAATATTTAATATTTAATATTGACGAAAACATCATTTTAGGTCAGATTTTTTAATATTTTATCGGAGTGCCGTATTTTGCCTTGCTAAGGCATTACCAAATGTGTCAAAAATCAGATTAATTGAAGTAGCTTGCTGCATTGTGACACTTCCATAAAATATAATAAGCAAAAGTTTACGTTAGATTTAAATTGTTTCGTTTATATTTCTGTTAAATATATTTCAAATAATCTATACATATTTGTACAAATGCATTTCAATTACATTCACTTACGAAAGAAATAATATACAAACGATTGTTGTTATTATTTTTATTTTTTTATTATCTTATTTATTAATTAATATTTTTGACGATTCCGTTTATAGCATAAATAATAAATAAAATAAAATGAATGTATTAATACTTTTTGTACATAAATATTTCAAATATAAATGTTTTATGTATGTAGTTGTGTTTTGTGGTGTATATAGATTTTCAGCATATTTTTTGATGTATTAATGTCTGCTTTTTTAATGTTTTTTATTTATTATTATTACCCAATTACTGTTTAACTTAACTGTTTTCAAATATGTGATGAATGATTGGTACCAAAAATATATCTACAATACAGAAGAATTTTATGTATTATAGTTGCCACGATACAGGCTATGCCTAGTGTGACAACTACAATCCATAAACTTTTCTTGGCAAATTATTGTTATAACATGTAAAATAATAAAAAATTAAAATATATTTATATAATGTTACGAATATATCATGATATGTACCAAACTAAAATACGGAGATAATCGTTTTGATAATACTATTTTGGCTTTAGTAATATTTTATATTTTAGAAGACCTACAAATCTATGTGTATGTATTTGTATATTATAATCCTTAAACATACAAAATAATACAGCAAACAGTGAAATTACCATTTGAAATTAATGATTATAAAACAAAATAAGTTGTATCTCAATAGAGACGAAGACGTAAAATTTTTTGGAAACAGAATATGGTTGTCCAGGCGTTTACAGAACTTATGACCTGTCATTGGTTGGGTTAAGCGATCACTTTATGTTAACAACATTCCCCATTCTTCCCTTCTTACGACACCACGTCTGACAATTTTTTTGGAACTTGTATATATGCTACTATTTTTTTAAATAACTTCACTGTTTGTAGGTCAATCTACACTAGCAATGAGTAAAAATCCAGTATTTGTCTACAAGTATTTGTATACATTCAATAACAAATTGTATAAAAAAACTGGTATATGTTAAAACCATAAAATTGGAGTTTCACTCCAGGGGTTGTCTAGCAGTGTGATAATTGCATAAAACCTTTCACATTGCATTAATAAAGTTTTTCTGCTTAACCGTCGCGTTGCCATGTGGTCAATTGAGTTTCCACTGCCAATTTAAAGTTGATTTTCTTAAAACCTATGGACCCTAATATTATAAAAAAAATTGTAATCCTCCATTGAAGTGTTCTCAATATTTCGTAATAAAAAAAAAAGCAAAAAATTACTTCCTTCATCCCAAAAAAAAATATTTTCTAAGACTGCCCTCACCTTCATTCGTGTTAAGGTAGAATTTGTTTTGCTAATATTTACAACTTTATCAAAAGTGACAAATACTTACTCGCTGTTTTGAACGTATTATAAATTATATCTTTGACCTTTTCAATATGTACGTAATAATACCACTGTGGACGGAAACGCAGGACGCAACTTAATAATATCAGAACTGTGAAAATATTAACACTTTACCAAAAGGGACAAATATTAATACGTACTCGTTGTCTTGAACGTACTATACATTTTGCCTAGGTGCCTTTATCTTCGCCCCGCCGGCCGCGGCGCGCAGACAAGTTTATACCTGATCGGTTTATAGTCGCTCGTATGCTATGACGCATTACATATCAGAAATCGCATGGTTCCAGAAAAAAATTAATAATGATATGTTTTTCAAATAATCCATGTATGTTATAGATATCGATCTATTTCTAATGAAATTCCCTACAAGATGACATAAATTAAATTTTGATTCATCTAGTCATATGCTTGATATTTAGATAAAGTTAGCGGTAAACTGAACTTACCACATGGGAGCAAGCGTTTTGTTTTGAACACGGTACGTTAAGGGTTAATGCTTATAAATGATCTTAATAGGTGGCGCTAGTGTAGATTAACCTACAAACAGTGAAGTTATTAAAAAAATAGTAGCATATACAAAAGTTCCAAAAATTTGTCAGACGTGGTGTCGTAAGAAGGGCTGGGAAGGGGAATGCTGTTAACATAAAGTGATCCCTTAACCCAACCAATGACAGGTCATAAGTCCTGTAAACGCCTCGACTACCATATTCTGTTTCCAAAAAAATTACGTCTTCGTCTCTATTGAGATACAATTAATCCTTTAAAATGATTAACCCGCAATGGGTAAAAATCCAGTATTTGTCTAAAAGTATTTGTATACATTCAATAACAAATTGTATAAAATAAGTATTTATAATAAATCTCTAATTAAAAAAAAATTAAACCTGGTAACTCAATTAGACTTTCTTGTTAAATAAGTCACTGTTTTTGAATGTGTAAAATTTGAATTTAAAATTCGAAAATTGGATTGAAATATTGCTATGTGCTTTATACAAACTTTTTTGAAACCCCTCGATTTACGCAATCCTAACAGGTGGTGTCTGTATCCAGAGTTAAACCAACCTAAATTGACTTCGAAAAAATATCATTAACCCTTTCAATCTTTATTAGATGCATCATCACATGGAATGTTTTCAAAAATTCTTTGTTTTATTAATTTACTAAATAAACATATATGTACATTATGTCATAAATTTGGAAGAATTCATCTACCCAGTAACACCCAGAACAAGTACGACATTAACGAGGCTGAATACTCTTCAATATTTCAAACATTTCTCTTTCAAGCATTGTTTCATATACATAAATGATGCCTGCTTAGATTTTCACGGTTGGCAGCAATATGTTTTGTGTTGTTTTGGGTAACAACGTGTGATTTTTCCTTCTTGACCGACGTTTCGGAGTTTTATAATTAATTTATATATATTTTTTTAAATAAATTTATCATTACCCTGAAGAGGAAGACTGCAACGATATCCGAAACGTCAGTCGAGAAGGAGAAATCACACGTTCCCAAAACCACACAAAACATATAAAGAATGTCGATCTCCAAATTAATAATGTTCAGCTCTCCCATTGCTCTCCTCAACCGACACCACTAGTGACAGGTTGGTTCTGCATCTTGGGAGATTAAACAGTATTAATCTTACTACTAATTGACATGAAGATCATCAACAGCAAAGTGAGAATTTATAAAATTTGTGTGCGACCCATCATGACATATGGGATCGAGTGCAGGGCGGACACCATCATCACAAAAACGCGCTAATAGTGTCAGAAATGAAGACGCTCAGAAATGTATCTGGCAAGACACTGCAAGAGAGGATAAGGAATACACGGATAAGGAAGATATGTGAGGTCGATGTCGTTAGGTGGGGAAGGAAAAGGAGAAGATACTGGTATGCACATGTGAGGAGAATGAACCCATCCAGACTCCCCTTCATTATGTTACACGGCCAGCCCCATGGTAAACGACCCCCGGGCAGACCACCTAAGAGATGGATCGACAGCTGGGAGTCGACTTCGCAGGAGGTCAATTCCTCTTAAGAAATAGGCCACTAGGCCTACACTAATAATAAGAAGAAGAGAAGATTACTTACTTTTACTGCCGTTGTCGTCCACTACTGGACATAAGCCTCCCCTGTACTTCTCCACGTATTCCTGTATTGGGCCTTTCGCATCCAATAACTACAAATTAAATTATGTTTTAATAATGCCACGCCTTGCACCTGCACTGGGCACCTGCTCAGGACCTTGTCCGAAAGGCGTGCAAGATGGATCGGCCATGTAATACGTCAAGGTCTCTTGCATGCCATAATGGAGGGTATGACCGAGGGGACAAACTCTAGGGGACGCCCACGCCGAGAGTACCTGGAGGACCTGTTGGAGGACGTGCGCTGCTCATCATATGCAGATTTCAAAAGAGCCGCACAATACAGAGAAGAATAGAAGAAATTGCTGCAAACCAATCCCAGGATTGAAACTTTCTAACTAACTAATGCCACGCCCAAATTAAGGGAACCGATAAAACAGTATTTGCTGACAAATGCTATAGAATATAACCATTCGGAACACGAATTCGACGGCGATTTAGGTTGGTCAGACTCTGCAATGTGCTTCCCCTTGTATCTGTTTGCCATGTCCCCGTACTGTATGAGACTGTGTATATATAAATGTGACGATGGTTTACTATTCCCACATGTCCTGCTGATTGTCCGCGCTGTTATGTTATGTGTGTCCACACAGTTCTGTCAGCACGCCCCGGGACACCACGTGAGTACTTTTAATACATTTTATCACATTTAGCCACATTTTCGACAGCATATCACGTTATAATCACAAACTTTATTTCGGCATACATCGTGTTTACATGGGAGCTTAGTGATTTGATTTATAATTCATAGATTGTCGATTTTCAAAACTATTTGATTTGTTTAACCACGTAGAAAACACAAGTTATCATTCCATATATATTTGTTTACATCATTGTGTATAAAAATTTAGAACTGAAAAAAACAGTAAATTTGCTAATTCTTCTTTTCGTTTCAACCAGCTTTCGCAGTTTGCTGGTATTATAATTTCTTAAGTTTCGTGGTCTAGACCATAGGTTCCCAACATTTACTGTGCCATCATCCCTTTTACAAAAAAAATTTAAAAATCCAACACCTATCCCAAAGTATTTAATGAATACTATTTTACAGTATCTTTATCTTTTTAAAATTACAAAATATTATAGAATTTGGAAATTGAACCCTAAGGCATTAACACTGTGGAATTCCATAATATTATACTTAGGAATTTGAAAAACTTTGTTTAATCCACTATTTAATAAAAAATATTTAAAAACACGACATGAAACATGTCGAAATGAAATTTTTCAATTTCCTAAGTATATATTATTAATGTTTCATTATTTATTTTTAATATAAATATGATTCCTTGAATTCCTCAACGCTCCCCAGGTGATCGCAACCTATGATCCTCCATTGGCAACCTATGATCTAGACTGTGGAACAAATGGTGGCAACTTATAGTGCTTAAACCGGTCGAAACTAGAAAACCAATAAGTGGACTGAAACAAACGAAAAATGTGATGTTAATGTTCGTGTTAAATAATTAATATAAATGAAAACATCTGTTTTATAGAAATTTTATGGAAATAACATATTTTTCACCTTCCTACGGTATTTGATAATGCCTTAGCAAGTCGAAACGTGTCAGTACCCTTAATTATAATAAAACTTCTAGAAAACAGTAATGTCATTCGTATTAATGTATATTTTCATCCTTATTTTTGTGTGTTAAGTCTATTGCCAGATAAATCAAACTGGTAAAAAGTGTTAAATATGACCAACATTGTTTAATTAAATGTTTAAAATTAACAGAAATTTTTTGTCCACCCTGTTTGATCATTAAATTATTTTTAATCATTTTCAAATCCAATATTTCTTACCTCGCAATCGAAGGGTATAAATCAACACAATAGCAACCTTTTGTTGTTTTATTATACGCCTATATAGAAGATGGAAAAATTATCATTTAAAACACACATAAAAATAATTAACTTGATTACTTTATGGACAAATATTTAGTTAGTACACTATACATTTAGTTATTAAAGCTCTATAAAATATAATATATATTTTGTTACGAAAAAATTGGTAACGTAAAAGCGTAGTGTACGAAAAACATTTCACACCACTTACAAATCGCTTTCATTTAGTAGTTAATTAATTAATCAAATTTCGAATGCCATTTTTATCTAGCTTTGTATAAAATTGTAGACAGCCTTGCTGGGGCTCAATTCTTTTCAGACATACAACCACTTTATTCGAGCTTGAGGCTTTAACTCTAGAAAATTCCAATGCTAATTTGAGAGAAAAATGTATCTCTATGAAAAACCAAGTTCCATCGTAAGAATAAATATACACTGCATGTTTCGAAATAAACTCCATCTGAGGGTGTAAATATAACATAAAGATGCTATTGCTTTCAAGCTTATTTTTTTTTAAATAATATTGAATGTGATAAATTTCATGTTTGGCCTAACTAAAGCCGCCAAGTGTATTTTTTTTACTTATATTTATTATTACATTTATCGGTTATAGGTAGTTTCATTTGTAGATGGAGAAAATAAAACATGTAGTGTATATTTGTTTTAATGACCACATAAATTTATGTTTCTTTTTTAATATACTTTGTATACCACACACACTTTATTAAAAAAATTAAAATTAAAAACCAAACATATTTCGGACACACAAGCCCTTCATCAGTGATATTATTATATATCAGTAACTAACTAACTAACCATCACGCCGTCTCACCGAAAGGGTAGGCAGAAAGAATGGACTGCCACACTTTTCTTTCCTGACATATTTCTCTCGCTTCCTCTACATTCATACATCGTGTCATGCACGCGCGTCTATTTCTCTGACTCCTCACATGGCCGACATTCAACATTTGATCGTGCCACGTTTTCCTCAGTCTTTCTCTATTTCAAGTTCCATTTCCATCGTTAACATATATTTTTTTTGCCATTCTTTCTTCATTCATTATTTCCGTGTGTCCAAACACTCTTAATGATCGTTTCATTATTTTGTTCATAACACCATCATTCGCACCGCATTAACTTCTTATTTAAAAATATAAGAAGTGAATGTGGTGCAATTATTTAAAAAATTAAATCACGATTGTGGTCAGTTTTGACAGATGTTAAAAATTTTTTTTTAACATCTGTCAAAACTGACCACAATCGTGAATTTTTTTTTTAATATTTTAATATTTATGTTTATATAATATCACTGAAGAAGGACTTGTGTGTCCGAAACAAGTTTGGTTTTTAATTTTTATTTATTTTTTAATAAAGTGTTTGTTCTATACAAAGTATATAAAAAAGAAACTTTAAACATCCGCAACATAAAGTTATGGCGAATAAAGAAGACATACAATTATAATTACTGGTTTTATACAAAGCTAAATATTTTTTTTCAATTAATAACATTTCCTATCAACTCTTTACAACATTTTTTTGACATACAAATTCACATAAAAACTAGCATTTTTTGCTTTTTTATATTTGCGTTTTCATGTACGTATAACGTACATGAAAACTATTATATTATATATTCACTAATTATAGTAATTCAATAACTTCAGACTGTGTAGTTCAGAATGCGTTTAAATTTCTTAATACTGAAAATCATTTTTAATAAATATCTTCTTCTTTCATTCTATCACACAGCACTTACACTGGACGATGCTTTCCTTATTGCTTTGCTTTAATGTGTTTTGCTTACTTCCTTTATTGTGTCTCTGTTTATCATATGTAAAAAATATTTTTAAACTGAAACGTCTAAAAACTACAACATCCATGTATTTAAAAAAATTATATTAAATAATATTTTATTAATTTTAAATAAGTGTATATCTAAAAATGTGTATTGTTTAATAAATACTAAAATAATTTAAGTATAGCAAACACCCGCAATTAAAAATCTTACATATTTTAGATTTTTTGTGATGGTTCTATTTTTAAATATAATTCTGTATTTTTTCATTACAAATTCTAATATCCAATTATTTTTTTACGTGAATGCTTTCTACACTAAAGGAAACAAAAGAAGCTTGCAAGGTAAATATACATATATTTTATAAGTTATATAATCAATAGCACTTCAACTAGGGTTAGGTCAGGTTTGTCTACGGAAGTCGCTTCCACTCTGACAGTAGGGTCAATCTTCGGTCAATCAAAGCGTTATTCTGCCAACTCAATACTAAGTTTAAAAAACAAACTTTTTTAAAACTAACCATCACCTTGATTCTCCGGAGGGGTAGGCAGAGAGGATGGACCACCACATCGGTATATTTTGACATAACTCTCGCGCCTCTGTCACATTCACACATCGTGACATGCACGGTCGTCGATTGTTCCTGCTTCGAACATAGACGCCTTTCAATTATTGATTAATTTGGTCATGCCATGTCTTCCTTGGCCTCCTTTGACTTATTTTTCCATTCACACTACTTGTATACCATATATTTTTTTAACTATTCTTCCCTCGCCATTCTTTCCATATTTCCACACCATCTTAGAAACCCTTTCCGAATTTTATTAAGGACTAGCTGACCCGGCAACGCTTCGCTATTGCTATATTAGAGTATATAAATACTCGTACACCCAATATATATTAAAGAAATACAATGAAAGTTCAATATCAATTATTTTATTGGATAAAATGACATGTGTATAGGTGCAAGAATGTGTGTATCCTAATTCAGTTCATATCTTTAAAACATTTGTTTAATCCAAGCAAACTTGCTGTGAACTTGAATAATACTAACGTGAATTGAACAATTGAAGGCTGGGCATTACCAAGGTGGCAAGTTTGCAAAAAGTCTGAAATGAGTTTTTGATGCCAATTGGTCTTAAAAATAGCTGCGCAAAAGCGCGTTATGATTTAATAATATAGTGTAGTTCAAACGTTACCCTAAAGATGCCACCCAAAAAAAGTTTATATATATCTTTTTCAGCTTTATGTTTAAACCATTAAACGTCCAGTCTTAATTTTTTTCCTCAATATTTTAAGTGAAATTAAAAAAACAAATAAATATACTATATCACATTTGCATAAAACATTCATACATATACAATTCATATCCGTTCACTCCTGGGCGTAGGCCTCCTCCATCTGCTTCAATGTCTGTCGATCCTGGGCAACACGCATCCAATGTCGTCCCTCCATCGAAGTTGAGGACGTCCTGGGTTTCGGGTTGCACTTCATCTACGCATATATCGAGGTGTGGGATCCATCCTCTGCACACGCGCATTCCATTATCTTCTGGGTTGTCTGCCTCATCTCATGACATCTTTCAGCTTGCAGATTTCACCGTTTCATGTTACCTAGAAATAAAAGGAAAAATATTAAATTAATATAGTGTAGTTCAAATGTTACCCTAAAGATGCCACCCAAAAAAAAGTTAATATATATCTTTTTCAGCTTAATGTTTAAACCATTAAACGTCCAGTCTTAATTTTTTTCCTTAATATTTTAAGTGAAATTAAAAAAACAAATAAATATACTATATCACATTTGCATGAAACATTCATACATATACCATTCAAGGTCATAATAATGCTCTTAGAAATACAATGTTTAGAGAAACAAAACTCTTGATTTTGATGTCCATTAGATGAAGCTAATAATGCACATTCACTTAACCAATGACGAAATTTGTAAATTTGTGTGATGTCTGGAAATATACATTGAATCAATTCTCCTTTGGAGTGTGATTCTACAGAAATCAGTTGATAATTTAAAGCATTCATTCCATACAATGAACTTTCATTGTTGCAGAATTTTACCCATTCCAGAAATATTTAAAATGTTGAATGTAGGTGTTTCAATGTTTTGTATCATCATCATCATGAGTCTATATCCGTTCACTCCTGGGCGTAGGCCTCCTCCATCTGATTCAATGTCTGTCGATCCTGGGCAACACGCATCCAATGTCGTCCCTCCATCGAAGTTGAGGACGTCCTGGGTTTCGGGTTGCAGTTCATCTATCATCAGGGCTGCGAGCGGCATGCCATTTTAGCGCTGCCACTCTTCCGATGATGTCCGACACTCCTGTTCTGCCTCTAATAGTGGAATTAAACCAATTAATCCAACCTGTACATACCATTTCAAAATTAGTTCATAAATATAACAATCTGTCTTGCACATATCGAGGTGTGGGATCCATCCATGCCAGTCTTGCGTTGTGTGCCCCATCTCACGACATCTTCCACCTTGGAGATATCGTGGATAGCCGTGTTCCTCACCCTATCTCAAAGAGTCTTTCCTGGTATCATCCTTAGCGTCGGCATCTCTGCAAAAATCAAATAATTATATTAAAATGAGCAGTATATTAAAAAAAAAAATCGATCATTGTAAGATTGGCGTGGGAACATCAGACCATTTGGAAATGTTATATTACTGGATTTTTCCAACTGAGGCAGCTAATACCTATCACAGCATAACAGAGAAAAACTAAAACAGCTGAAGTAAATCGTCTAATCCAAAAGATATTATAGGTTATCGCCCTGCCAGAACAATTTTACATTAAAATAACTAACTAACTAACTAACCATCACGCCGTTTCCCCGAAAGGGTAGACAGAAAGAATGGACTGCAACACTTTAATCGATGCTGCACTCCATTCTTCTCTTTTCGCCAACGCGAGAGACGCGATGTGATGGGTTGCGAACCTCATCGCCACCAATAGGCATCTCCCACGCACACTTCAATCATTCAACGTCTACATAATAAATCTAAAAAAAATTATACAAAATACAATGATATAAAATTAAATAACACATAAAAATAATTTAACACATAATGTTCTTTTAGATGGTGCACTTGTCGTCAGCTGGACGATCCGGACATTTGTGTTTATTTCATTTTTTATTCCACTGTTTTCATTTTAATTAGGCACTTAAAACAATCCAACACCAGCAAACACTTGAAAATTTGATTGAAGAATTTATTCAAATTGTCATTGGAACAAATGAAAAATTTATTTTTACACCTGTCAAAATTCTTTTTATAAACGAAAAAACTTGTATTATTTTAACATCAGAAGAGTGAAAACGTATTTCGTGTCACAAATAACTATCACAAAGTGCGGCAACAATCAAATTGACCAAAACAATTCACTTATACAGGAAATATCTCCAAATTGACAGGAGCACCACATGAATCAAACCATTTTTTTAAAATCAGAACCAGAACCAGATTCCTTGCAGGATTTGCGAATTTATTCGTTGGGTATCCTATCTCTAACGGTTCTCCCCACAATAAAATACCATTATTAAAATAGATTATACCAATTCATAGAATTGTTACTTAGAATTTAACGTTTTTCCATGTAGTCATAACATAACCTAAAATAATACGTAAGTAAAACGATAGGTACATATGTAATTTCTATTCGATATAATTTAGAACTAAAACTTTGAAATATGTAATGCGGAAATATAATCTGTATTCATTTCAACGGCAAAATAGAATAAACTGAAGATATATATGAATTAGAAATATAAATATTTTACTTGAAACTGTAACACGCAATTCAAATTTGACATTTCAGAGATAGGGATGGGCAATCCGCTCACGAGTCGACTCAAAGATTCGAATCTTTTTGGTGAGCGGGTGAGCGATGATCCATAAAAAAAAGAGCGGCAGCTCAATGATCCGCTAGGTCAGGGGGGTCGGCAAAATTATTAGCCAAAGAGCCAAATGCGTACTTTACAACGATTTAAAAAAAAATTGAGAGCCAAATATGTTTATTGATTTAGATAACCTTTATTATAATTTTTGCACTTCATTCAATTACGGGTACACTGAATAAAACATTATTTCATACTTCTTCCTGTGATGAAGGCGACCAGCCTTCTCTCCATCTCTTTGGTGGTCATCCTGGTGGTCGACGGCCCTCTGGAGTCTCTTGCATCACGATATTAGGAATTCTTGCTGGATCCATTCTCAAAATGGTGAACCGTGGATCGTTAAAAAGAGTCGGCTCACTTTGCTGAGCGGAACCGTTCAGATCAGATCCCTGAGATGAGTCGTTTTGCCCATCCCTATACGTGCGTATATTTTTCAGTTCAAAGGAGCGACTAATTTCATATCTGACCACGCAAAGAGTCAAAAAAGCCACTAATTTGCATCTTATCACGCCAAGCGAATATAGACTCTAAAGATCGATACTCAGGTGATACGAACATGAAGGTCTATACTCGCTCGCACTACGAAAATTTATAAATTTCCAAAGTTAATTAGAGCTCGATTAATAACAAAAATATGCCTATGCCCACCTATGTCTATCTATTAAGGAAGTGTATCAATTTGAAAACGATCTGCCCAGGAATAACCCCGGAATCAGTCCACACACACCCGGAAGATTGCCTTTTATTTATATAGATGCATTCATCCGCCTTACATTCCATTCTTACTTCATCATTAGGTTTTCTATCATACATTGTTTTTCTGCAGATTCTTCTTAACGTTATTTATTCTACTTTTATACTTCGTCTGCCAATTCCAATCTTCATTTTCATACTTAAGGATCGGCACTAGAACTCAAATGTGCACTAGCATCTTTGCTTCAGTCGATATATTTATAATTGCGGTAAAGACTTTGAGTGTACCATTTAGTTAAATTTTTGATTCGTTTAAGAATCGTCATATTTACTATAAGATGCACTAACACTTGAAAAGAATACTACTTTAGTAACTGAAAATTTAAGTGTACAACGTTGATTAAAGAAAATTTTATTTGACTCGCTTTTACTCGTATTTCATGTTATGAATGAGGTTATTAAGACGACATTAAGATGAATCGCGTACCTTTAAGATGGCAATCAGTTGTTGGCCTGCTGCCTGTACCTCATTCAACGTCCCACGACACGATCTTATCATGAATAATAAATCTTCTGGAGAATTTGATGGGTGACATATTTTTTAATAAATCAAATAAACATCATAACAAGCTCAACAATAATTCTTTATTATTTCATCAAATATTAAACAGCTTTCTGTCGCGTTCTCAAAGTGCTGAGAAGATTAGGCAATTTCTCAAATTATTGGTTTTAAAACGTATAAATAATATCACTTATAGAACACACTTTGAATTTCGAATGTCAATGTAAAAAAATATAATTGAAAAGTTCCATTTACACTGGACAGTCATCAGCCGATACCGACACGTCACGCGTTTGCGTTGAGCAAATAATCGTTTTGTTTGTTTCGATGGTGTCTTGTTAATTTTAATTAATGCCGATTCCGTTCATATCATATTATATTTAAATTCTGAGATAATCACCTTCTCCATGGCGAATTTAAATAGTAGTGAAAACGGTATTCTGTAAAAAAATAATTATATACTGTAGGAAACACATCCTGAAAAATATTGATCATTTTTATTAAGTATTTGTATGCAGACGACTTTGCTATATTTTACAAAAACGACAACGACAATGAGACCTGTAAACAAATGAACATAGATATAGAGACACTAACCAACTGGACAACCATCAACTACCTGACCTTAAATGTAAAAAAGTGTAACATTATACACTTTGAAACAAGCAAGAAAAACCATAACATGTGCATAAAAATAAAAAATGACGCAATAACCGAACTCGACTATGTAAAGTACCTAGGACTAACAATGGACAGACAACTAAAATGGACAAAACACATAGACAACCTAACAGACAAGTTAGCATCGCTATACTCCCTCTTCTACAAAATACAGAATTACATACCAAGAAGGGAAAAAGTTATGATGTACGAAGCGTATGTAAAAAGCTGACTGACATATATGATTCCCTTCTGGGGGACAGGAAACCAAAAGGACATCTCCAGACTCCAAAGACAACAAAATAAAATAATAAAATTAGCATATAACATTGACTACCTTACCCCAACCATACAAGTTTACAGACAAACAAAACAAATGGACATATCAGACCTGACCAAATATGAGACCTTAAAAATTGTACACAGAGTGACCATGGAAAAGACAACAGACAGCACCTACAAATTAACTAAAAATTCAGACATACACAGACACTGGACCAGGAATTGTGACAGATATCACTTACCGATTGCCCGAACTAAGACAGGACAATCAAGGATATTGAACAATGGACTGAAACTTTACAATGAACTACCAAAAGACACAAGGAATCTCACTACAACTCAATAAAAAAATATCTGAAACAATAAATAATTAATAGTAAGATCTAAAAATTTAACCATATAACCCAATTGTTTTTTTTTTTAAATAAATTAAAATAAATATAAAGTATCAATTTTATGTAGGTAGGTGCTTTCTTCAGCAACCCCCGACCCCGATTTTATTATAGCATTTGAGATAATGAGTCAGTGGAATGGCAGTGTGATTTTCACACTGTCTTCGGTCTGGTGGAGAATTTACGTGGCAACAAAATATTAGCTACCTATCATATGTCATGAGAATCAATATGATAGCTATACCCTTTTCATCGATTTGGCTCGTAATGATGTAAAGAGGGATTCAACAAAAAAAACTATTAACAGTATGATCTCATATTGAGGTCTTTACTAACTTACTAGAAGAAGAATGTAATATTTGTATTATTTATGTTCTTTTTTAAATCAAATAAAGAAATCATTTCGTACTATCATGCCTTCATCACACGTTTGCTTCTATTTCTTGTTATTATTATAATGTTACATTTATATAATTATTATTCTTATTATTATTTTGTTGAAAAAACTCCTTACATCATTACAGCGCAAGCCAAATCGACGTAAAGGGTGAAAAAAAAGAATATCAAAGGAAATATACATAGAACCTTATGAATAAGAAAAGCCAGTTATCTGCTTGCTGCCTTTATCATAAGGGCATTTACGAATTCGCCATAATTGCATCCAAAGAGGTCTATCTCTTCTGCAACCTCATTTAAGAGACGAATAATAATAATCTAATTATACTCATATATTTCAGTCCTTCGAGAAAGTCCTTGTGCAAAACATCCAGTTTGGTCTTTCGCCGAGCTTGACTGAAGCAATTCAGTCAATTCCGCGATGGAGACTCATCCAGGCTGCCCTTCCACACGTCATGCACGCTGCCGCTACTTTCCTCCACAACAGGTACTTTAGATAAAATCACATATAACACACAAGATGCACTTCATCACATGCATGAGATATCCAGAGTTATCGAATTTTTGTTCTTAGCGAAGAATTGGATCGGCAGGTCAAAGTGGCCCCCCCATTTGGAGGGGTGTCACACTTATCAAATAGCTTGACTCACCATTTTAAGGTCACTGGCAAATATTACGGCTTGTTAGTCAGAGTAAAGATGCACTTCATCACATGCATTGAGATATCCAGAGTTATCGAATTTTTGTTCTTGGCGAAGAATTGAATCGGCAGGTCAAAGTAGCCCCCCCATTTGGTGGGGTGTCTAATGAGCACACTTATCAAATAGCTTGACGCCTCATTTTAAGGTCACCGGCAATTATTATGGCCTGTTAGTCAGAGTAAAGGAAAACTCGTAAACTTTAACGCCCATTTGTGAAAGGTCAGGGCGACCAGCCGAGAGCCGCCCACGTTTTTAGGGCATTATTTGTTTTCTTTGTTTCTCTTCTTGAATACACGTGCAGTCTTTATTTGTTTGCTTTACAGGTAAACGGTAAAAGTCCAGAACTCTGTTTTTAGTTGTAAATAACAATCATTGAGGTATATGCTCCACAAAATTGTACTTTTTTCGAAACGGCCGCAAAACGTATTTTTGAACTCGTCACAATCGTGTCTTTAACTAACTAACCACGGGGATAGTTTTTTAGATTCCGATGGGATAGGCAGATAGAATGGACCGCCGCACTGTTGTTTCTCGCTATACGAGTATTATAGTGTTCTCGATTTCTCAGAATTCATGGATCGTGTTATGCACGCATATCGATTTGACTCCTCACATTACCGATATTTTTATATGTATTGTATTGATTTGATCATGCCACGTTTTCCTCGGTATTCCTATATTTATTGTTCCGTTTATGTCATTTACATGATCGTTTATGCAAGAACGTAAAGACTTTTGTTTACCTGGGGAGAACCACCAAAAGTTTTGTTTACCACCAAAAGAACAGAAAATGAAAGTCAAAAACCAAATCAAGGATGTACTCAAGAACTGTGTTGAAAAATCAGCGTTATGTGATAGGGTAACAGTAAATGAGATGACCGCAACCATTAAGTCCCTAAAAGCTGGAAAAGCTACTGGTGCTGACGGAGTCATGCCCGAGTTCCTAATTCATCTCGGTGAGAAAGCACAAGAATGGCTTGGAAACTTTTTCACTGACATACTCAATAACGGTAGACTCCCAAAGGCTTGGCTAGAGGCTAGGGTAATAGCGATCTTAAAACCTGGAAAACCATCAAATGAACCTAAAAATTACCGCCCCATCTCTTTACTCTCTGTGATTTATAAATTATTTGAACGAGTTATAGCATGTAGAATAAACCCTATAATCGACAAAGTTTTACCCGTTGAACAGGCCGGGTTTAGAGAGGGAAGAAGCACAGGTGAACAGGTTCTGTCACTGACAACACATATCGAAAACGGTTTCCAGACACAACACAAGAGTGGAGTTGTGCTTCTCGATCTGTCAGCGGCGTATGACACTGTGTGGAAGCAAGGACTCCTCCTGAAGTTTGCTAAAGTAATTCAGTGCAAGGCAACAACCAAGCTCCTGGAACAAATGCTTTCCAACAGAAAAATCAAAGTCTGCCTGAACGACAAGATAAGCAAACACCGCATCCTACAGAACGGACTACCGCAGGGATCGGTTTTGTCCCCCACTCTTTTCAACCTCTATACCTCGGACATTCCACAAACAAGCTCCCGCAAATTCATCTACGCAGATGACATTGCTCTGGTGACGCAAGACAGATGCTTTGGCAAAATGGAAGGAACGCTCAACGGTGATCTTGAAATACTCTCTGAGTATTTCAAAACATGGCACCTCACCCCGAATCCATCAAAGTCAGCCTCAATTGCGTTTCACCTCAACAACCGGGAAGCTAAGAGGAACTTGAAGGTTGAAATGTGCGGTCACACTATTCCTCCTGAGCCTGCTCCCAAATATTTGGGCGTCAAGCTGGACCGAGCGCTGACATTTAGAAGCCATATTGAAGCCACAAAAGGAAAGGTAAAAACCCGGAACAATATTATTTCAAAACTAGCCGGTACTACATGGGGTAGTGACGCCAGGACCTTGAGGACTTCGGCAATGGCTCTGGTGTACAGTGCGGCGGAATACTGTGCACCTGTCTGGGCTCGCAGTGACCACTGCGGGAAGCTGGACGTGGAGCTCAACAAATCAATGCGCACCATCACAGGAACCGTTAGGTCTACACCAGTCCAGTGGCTCCCAGTCCTGTCTAATATCACTCCTCCACCTCTGCGTAGATCCCTGGCATCAATCAAGATGGTTGATAGAGTGCGTAGCAACCCGCTTCTTCCTGCTTACAAGGACATATTCCAACACCCTGATAAGCGTCTCAAGTCTAGAAACCCCATCTGGACGGTTGATGATCGCTGTAGGGATGTTGAGGCAAATTGGAAGTCTATATGGGAGGAGCACGCCGTGAAAAATCACCAACTAGTTGCTGTACCACACCAGGAGGCGCCAGGTTTCAGTCTCCCAAGGGGGCTGTGGACGACCCTAAATAGGATCCGAACAGAGCAGGGACGGTGCGGCTTCCTCATGCATAGATGGGGACTTGCTCCATCTCCTGGATGTGACTGCGGGGCGGAGAGCCAGACTATCCGGCACATTGTGGAGGATTGCCCCACCAGAAGATACCCTCCTGGCCTTGATGACCTTCACAGAGCCACGCCAGGAGCAGTGAAGTGGATGGAGGGTCTGGATCTTCGCCTGTGACGCGGCCCAATGGCCCAGAAAAAAAAAAAAAAAAAAACTTGCCGCCATACGCAAAGTAAAGTAAGTACCTGGGGAGCAGCATTACATGGGATGGTCGATCAAAGAAAGACGTCGATAGTCGTACCCACCAGGTTAAACTTGCCTTCAACAAAAAATCTAAAATATTCGAGTCCAATAACATAGACCTAAACTTCCGAAAACAACTTATAAAAACATTGGTGTGCAGTGTTTTACTATACGGCTGCAAGACTTGGTGCCTGGGCGAAAGAGAGCGCAAAAGGCTGGAGGCATTTGAAATGTGGACCTACCGACGAATTGCCCATGTTTCATGGTGGGACCACGTTACAAATGAGGAGGTTCTCAGCAGGGTTTAAGAGAATAGGTACATATTGATTGGGCATGTGTTGCGTCACGAATGTTTCCTGCATGATTTATTGGAGGGAATGGTCGAGGGATGGATTGGCAGAGCTTGTCAGGAGTACCTAGACCAGATTTACCGAGATATGAGCTACACCTCTTATGCGGAGTTGAAGAGAGTTGTCGAGGACCGAGCGGAGTGGAAGAGGAGATGCGTCACCTTGCTGAAGAACAATCTTTAGATTCAGACCGGAAAAGAAAATGTCATTTACATGTATTAACTTTATCATTCTTTCTGCATTCGTTATTTTTATGTAATTCAAACCACCATAATGACCATTTCATTATTTTATAACACTTTCATTTATTTCTCATATTTGCTTTTGACACTCTTTCATATACATATTTAGACACATTCGCCTAAGATTTCTTTTTTCTACTGCATTTATTCTACATTCATCATTTTTTGCGAATTCCATGTTTCACTTCCATTCTTAAGTGTCGGTACAATAACGCGATTTTGCGGCACCATTTAAGCTTTTGTGGAGAATATTAAAAATAAACTAACTAATCACGCCTTCTCCCAAAGGGTTAGGCTGAAAGAATGGACCGCCACACTGTTCTTTCCTCACATACATAACTCAATTCCTCAACGTTCTTAAATTGTATCATGCAAGCACGTCGATTTCTCAGACGCTTCTCATGGCCTACATTTAATATTAAATCATTAGATTTCAATTAAATATTAGAAATATACTATGATAAATATTATTTCTACTACAACATTAGCATGGATGGTAAAAATTTGGAGCAAGTAGATGAGTTCGTGTATTTAGGTAGTATGTTTACAAAATATGGGCGAGTGGAGAGGGAGATTGAAAGAAGGGTTGGGGGAGACAACAAAGTGAATGGTGCTCTTAAAGTTGTCATCGCAAACAAAAACCTACCAAAAATCTAAAATGGCAGTGCACAATGGTGTTCTTCTACCGACCCTTATGTATGGAAGCGAAGCATGGAACTGTCAAAAGAAGGATGAAAGTAGAATAAATGCAGTAGAAATGAGATCTCTTAGACGAATGTGTTCTATACTCTGTGTATGATAAGAGTGTCGAATGAAAATATAAGAAGTGAATGCGGTGTGAATACACAAAATAATGAAAGAATCATTAAGATGGTTTGGACATATGGAAAGAATGAATGACGAAAGAATGGTAAGAAAGTATATGTTAACTATGTAAATGGAACTATAAAAAAAGGGAGACCGAGGAAAACGTGGCACGATCAAATAAATCAAATATTGAATGTCGGCCACTTGAGGAGTTAGAGAAATCGACGCGCGTGCATGACACGATGTATGAATGTTGAGGGAGCGAGAGAAATATGTCAAGAAAGAAAAGTGTGGCAGTCCATTATTTCTGCCTACCCCCTTCGGCGAGACGGCATGATGGTTAGTTAGTTAGTTAGTTGGTTTAATAATATTTTGAAATTTTGATGTCCATCATCCTTATCTACCTTCGTGGAAAAGACTATGTGTTTAGAAGTTTTAATCGATCACCATTTAATTATTTGACATGCTTTTGTTTATTCTAATAGGGTCAAGGACATGCAGAGCCTCGGGGCAGTGGAGACAAAGTTGCTGTACACTCTCCACTGGATCATTCTGGATGCTGCGGAAGAGTGTGCGGAAGCTGACTTCGAGAAAGGAATCTTCCACGCCAACCCCTTTTATTACCTCTTCTCCGTTCCGTCCATATCCGTAAGTTTTATTATATATCATAGGTTCTCGACGTATTTTTGCCTATCACCCCCTTTAAAAAAACAAAATTCAAACTTTCGTTCATGAAATCCATAATTTGATGCATTTTTAGCAAAGTACCACTTTTCAAACAGTTATTCTACTAACCAACCATCACGCCGTCTCCCCGAAGGGGTAGGCAGAAAGAATGGACTGCCAAACATTTCTTTCCTGACATATTTCTCTCGCTTCTTCAATATGTCATGCACGCACGTCGATTTCTCTGACTCCTCACATGACCGACATTCAATATTTGATTTATTTGATAGTGCCACGTTTTCCTCGGTCTTCCTCTATTTCTGGTTCCATTTACATCGTTAACATATAATTTTTTTACCATTCTTTCTTCATTCATTCTTCCATATGTCCAAACCATCTTAATGATCCTTTCATTATTTTGTTCATAACACCATCATTCGCACCGCATTCACTTCTTATATTTTTATTCAACACTCTATCATACACAAATAATCCACACATTCGTATAAGAGATTTTTAATTTTACTTTACTTAAAAAGTAATAATCTACTTTCTATATAATATTTTCATTTTCTAGTTGTTCGTGTACCTGTTCGCCCCGATCGCGCAGCATCTGAAGGAGTCCGACTTCCAGAACTTCCGTCTGGAGAACGGCCTCAAGATATGGCAGGCTTTCTGGGAGTTCCGGCGGCCCGAGGCCGTATGCTTCTCAGCCGCATGCCGCCCCCGACCGCGGGCCCTGCCAACTGCGCCCCGTGCGGCCCGCAAGGCCCAAGACCTCTTCCCGGGACGTGAGTCCTGTTAATAAAAAAAATTGAATAGTTTGTATATTAAGAAGTATGTTTACAAAAGATGGCCGAGTGAAGAGTGATATTGAATAAGGGTTGGGGTAGGCAACAAAGTAAATGGTGCACTAACAGTTGTCATTGCAAACAAAAGCCTAACCAAAAAAGCTAAAATCTTTTTAAATTTTAATTGTATCTCAATAGAGACGAAGACGTAAACTAGAAACTGAACATGGATGATCAAGGTGTTTACAGGACTTATGACCTGTCATTGGTTGGGTTAAGCGCACGCTTTATGTAATTACAACATTCCCCATTCCACCTTTGTTATTGTGATCATGTATGACAAATTTTTGGAAGATGTATATATACTTCAAAATCCATATTTATCTTCACGTGTCAGTTTCAGTCAGCCATCTATGTAGATTTGGTTGCACTTGTGAATTTTTTCAAGAATTAACCTTTACAACCGACCCACTAACGCCATCTATAGAGAATGATTTTCGGCATTTATCTTCCTAAAATCTTTTTACCTTATGATCTTTTTACCTTATGTACGGCTGCGAGACGTGGTGCCTATCCGAAAGGGATAAGTGGAGACTAGAGGCTTTTGAGATGTGGTCCTATAGAAGACTCTTTGGAATTTCCTGGAGAGACCACATCACGAATGAGGAAGTTCTTCAAGGAATCGAAGGAGGAAGGCACCTCCTCAGGACCTTGTCCGAAAGGCGTGCAAGATGGATCGGCCATGTAATACGTCAAGAAGGTCTCTTGCATGCCATAATGGAGGGTATGACCGAGGGGTCAAACTCTAGGGGACGCCCACGCCGAGAGTACCTGGAGGACCTGTTGGTGGACGTGCGCTGCTCATCATATGCAGAATTCAAAAGAGCCGCACAAGACAGGGAAGAATGGAAGAGAATAATAGAGGAAATTGCTGCAAACCAATCCCAGGATTGAAACCAGAGAAGAAGATGAAAGCGAAGCATAGAACTGGTAAAAGAAGAATGAAAGTAGAATAATTGCAGTAGAGATGAGATCTCTCAGACAAATGTATATGATAGAGTGTCGAATGAAAATATAAGAAGTGAATGTATTCCGAATGATAGTGTTATGAACAAAATAAATAAAGGATCAATAAGATAGTTTGGACGCATGGAAAGGAAGAATGGTAAGAAAGTATATTTTAACGATGTAAATAACAGTATCAAATAAATCAAATATTGAATGTCGGCCACGAGGAAGCTAGAGAAATATATCAGGAAAGAAAAGTGTGGCAGCCCAATATTTCTGCCTACCTTCGTTGAGACAGTGTGATGGTTAGATAGTTAGTAAGTTAGTTAATACCAGGAACGCATGAGAGATGGTTTGACTTTAGAAAGACAAGATACTCTTTAAAGTCACGAGTTGTTGTTGATTGTTTCTTGAACAAAGATCTAAAACTGCATATTAAATTATTAATATGTATGAAAAACGATAGTTTCCAAGGAGTTCTATCATAATATTTATGTATGTGTTCTAAGGCGTTTTTAAAATGTTTTATAGACATTTTAAAATGGCGTAGAAGGGCGAAACATGTCATACATAAATATTATAATAAAACTCCTTGAAAACAATCGTTTTTCATACATATTAATAACGAGTTGTTGTACTAGGGCAACGCTTCGGCTCCATTGATCTATATTTATAGCAATATTTATAGCGTGATTTGTGAATTTAAAATTAAGCTGTTCTTATTACTTAGAGTATTGATCAATACATTTTAAAATTCATTTGCAATTGGGTTTTCAGGGAAGGCATCTCGGGACGAGTATGCCAGTGGAGAGAGCCCCCCGAGTCAGACTGTCAGCGTGTCATTTTCTGATCATCAAGCTCCGAAACCAGTCAACATTGACGAAGAGGTGAGTAATAACGTTTTTCAGTATTTCAATTATATAAAATAACAAAGTACCCACACAAAACTATATAAAAATACTCGTAATACCACATCCCATAATATCACATTACATAAAACACTAAACATATTTAAATCAAAATAATCCATTCAATTCCCAACATATTAAAAAAACAATTTAAAAAACATTTTTAAAAAATCTTAAAATTTCCAGATTAAAATGTTGTAATATATAAGAAATAATATTGGTACGAGTACAAAGAAGTCATAAAGTAAGAAATATATACATGAAGGCACACAGAATGGTTTGTAAAAACGGAATAGAGGTAATATTTTGTTTTAGATCGGAGACGTCTTCATTAATGATGTATTTGACTAAAAAAATACATATAGAACGAATGAACGGAAGAAAAATGGTTAAAAAATTTATACAAGCAGTGTGAATGGAAAAAGAAGCCGAGAGCGGCCGAGGAAAACGTGCTTGACCAAAAATAATCCATTACTAAAAGGTTGCCATATTCGGAAATATCGACGAGCATGCGTGTTATGACCTATGCATGTAGAGGAAGCTCGAAAGGTATCTCAGGACAGAGCAGTATGACTGTCCGTCATCTCTATTTACCCCTTCGGGAAAACGGCGTTATGCTTAGTTAGTTATTAATAATGAAAATTAAAATGTAATGTAAAAAATCTTTTTTAAATGTATATTTAGTAAAAATCCACTTATGTTTGTATCTTCCACCAGTTTCGGCAGCTCGTTGTCATTTAATGGTGTCTTTACCTTCATCATGCCATCTTCTGCCACCAAAAGATGGCAGTAAGCTGCCGAATCCGGTCGAAAACACAAACATTAGTGGATTTTAACTAAATGTACATTTTAAAAAAAATACATAAAAATAGTTTTCATTATTAACAATGAACTTCTTTGAAATTTCAAATCATTCATTTCTCGGCGCTACATACCGGTGTGAGACTTGGCCTCCTCCACAACGGTCCTCCACTGACTTCTGTCCCTGGCCATCTCTCTCCATTCCCCCGCTCCTTCCATTTTCTCCCATTCTTCTTCCACGCAATTCGCCCATCTTTTCCTCGGTCTGCCTCATGGGGTCTTTTCGCGGGGCTCCCATTTGGATATATTTTTGGTGTCCTACTCTCTGGCATTCTTTCTACATGAGACTTACAGAATCTCACTACTGTTTCCTGATTACAGAATTTAATTTCAAATAACATATTTTTTGTTAGTTAGTAAGGGTTAGTGAAAAAAATTAATACAATAGTTTATCTAGATAACATTGCAATATATAGTTCGTGCACTGACCTTTGTTATGGTAGTTATAACTATGACATACCGGACGAATGAAAAAAACATTTGAAACGTGAATTTCTAGATTAAAGTTAAATTAAAAAATTTAACCAGCAGCCAGTTATGACGAGCACCTTGAGATCCGGTCACTTAGCATTGATTGGTCACGTGATGTCGAACTGGAGAGACAAGAGCAAAGACAATCTGTACGTGTAGTTTCGTTTACTGAATCAACCCTATTCTGCTTTCACTTACCATCCTGAATGACCCTCTATGTATGTATATTGTAGCGGTGGGTACTAAAACAATATGGAACAAGACAATGCTTAATGTATAAAATTACCTACATGTAGGTACACATTTCTCAGGGTTGGGTGTCTTCACCAAAAGACACCGTCTTCCCTGAAACTATTCCTGAAGAGAGTTCGAGTACTGAAGAGGAACACGTGGTAAGTTTTTAATGCTTACTTAATTCAAAACGATTTTAATTTTGAAACTTGGTAAGTTGAAATACAGTCGAACTTGGTTATTACGAGGAAGATGGTACCGACTGAATTTGCTCGTTATAAGCATTACTCGTTATAGCAGAGAATGGGTATTTTTAAATTGTTAAAAACATACCCATCACATGAAGACATATAGTATCTGGAGCGGCTATGTGAAACAAAAAGTTGGAATTATAAAAATACACTATTAGAACATATGTATATACCCGTTTCACACAAGATACATTTTTCTGTTCACCCACTTTTCTTATAAAATTGAAAATTGTTGCTTATTTTATTGTTTTCACTCTCATTGATCTAAAATATTCAGACACTATTCGCCGGGACACAAGTCAAATGAAATATTCAAATTCATAGAATTACTTGAAAGCCTAACATTGTTAGTATCATTATGAACGTAAGTAACAATCGTAACCCCTTTTTAATTATATAGAAACTTAAAGTAATTTAACTTGAAAACATAAAAATATGTATTAGTAATTCTTTTCGAACCTTTTAACACCATTGGATTATTGATGGTTGAGGTATTAGTTTTGTAAAACTCCATATTAATTTTATAATAGCAAACACGATTGTTAAGTGATTTTACTTGGATTTAATTTATATAAATTGTATAAATTGTGACAAATTTGTTTCGCCTTGCGAGGGCATTCTCAAACTGACAGTTTGAGAATGCCCTCGCAAGACGAAACAAATTTGTCACAATTTATATAAATTAAATCCAAGTAAAACCACTAAACAATCGTGTTTACTATTATTAAACCATTGGATTATATAGAATCGTTAAACTTCAACCCCTCATCATTTTCATTTCATATACAACCCTAACGCAAGAAGATGACAGCGAGCTGCCGAAACCGGTCGAAGACACAAACATCAGTGTATTTTAACTATAATAAATATACATTTTAAAAGGATTTTAACAATTTCGTTTGTATTTTTTATTGTTTACAATGAACTTCTACCATGAAATTTCAAATAACAACAATAATTTCTTAAGTATCCCTTCAAAGCACTCAACCAATTTAAAGACTCTTGGGTGGTGTCAGTGATCTGTGCAAAAAATTCGACTAGCTCGTCCAATATAAATCATGAGTTCTGGATATCGTCGTTACTGGTTTGGATTTCTCACTTTGACATTCATCGGCCACATCATCATCATCACTATCATCATCTTTGTTGAGCACAGCTTCCACAATATCACTTTTTGTATAAAGCCCAAAAGTGAACAAGTCCTCGTCAACGCCCACAAAATCATAAATTTTATCATTGAAAAAAACACTATTTGATAATATAATATTTTTGGTCGGTTTGCCTGAGAAATAGCTTATTATAAAAGTGAATAAATGTACGGAAAAAATCATAAACTAAAATTTCAACGAATGTTTCCTCGTAACATCCGACACCTCATTGTTTCCGTAATCGTAATAACTGAGTTCGACTGTATATATTTTATTCATTATTCTAACAATGTCTAATGCTATTATTTATCTATCAATTAAGAAGTTAAATTATTGTATTTTCCGAGATCTTAAATATATTTGTGCCTCTTAGTTAGTTGCAGACTCCAACTTTAGAGTAGTTTATGAAATCATCTAAATGGAGTAGGCAACGCCGGTTGAAGAGGATACTAAGATACACGGATGTACTCAATATCTCTAAAGTATATTATATTCTACCGAATATAAAAATCTATTCATACGTTATTTAATTATGCATTCATTTTATATATAAATTAATAACAACGATAGCCAATAAAAAACATGTTGATATTTTCATCTCTAGTATTATCTTAAATTTTGATTTGCACGTGTAACATCTCGGATTCTTGCATGTTAATTCTCCCAATATAACGATAACCGTAGCTAACCAAACCTTGGAAATATGCCGTGAAAAATAAGCTCAAAAGTAAAAAAAAAAATTTCATTCATATATTATAAATACTTAAATTAGTGCAAAAAGTTTTCAAATGTGTGTTTTAAACATACAGAGTGAAAATGGCAGCATTTAAAAAACATGTGTTTATTTCAAAAATAACCTTTATACTTTTCAACTAAATTGCAATGTCATTACAAAGTTTCTAGTTAGATTCACTATTTTTGTTTATTACATTATTAAGCGATGTATTAAGATATTCAAACATATTCAGAACACTTTTGAGTAATTTCATATTATTATGAAATACCAATTAATTTGCATTCATTATATTGCATCAGTATATTGCAATATTTTTTATTTGAGTATACATTGTGTACTGATTGAATATATGAAAATATTACTTGATGCTTTGGGGTAAACAAAATAATTGAACAAGGTTAGAAAATAAAACATGTTTAAATATACTACCGTATTATTCCAACCATGTTCTTGTAAACGCCAGCGTCTAACATAATTTTTCATGATATCAAATTATTTGGTATCCGCACAGTTGTAAGTTGTTTCTGCAACACGCGCTACGATAACCTTAAAATCAGTATCACGGCTTTTGGATATTCCTTAATTCACTTTTTTTTATCGAGCTTTTTGACATTTAACAGGATTTGTTATAATATTTTTTAGGAATTAAAGATATGCAAAATGTACTGCACAACAAAAAATATATATAACTTTCAGAAAATTACACGCGCTGATGTAACAAGTAAACAATATCGCCATTTGAACGCACTCATACAATGTGACTACTCGTATTTCACTGACGGCGAGTTGTGAATTTATTGTTACCTGTCATCTTTGTGAATCGAATATATGACGACTTCATTATTTACGTATCATATTTTTCATTAAAAGTCTTGCGTTATAGTTGGACTAACACCGTATTTTAAATAACTAAGTCAATATATTATTTTGATACTGTTAAACGTTACAAATTCGTAACTGTTTGAGATATTTCTATCACACTTTGTGTAACATTTGTTTACATGTCTTTTGTTAATATTTTCCTTTGGTTTTATGACAATTTTAGGTGATATTTCGATTACCATCTATCCACAACAACTGTTCCGGTCTGCTTCGGGATCCTTCCGTATACACAGCAGATACGAGCATGCTTCATCACCAACGAGGAATCGTCGTAAACTTGGGACAAGATACCAAAAGTAGCGCAAAACCTACTACTCCTCAAGTGCAGAAACTAAGGTATTTAAAATTGCCTTTACTTAACTAATATAACTTCTCATTTAAATAACTGATCATATGTTTATTTGATTTAAAAAAAAAAACTAGTATGTAATAAACAATGCAAGATATCCAGAAAAGGGTATTTTTTACTGAAATTCACTAGATATGCTGGAATTTAGTAAATGCTTAATCACTTGTAAATGTAATCAATCAGATAAAACTCTCTCTGAATATTCTGATTTTCGCTTAAAAATTGTGAGGTTGTCTTCCACTTAAATATTTGTCTTACCAATTAACTTATAAATGTATGGTACGTAAATAATAATATGCTAACTTTTTATGCGCCGTTTTTGTGATGTAATCACGTCAAGGGCGCAAAAGACGTGTTTTAAATCTAAATAAAATTGTACTCGTAAGTAAAGCCGTTCGATTTCAAATTGTACGTCGTAGAATACGTAAGTATTTCATATATATCTTCAAATGAGTACAGGGGTGTTTCAGATTGTTTTTCGTTTTTGATACTTAAAAATAAAACACCAGAATTCGTTAAAACTTTTTATAATTACTATTAAATTAAAGAGCAGGTTTTAAATTTTTATTTATGAAAAATAATCGTTTGTAAGTGCGCACCATCAACTTCTTCACACTCATTTAGCCTGGCACTAAATTTTTCAATCACTCGCTGGAGCATCGCTCTTAGAATAGCGTTAATTTCGTCTGTGATTCTTTAGTTTAAAGCATCCAGGTTGGGTGGCAATGGGTTGTAAACTTGACTTTTAATGTAGTCCTATAGGAAAAAAATCAGCAGGCGTTAAATCTGGGCTCCTCGGTGGCCAGTAGATGTCTCCTCGGCGACTTATTGCTCTTTCAGGGAATAATTCGTGAAGAGCAGCTAGGGAGTCATTTGTAAAATGAAAAGTGGCTCCATCTTGTTGGAAAAATGTGTTGCGATTGTAGCCGATCTGATTTTGCATTTCTGTAGCCAGAAAAGTCCTGATCATATGGCAATATCGATCAGAATTAACTGTCTGAGCGCGACCACGGTTTCTTCAAAACAGTTAGGGCCGATAATTCCTTGCCTTGATATGGCAGCCCAAACGACAACTATCGGCGAGTGTAATGGTTGCTGATGCAGTTCTAGCGGATTGTCGGAAGCCCAGTATCTGCAATTTTGTTTATTCTCATGGCCGTTGTGGCCATGTGAAAATTCGATTCACCGGAGAACCATGTGTTATTGAAACTCCTAAAACGATTTTTCATCGTCCTGCAGAATTCGATTCGTTTAGTAGGATCATCGGGCTTCATTTCTTAAACAATTACAATTTTATAGGCGTAAAAATGCATATCTTTGCGAATAATGCGATGAACTGTAGATTTGTTCAAATTTAGAGAAGCTGCGCGCAATCGTAGTGACTGTCGTGGGTCGTTCATAACAGACTGGCGATCGCGGTCGGCTTTCGTACTCGTCCTCGATGTCCTTTTGCGCCCAGTTGATTTATCCGGCATTGTGTTCCCAGTCTGTTCAAACTTGCGCACCCAATGCTTGATTAAATTCGCACTTGACACATTTCTCATAGTGGTTAAATGAAAATGAGTCCTGTAGAGACGTCGAACAATAGTGTACAAATCGTTGTTTTTATAAAACGCTCGCACGCAAAATGCGCGCTGCGGTCCCGTGAAGCTATCCATTACTATTAAACTAAACAAGCCCGCCAAGCATTTGAGACCAATCCCCTCCTCCTGCTATATGTGTTTGGCGCGTAACGGTCAAACAAAAAACGAAAAACAATATGAGACACCCTTTATGAACGCTGCATCTGATTGATATTCGTTCTGCGCAATCGATTAGAAAGTATAATAGAACAAAATATTTATATAAAGTTTTAAATTGGGTCTAAAATATGCAATATCCATATGAAATATCCAATTATCTTATTAAATATCGTATGAAATATCCAACAAGAAGTAAAAAAAACTTTGGGGGGACATTTAACAGGGCATTAGAAAATATAATATTATGTGTATATTTAATATTCTTTCATTCATCAATAATTCTCGGGGCTACATCCCGGTGTGGGACTTGGCCTCCTCCACAACGGTCCTCCACTGACTTCTGTCTCTGACCATCTCTCTCCATTCCCCAGCTCCTTTCATTTTCTCCCAATCTTCTTCCACGCAATCCACCCATCTGTTCCTCGGTCTGCCTCTTGGTCTCTTTTCTCGGGGCACCCATCTGGATATAATTTGTGGTGTTCTACCCTCTGGCATTCTTTCCACATGGCCAGCCCACCGTAGGCGTTGAGACTTACAGAATCTCACTACTGTTTCCTGGTTAATCAGTTCTTCAAGTTCAAGGCTTCTTTTAATTCTGTAAGTCCCATCCTCCAGCGTGGGATCAAAACTTTTCCTTGGTATTTTCCTCTCAAAAACTGTCAGCCTGCTTTCCTCTCTCTGCGTTAGAGACCATGTCTCACAACCGTAGGTGACTTATGATAGTCTTATATATTAAAAGTTTGGTATTCCTGCTGAGTAACTTAGAGCCTAGAAGGTTCTTATACCCAGGAAAAGATCTGTTTGCTATTAATATGTAGAAAATAAAACATTATTTTCAGATGTCATTCCATAACTACGTCATTTAAATGTATATTTATCATCAAAATACATCGCCGAAAATAAATAAATTAAAACGTAATAGACAATATGTAGTGGAAAGAAATAATGAATCATAATATTGGCAGTTAACCTGCTAGGGAAAAGCATGGTATTAAATTATTAGATGAAAGTCTGAATCCAAAAAATAAACATTCGTTTTTTCTGTTATTTTGTTAACAAAAACAAATGGGTATCAACGATTTTTATTATTGAATTTTGTAATTTGTTTCTCAGTTCATCAGATAAAGATTCCGTTGAGAGCAGTGGTAAATCTGCGCACGTGCCTTCTTCGTCAAAGGGAGGAGACGTACTCGCAGCCACATTCCTAGATGTTGCAGTCCTCAGGTGTCTCTTTGTGTCTCAGTGGCAAGAAGAGGGAGTCTACTGGGCCCTGCATTACATATATAATAGGTAATGTGAATCTTAATTTACTTGCATTATATCAATCTTCCTCATCGTTGTTGACTGTTTGTATTATAGAATGACAGTCATTTGACGACCATGCCTTGACCTTATGGTCAAACCATTAAAGACTACTGTTTATTTTTAACTCAATTCCTTAACAGACCTTATTGGACAGAAGACAATGCAATATTATATTGTATTAAAAATGTCTGAACTAGACCAGTATAATAAATTAAATGGAATATGAACATACAATCATATAGTTTCAGGTGGAATTCGACTATTGATTTGCAGAATAACATTTTTTTATTCACTTAATTACCTCAATTCTTTATTTTCAAATGTATAGTCAAACAAATAAGGTTTCCGATTTCTTAGTTTTTCAAATTCTTGAAGTTAATTTTAAAGAATATTCTTCTTATTATTCTGCCATATCAGGTATCCCCGAAGATAGCAATTATTTATATAGGGTGTTTTTTTAAGGTTTGGTTTTTAAACTAGCAACATTGTTTCTACAAAATGTTAATTTGACAGTTGACAGTTGATTTGTAGTTAGTATGTTTTACCACTTTACACAGTTGCTCAATAAAGTTGTCGAAAATTGGACTTTACGATTGCGCTTCATTCGAGCTAGCCATGGTGCTCATATGCCCAAAATCATATTTAAACAATAATGACATTATCCATGAAATAAAGTCATTATCATAGACATTAACATTATTTTAATGTGTTTTTATTTATTTTGAATTTGTATACCTCTAAAAAAAACACCCTTTATATACCAAACCTCTACAAAAACACCATATATAAAGGCTTCTCTGTCTTGCGCCGTCGGAAATATAATAACTCTTCCACGCACCTTAATCCATTCTAATCTTTGATATTGCGTAACCAAGTCTTCGGCCAGGACCGCGTATTCCTTTAATATTTCCAATTAACATAAGTTGGAATGTTATGTTGTGTTAAAAAAATTCTTTCGAAGTTAATTAAGTTAACCTAGATTTGTCGATTTAATAAATACAGAGCACGTCTTATCAATTTCAGATTGAGGGACATAAGTGATGATGTATCCAGTCAAAGTCAACCAAGAAAAAGAAGCAATTCGCTGCCCATACCAAAGATAGAAGTATCCATTTACCAAAGTCCGGAATCCAAGAAACGCGAGTCGCTGAAGAATTTTATGGAAGTTCCAGAGTTGAAGGACGTGTCCCCGATTGCCGAAAGCCCTTTCCATAACGTTACTGTTGTCAAAGTCCCGGAAGAACCAGTGATCATAAGAAGGGCGAGCGAAAAAGTTAAGCGGAGGATGAAGATGGCAGATCTCAAAGCTTTCGTTGAGACTAAACTAATGTCGAAATCTGAAAAAGCTCTTGAGAAAATCGGGCATGATGATCCAAAAGTAGTTCCCTATGAGCAACTGGTAAGTTAGAGTGAAATGTAAATGTTATTTTATTTTCGGATTTTACTAATATGATATTTTAAGTTATTATTTAATGAAGTTACAAAAAAAACATTGACATACTAATGGGAATTTGCAAAAATTAAAATAACGTCAGCACAAATATTTGATTCGAACTTGTTTTATTTTAGTTTTGAAATCTTATTCTTCATCTTCCTTGCTGTAGACTTAGGGTTGCTCCTCTTTTAAGGATTCCCAGCTGTCTTTACATCTTTTAGGAGGTCTTCAACGAGGGCGAGTCCTATAAGGCTGATTATGTAGTGCAATATAGGGGATGCCAGCGATGCCAGCGAGCCTGGCGAAACCGGTCGCTGTCTAAATAAAGACAAAAGTGGAAGTAGTTAAAAAACATCGTTTTATTTAATTATTATTCAATATAGGGGAGTCTGGTGGTGTCTATTCTTTATACATGACCGAACCAGAACCTCCTTTGCTGTCTACTCCAACTTTTAATGTCTTCAACCTCACATATCTATCTTATTGTGGTGTTCCTCAAGCAATCTCTCAGTGTCTTGCCTGCTATCTTCCTCAGTGTCTTCAAATCATCGTTCTTTTTTTGGATTGTGATCTAATCATATTTATGAACATTTTTGAATTCATACAAATACTTGTAGATGAATACTGGATTTCACCCATTGCGGGTTATCATTTTTTAAGGATTATTTGTATCTCAATAGAGACGAAGATGCAAATTGGAAACAGAATATGGTGGTCGAGGCGTTAACAGGACTTATGACCTGTCATTGGTTGGGTCAAGCGCACGCTTTATGTAATAAAACATTCCCCATTTCGCCCTTGTTACGACCACCACGTCTGACTATTTTTTGAATGTTGGGATACACTTCACATTTTTTAGTTCAATCTACACTAGCGCCATCTACTAAAATTGGTTGTAAGCATTAAGCAGGAGATCTTATGAACTTTTTTTTCTCAGGAATACCACCGCAGTCTGGATACTGGAGATGGCGATAGGCCAGGTTCCGCCCTCGGGAACAACTTTCCTCCCCTCTCTCCAGTGGCAACTCATAGTAAAGTCATGGCAATGCCTTCCAACCTGGTCAAGGGGAAAAGCATGCCTAGTCTCAGGTGAATATTTTTTTTCTCTTGTGCATATTTTCTATCTGATATCTTTTTTTACTTTTGTAAAAGTACGTTGGGTGTAAAAAAAAGTTTATAAATAGTAGATAAAAAGAAAATGGTTTTCAGGAAATAATACATTCCATCGTCAATTGGATTAAACTCGTTTATTCTAACTGAAGATGTAAGCGACTATTTCCCGAAACCAGCTATTGTTAAATCTAAAACTGTACGTTATATTTAACTATACCATTTTTCCTGCTCTTTAACTATTTATAATTTTAGAAATAATCCAATTATTGATAAAATGCAGTTTTTTTTAAAGATTCTTGTTCGATTTTTTACATTACATTAATTGAAGACTATGGGGAAAAACAAGGAATGTCAGTAGGAGGTTAATTTGAATAAATTGAGAATAAAGCTAATCAAAGTCTATACATTTCTTAGCAATAAGCAATCGATTATCTGGCCATAGTCGATGACACACATGATTTTTGAATACGAAAATTTTACTGTGGATAGATACGTACAAATGCCGCTAGATGGCATTATTACATTTATTTTGAATTTTAACTGACATTCCTTGTTTTTCCCCTGTAGTCTTCAATTATTCTAAATAAATATTGGTGAACATTTCACATTTTATGTATATTTTTCTTTGTCATAAATTTATTTTACATTAATATATAAATGTCAATTATTGGACAAATGTTTGTAAATATATAAACATTACAAAATGTTTATTGAATCTATAATTTTCTTTCTCCCGATATTATTGGCGTAAAACTTTCGAAACGTATCAAAAAAATATGTAATTTTCTTTTATAGTTTTTTTTATAAATATTTAAATGTTTCAATACAAATCTTTAAAAATCTGCGTTTTTTCTTTTGGAATCATTTAAGTTAGGATTTATACACAATATCTTCAGCAACCTTAATTGTTTTTATTTGTGAATTTAAATAATACATTTTGTTGCCAATTAATAAAAGGATAATATTTAGCTTTTTTAAATACATTTTAACAAGCATCGCATCAAGAGACCCCGATAATGTGATAATTTAAAGTACCTACTTTCTAAAAATATTATAAAATTGTTTTTCTTATTCAATTTATCAAATCAGAGCAAGAGTACTACAATAAGTATGACCATCTCTATAATGTACAAGAATTGAACAATTTCGTTTAAAAAAGTTCTTGATTTCAGTAAGTTGAAACACGTATCGTAAAAAAACATAATGGTTCAATTCAATAATTGTTTCTCAATCAGTTATAAAAGCATGAACCCTTTCAAATTTAGAACCAAATAGTTTAAAAACTGAATGTCCCTTCTAGAAGTTAATTATTTACTTATCCTTTAGATAAAGAAATATTAGCACCCTTTTTAATAAACATTTAAAACCCTTTCCTTTAGTAAAAGTAGATATTTTCACCTCTTTCTTCTCTCTTAGAAGCTCAGAAAAGGATCATTAAAGGAAAATTATATCATTTAAAAATCAGCACATTTTTATAACAGTAATTTTATATTTTTTTACAAATTAATATAATATATATAGGGTAATGATAACTTAGATATAAATTATTTCAAAATGTAAGATAATCAAATGCATGTAAAAAAAAACTTTCATAATTTTTCTATTGTAAATCCATTTCCCTGAAGCAGAGTTTAGACTTGTTCAATTTTTGAGTAACATTCAATACATTTTAGGTTAGGAAATTAGACACAAGAAAGTGACTTGTATTATGTAGATTCAATAGCCATATTTCAAATATTAAATAGCTTTTTGTGTGTTTATTTAAATGGAGTTACTCGAGGATCTAATTGGTCTATATTCTACTTTAATTGATTCTCTATTTTCCATCCTATTCTGTCTTAAACACAATCAGCTGTTTGATAGACGAGCTCACAGCCGGAGGGTAAGTCAAGAGGATTGAACGCATTTTACACAAACGTTGCATCACCTAAATACGTAGTTCTCGCCTTTTGTATTGCAGCTTGCTCTAACGGATGGTCAACATATTCTCACATGTTTAACTCATTCACTATTATCATCTAAACATTAAATCTTTCTCAATATGTTAATTGCAATTTCTAGATTTATATATGGTTGGGATTAACCTAAAAAGTTTCCTATTCTCTTGTCATTGTGGTTGAAGGTTTGACTGACACCATCAACACAAGTGGGGCCACATTTTCTACCCCCTTTTTTTATTCAATATATAAGATACTCTCTTGCAAAATATTTTTACGCGAATAATATAAACATTGTCTCCAACAAAATATATTTGGACGACAACTTTGCAAACAATGAAAAGATGTAATGTTTAGTGTATAATATTATATAAAAGTTAAAATTATGTATTGTATAAACAGCAAATTGAATTTTTTTCATTATTTAGAAATCAATAATATAATATTAAAAAAAACGTTGTTATCTCTCTACGATTTATTTTACATGGGTATTTTAATACATAATTTAAATATTGGTTCGAAAATCGCCTCACAAACTAAAACATATGGGAACATAAACGTAACAACTTGTACGATTAATCCGAATACATTTTCTTATATTTAAATTAATTGATATAGGCAATGGCAAAATATTAACAACAATTTTTTTATCAATACGTACGAAAGCCTACGCTTACAGAATATTTTTTTTAGATAAACCTAAGGCGTTAACACTGTGGAATTCCATAATGACGAATTTTTATGAATTAAAACACTGTTTTTTCCACTTTTAAGTTTATTTTTCTCGACTTGTTTCGAAGGCTCACACCTTCGTCTTCGGAAGAACGTACATAAATTACACTGTCCACCTTCTTAATCAATAGCCTTAGAGCAATTAAACACTCTCAACTTAATACTTCCATCTAAAAATCTTTTCAAAATTTAACCCATTCATGTCTATTGTTATCTCCCTAGTCCTAATAGTCAAGTTAACTAGCATATGTTATATATAATACAATTCTAGGTTCTTGCACTCAGTTTGTAATAATTTTGGTTAGTTTATATCGTTCTCCCGATTATGAAGGTGTAAGCCTTCGAAACATGTCGAGAAAAATAAACTCAAAAGTGGAAAAAACGTGTTATAATTCATAAAAATTCGATTAATTTTTTAGCAGATTTATGTACGTTTTCAAAAAAAAATATTATATAAAATATCTAGAAACTCATGAAATCAAATCGATTTACAACAAATATTTACTGCGTTTTTCTAAAGCTTGTTAAAATTATTTATCTCTGAAAAAATTTCAATTGCTGTACAGTTTGCAGGTTTAAGATTTGCACAGCATTGCTTTTTGACAACATCACTCTTATGCCTCCACACAGACGGGAAGCAACTATAACCGTAGATGTAAAAACTTCAATTTGAATGTACACCCATTTGTTTACATATAGTAACATTTAACACACCAACACATTGCGTATAGAAACATTGAATTCGTATAGAAAATCATAGTAGTGCTATATAATATCTCCAGTTGGGTTTTATTGCATTTATTGTTCATTTATACATGATAAAAATAAACTAACAAACACTAAAGTGTGTGTGTTTCCATTAACAAAATACGCTTTTAAAAGAACATTTTTTTATGTAGATTGATTATTCCATAACATTAAAAAAATATTTTATAAAAATGTAATTTATACTATTTTAGAAGTAGATTACATTGTTAACAGCTTTCACGTTGTGAGGTTCAAAAGATTCAGGTTAGCATTTTTAAATATTTGAATTCAAATTTATTTTATGGAGAGAAATAATCGACCCAGGAACGCGTAAGAAACCGAAGAGTATATATTTTAAGTATTCAGTCATCATCTCCGAAGCGATCTTGTTCAACAGTTAGATTGCTCTTCCCACTGACATCACCGGAAAGAGATAGGTTTGTTTGTTGGGAGATAAAACTGTGTTGACGCTGTTGAAAAAATCCGGGACTTGTAGGATGACACTCGCCAAGAAGGCGGAATCTCAAATAACCCTCAAATAAGTCGAAATACCCATTCCAGACATTAAGATGTCTACTCTTGCAAATGGAGGTTTTCTCAAAGAATCTACCAACAAGTCGAAATACCCATCCGGGACATAAAGATATATACTCTCTAAAATGGCGGAGATCTTAAAGAATCTTCTAATAAATCGAAGTACCCATCTGGGACATTACGATGTATGATTTCCAAGACGGCCGAGATCTCACAGAATCCTCTATAAGACGATGTACCCATCCGGGACACTAAGATGTATAAGATGTTCAAAAAACGAAAAACTTCACGGCCTAGCAACTCCATTATAAACGACTGCCAATTGTGACTTAGCGTTTCAACGAGGTGACGGTTTATATTATAGATAAAACATAAAATATTATAAACGCTTCTTTGTATACGAAAAATAGGATATTTTACTTTTAGGATTATCCTGGAATAAGGGATTAAATAATTTTGTCAGTTTTTACATAAAACAGAAACATAATTTTATCAGTTTTATGTAATTAATATGATAGTTTTTTTTTTGCTAGTTGATTAAGATTAGTCATTTAGCTATCCTAAACAAAATACCAATAATAAAGATAATTAGGTGGAAACTTTTGAACCTTACTACATATATACAATAATCGGGAAAACTTCCTACTACCATTGTTTTTCATTAAGAACGCTCAAACTTTAAAATAAAATAAAACAACCTGTTTAAATAATATTGCCATTTTTTCTTTATTTTAAAGGACATTCAATGACGTTATGTATGAAATATAATTTCCACCAAACAGTCGCCGTGGCTTCCCTGCATGTGGGGTATCCTGATGGTCGAAGGGTTTTTCAATAGGGACGCTTGAACTTTGACAGCGTATAGCGGCCACTTTATTAAAGCGATAGCTGTCAAATTTTACAGAAATACTTATTTAGTCTAGACATTTTACCACGAAAAAAACGTAAAATTGTTAAAATTTATTATCAAAATCAGTGTTCGCCAATTTATGGAATTCATGGGCGTCTTGCAGAGTCCACAATACGTAGTTTAATGCATAAATTTGAGACAAACAGATCGGTGTTCGATGAAGCCGTGTCTGTACCTCAAAGAAACGCAATATCAAAAAAAAAATTGTGGCAATATCACTAAGACCGTTTTTTTCTATTTCATTTCAAATTTCGAGCGCTCTTAATGAAAAACCCACAAGCAGCTTGGAGATAGCTTAAAGTTTTGAACCCAAAGTTGAATTTATGTAGTTTTAATATTGTAGTTTTGTAATCTGAAAGAAACATGTAAGTATTGTTTACAACAAAATATGTAAATTACGCTGTTCATGTATTTATTTAAAGTATTAGATATTAATTATGTGAGCCACTGTAGATTATTGACAGTTTTGATTTAAGGTGTTATTTTATTACCATGTTTAAAAAACTTAACCATAACATGACATAGGGCCGGATTAGCTACATATATAGCAAATGTAGCAAATGCAACGGGCCCTACTTTTCTGGAGACCTCGCGCGTAGACTCGTAGCAGAAAATGTTTAAATAGTCCATTGTTTTGGCTGAAAAACTATGATACTTCAGAATTGTTAACTGTTACATTTACAACACTCTTATAATATCACTTTTTTATGTATACACCTTTTGAGAATTTCGCGGCAGCTGTTTCGCCAACCGATGTTGGCATTATCAGGTGTTACAAACAACCATTTTGTAACAAGTTGTTTGTAACACCTGATGATGCCAACATCGGTTGGCGAAACATGTGTCGCGACTTTCTCAATTTTTTTTTGTAAAATTAACAGTTAAGAAAATGTTTAGCTGCTAAAATTTCGGTTTAAATATTATTTTCAGATGAAGCTATTTTCAGCAAAAGATAAATTTTCGGTCTTTTATTGTATTATCATACAAAATCCAGAACATCAAAACTTGATAGCATTTTCGACAGGCCCTTCGCTGGCTTAATCCGGTACTGCTAGATATGGTACAGTACGATTATAAATAATTTCACGCACATTACATTCCTATTGTAAAAGATCTACTTATTTATGACATAATTCAGAAAATATAGATCTAATTTTACTTAAGCCCTTCCCAATTTAAATCAGTTCGTCTAGTGAAAAAATTAAAGCCAAAATGCTCGTTCACAGTGGAGTTCTGGTTCCAACCCTATTTGTATGAAAGCAAAGCACGGAACTACCAAAAAAGGGATGAAAACTGAATAAGATATATGACATAATTTTAATTGAAGGAAATAATGTAGAGCGGAAGAAAGTATATTTTAAACAACATAATGAGAGTATCATTGCGTTAGTTTGGACATATGGAACACACGAGTTAAGAAAGAATGGTTAAAAATATAAACGTAAATGATGTAGAGTATGGTGTCGAAGATGACCGAGGAAAATTAATAAATTTTTAAAGGTCGGCCACGTTAGAAGTCGAAAGAATCGACGTTCGTATATGACTCACTGCATGAATGTGAAGAAATTAAAAGAGGTGTGTCAGAATAGAGTACTATAACAGTCCTTTCCCTCTGCCTACCCTTTCAGGGAAACGGTGTGACGATTAGTAGATAAAACAAATCAATAAGATTAATTTTTTTGATGCAATTTTTGCCTTAGTAAGGCAAAACATGTAATTCCCATAGAATATAATAAAACTTCTAGAAAACAGACGTTTTCATTCGTAATAATTATTTAATATGGAGATTTACATCATTGTTCAAAAATCAACAAATTAAATGAAATGGTTTTTGTAATAGTGATATCTTTAGATGGAATAATTGTAGGTTGATATTTCTCATCCAGGTATATCGGCGAGATCAGGAGCGAACGCCGTAAGCCCTTCGAGCTACAGTACAGTCACCCGCCAGCCACGCAGAATCCCATTATCACAGTCACCGAGCATACGCCAATTCCATCTCCGGATTACATGAAAACACGACAGGTACAAAAAAATGTTTTTTTTATGTTTCATCGTCATCGGCTGCCCCTCGTATCCGAGAAAGACTGTCCTTTATGGATGTGGGTCCTCATGTAACTATAAAGTCCAATCCTGGGCCCACACACTCTGAGGCTTAGCACACCAAGTGACCGGTAGTGGAACCGCTACCGTCTCCCGATGGGTTCTCCTTTCGTCTTCTCCTCCTCTTTGCGGCGTCGTATCTGTGTTGTGCTTCGAAGTCTTATGTGCCTTCGGCATTCAGACACTGGGGGGGCGGTAGCGCTCCCGTTGGGAACCATTACTGTAACCCATTACATGCTATTGAATAAACTATTTGAAAACCGAAACATTCCTACGGTATATTTTGCATAAATACCTAATACATACTAGACACCAGGACCCTGTAGTTCATGCTCGCTGTTTTCAAGTAGCGCAGCGTCGTCCGCATACAACAGACAGCTTATTGACATCCCGCTCAATTTAGCGCTTGCATCCAACTATTTCAGCTCATTCATACACTTGTCACTAAATTATAACTACGGGGACAAAACGCAACCCTATTATGTTGTATGTTTTATCAAAACTTGTCTAATTTCAGGGAAGTTTGGAATCGCAACTGGACTCCGTAAGCATGCAAGGAGCCCACATCACACCGGAGAGAAAGCCCAGTCTTACCCGCTCTCAAACAGACTCCAACATCACCTACATCACAGATGAGATCCAAGAGGCTCCTGGATCCCTGTGCTACATCACCAAGGATGGAGACATGGACTTCATGGTTATACTCAAGGTCTGACACAAACAAAATTTTATTATATTTTAAATAATTATCATTATTGAATGTACGTTGTAATATTGATCAAGCTGCCAACCAAGATAAGCGAAAAGATATGCTGAAGCCGTAAACAATTTAGGAATGGCAGTCAAAATCTTTTAAGAGCAATATCTTTTTCTGCTAGTTTTTGGACGACCTATAGAATAAAAATACACTCGTATATAGGGCTGGGTGAAACTATTTTATGGTATTTTAGATAAGCGAAACCAGTCGCTGTCGAAATAAAGACAAAAGTGGAAGTAGTTATGAAACATGGTTATATTATATTTTTTTGTATCGTATGTTTTTTTTTAATATTAACATTAATATTGTTGTGATGTAAGGCTAACGATAGAGTCGAGTGGGGAAGGACCAATGAATCCTAATGTACAATAGGGGTATGACAGGATAATAAAAATACGATTTTTTTTTCCTTTTTTCATTAATGAATTTATGATAAATGATATTTATTAAAATTAAATAAGTCATTTATATTTGATATTAATTGTTAAATCTCTGTTAGAGTCTTTTCTTAGGCGTTAAATAAATTATTTGTTTTTAAGACCAACATTAAGGATTTAAATGATATTAGAATTATAATATCAACATGATTGTTTATTTGGTTTTACAAAGATTTGTATTTATAGAAATAGAAATATTATTGACAAATTTCTTTCGCCTTGCGAGGGCATTCTCATTTTAAACCTATTCGATCAACAGTGTGTCATTATAAAGGTAATTTTAGAAAACTTCAGGGTAGAGGATATTATATAATGCAAATTTTGGATCTGACTAATATTGTTATTATAATAAAAAATTGGAAAGTTATTCAAAACAAATTCTTGAAATCTAATTATGAGAATCGAACGATTAGTAAATGTGGTATATTAATATTCAAAGGAATTTATGGGAGTTGTGAGGCACAATACATAACAATATATAGGAACATTAATAAGTAATTAAGATTGAGGTGTTATTATTTTGTTGAATAGCTCTTTACATCGTTACAGCGGAAGCCAAATCGATGTAAAGGGTATAGCTATCGTATTGATTCTCGTGACATGTGATAAAACAGCGAATCTATCGCCATTTAATTGTCACGTGAATTCTTCACCAGACCAAAGATAGTGTGATAATTACGAAGGTCGTCGTATGTGCCTTGAAACTTCATCATCGTCACCAGCCGTCTGTTATCCACTGCTAAATGTAGGCCTCTCCCAAAGCACGCCACCGCCTCCTATCCGTTGCCGCTCCCATCTATCCACGTCCAGCAATCCTCTTCACGTCCAACTCTGCTCTGAATTCTGTACGCGGTCTCCACTCCAGAACCCGTCTCTCCCATCGGCCGTCGGTTCTCCGACAGATATAGCCAGCCCATCGCCACTTCAGCCCGCCCATCCTCAGTCACCTGTCACCTTGGTTTCTCGTCGAATAAATTCGTTTCTAAATCTGTCCCTTGTTGGGCGACCTTGAATCTAGGAACATACTAAGATGAATTTATGGTGGATTTAGTATATATGTCGCCGCCATCTGGTTAAATACGCCGCTCAATTGAACGGCTAGGCTGATAATGAACATTCAATGAAATGGCTTAGCCAACATGCTGAACGCAACGTTCAACCAAAAGGCTAAACGCTCAATTGAACGGCTAGGCTGATAATGAAATGGCGGCATTCAATGACATGGCTTAGCCAACTTGCTGAACGCAACGTTCAACCAAAAGGCTAACTCGCCAGGCCGATAATAAAATGCCGGAATTCAATGACATGGCTAACGGACGCTAAGCCGACATGTTGAAAGCAACGTTATTGTGACTTTATATTATCGTGAATTAATTTTTTTTATTTGAACACAAATAAAATAGGGATTTTGTTAAACAAGTTTTTAGCGTTTGCGTAAAAATTTTATGAGTAGATAGGGGATGTGGGATGTATTATTTTAAAAAAACTAACTCTAACCTAAAGGTTCGATTCTCGGTGAAATCAATAGTAATTAAAAAGTGTTATTTCTGAAGCCTGGGTGATTTTGATGTAATTCCTCTCTGTAATTGGGTCTTCCAGTCTATTGAGGTGGTTAAAATAAATACAATAAAATAGAAATAAAAATAAAGTTATGTTTTTATAAACACGTTATGCGTCAATATGAACATTATAACCGTACAAGCGCTAAGCCAATGTCAAAACTCGTACGGTAGTAAATAAGAACAGTACGATTAGATTAGAGTTAGTTTTTTTTAAATTATACATCCCACATCCCCTATACGCATGCTCTCTTTCTTTTTTGTTTGGAAATCGTGTTACTTTTTACAAAAACACATGTTATCGAATGCCGACTGACAGTTAAACATTGTTAGATGACTGTTAGCGCTGTAGCGGTAAAAGTTAGAACTAAAATGTTGAGCTATATTAATTTATTCAACTACCGGCCTAGTCACTTCATTGAATGCCGCCATTTCATTATCAGCCTAGCGGTTCAATTGAGCGGCATATTTAACCAGATGGCGGCGACATATACAATGTTTTAAATGAGAATAAGTTATCAACTCCGTATATTTTGTTGTAATGTTATTATGAATCACTCTCTTCAACAGGCTGTCCACTTCGCCGCGCTTCGCGATAATCTCTGCTGGACCGTGCGGGTGATAGAGGTGATGCTGAACCTCGTGGAGGTCCTGCTAGATGTAGGAGTGCTAAAACTGGGGCGATGTCACTCGCGGATCCACTCCGATTCGCCGACCAAGGACGGCCACAGCTCGGTTGATGACTGCAAGGAAAAGGTACAAAATAACAGCGTTTTATCGATGAATGATCTTAATAAGTCAATGGATGACAGTGGAAAGAGAAACCGCGGACGACCAAGGAAAGCATGGCATCACCAAATTATTTTTTTTTTATATATATACGAGTACTTTGTATACAACACTCACTTTAAAAACACACTCTCACTTTAAAAACACACTCTCACTTTAAAATAAATTTAAATTAAATATCAAGCATGTTTCGGACTACCCAGTCCTTCCTCAGTGATATTATATAGATATTTAAAATATAATAAAATTGTTTACAAATATGGTCAGTTTTGACAGGTGTTACAAAGATTTATTTTGGAACGTTTATGCTTTGTTATAACAAATATTATAAATAAATTTAAAATAATAATATAAAGTTCATGATTTAATTGTATCTCAATAGAGACGAAGATGCAAATTGGAAACTGAATATCGTTGACCAAGGTGTTTACAGGACTTATGACCTGTTGGGTTAAGCGTACGCTTTATGTAATTACAACATTCCCCATTCCACCTTTTTCTTTATGACCATGTAAGACAAATTTTTGGTACAAAGTTCTTTTTGGGGATCAGGTATTAACTTACAACAAAGGAAATAAATCAAACATTGGACTTGACGTTAAATTTATTTGATTATTTTTAATATTATCTTTATTTTTAATTGCTTTTTTAGTTTCTAAAATTTCGAGATTGTTTAAAGTTATATTTCTATTATTAACAAGCAAAATTTCAACGCAATTATCTTTATTAAATTAATGATCTTTTTCAATGAGGTGGTTTGCAAATTCAGAAAAATTATTATTAGAGAGACATCTTATGTGCTCTTTTATTCTTAATTTAAAATATCGCCTTATTTTACCTATATGAAAAGATGAGCAATCATTACATTTCAGTTTATAAACTCACGATTGAGAAAATTTATCTTCCTTGTATTTTTTATTTATTAATTTACCTAAATTATTATTTGTATAAAACGCGGGTCAAATGTCATATGGGAGTTGTTTTGAAATTATATTTGTTAAATTATTAATGTATAAAAATCTACGCCATTGATTATTATTTATATTATTATTGGTGGGAATATAATTATATAAGAAATTCACTCCTATTAATTATTCAATACATATTATTTTAGATTTCAACTTTCGGAGCTCACTTTTCTCACGTGATGTCTGTGAAGAGGGAAATAACACTTTGTTTTTTAATGTATACAAATACTTGTAGACAAATACTGGATTTTATCCATTGCGGGTTAATCATTTTTAAGGATTAATTGTATCTCAATAGAGACGAAGATTGAAATTGTTTTTTGGAAACAGAATATGGTGGTCGAGGCGTTTACAGGACTTATGACCTGTCATTGGTTGGGTTAAGCAATCGCTTTATATTAAAAACATTCCCCATTCCGCCCTTCTTACGACCACCACGTCTGCCAATTTTTTGAAAGATGTATATATGCTACTATGTTGAGAAACACTTCCCATTTTTTAGGTCAATCTACACTAGCGCCATCCATTATAATAATAATGGAAATAAGACTTGCTGAAACTTTTTGTATTAAGATTTTTTTCAATTTAAACGTTGTTTTCTTATGTGTTTATTATTCGTAATTATTATAGATGTTAATTTAAACATAATAATGAAAAATTTCCAGATAACATGCGAACCTAACATTCTGATGGGGCAAGTGAGCCAGGATTCTCCGCTGGGAGAGAAATCTGAACAGCGAAAAGACAACAAATCTACTGACCCCGTCACCTGCCCCCACTACCTTATTCTGAATATAATCATGCGGTGAGATGATGTTCCATTTTTGAAAAGAAATGTACTATGTACCTATTATCAATTATTTAATCAAACAATCAAATCGGTTTATACTTAGGAAATTTAAAATAATCAAATCAAATCAAATCAGTTTATTTCATCAACAGACATTACAAAATTTATTTTTAAGGCATCTATTGAGAACAGGTAAAATAATATATTATATATAGTATACTACCAGAAACGCATAAGAGATGGTTCAACATTAGGAAGACAGGATACTCTCCAGAATTAAGAGTATTTGCCTTCTGAACGTACTTTCACTAACATGAAAGACGTCGATCTCCGAGAAGACCGCGTTCAGCAGACTAATTGCTCTTCCCACCGGTGTCACCAGAGGCAGATTGGTTCTGGCGGCCGGTAGGTAAAACAATCTGTGCTGTCGCTGTCGGAGATATCTATCGGGGACAAAAAGCCGAACACCCTCCAGTACGGCCGAGTTCTCGAAGTATCCCCTAATTAATCTAAAGAAATGGGTAATTAGATGTCCATTTCTTCGAAGCTGTAGAGAATTGGTTCCGAGCATTCCCAAAAGAAATGCCGTGGGATAGAGCCAAGGATAGCTACCATACTCCCTCATGTAGAGATACAATTTTTTTCTGAACCCTCTCCAGCATAACGGAATATCTCACCTCGTGAGGACTCCATATCACAGAACCACTTTCGAGTCTGCTCCGAACCAATGCGTTGTATAGGACTCTGAGCACATTGGGATCCCTGAAAACTCTGCCGGTCCGGACGATGAAGCCCAACATCTTCAGTGCAGTGCCACAAATCCTCTCAACATGTGCACGAAAAGTCAGCCTACTCTCATAGATGATCCCGAGATCTCTCATCGTAGATACATGTGCTAGTTGCTGGTTGTTCATTGTGTATCTATAATACACAGTTTTCAATGCTCTAGTAAAAGATAGCATAACGCATTTGGAGACATTGAATTGCATTTGATTACTGTGACTCCAGTTGACAATATTATTGATGTCCGACTGGAGGCGAAGACAGTCTTCAGGATTTTTAATTTCCACAAATTTGTTTAATCCACAAAATATTTAAAAAAAACACGACATTTTCGGAGGATACCTCCATCTTCAGGTGTAAAAATATGTAATAAAAACTAAACAAAGATAGACTAATATAAAATTCGAAACAATAATTTAAATTTCAAAATTAACAAAATAATTTTTAAATTTAAATTATTGGATCGAATTTTAAATGCGTTTTTTAAATTAGTCTTTCATTGTTTAGTTTTTATTATATCTAAACTTTACAACCATTCTGTCATTTAAGGATAACCTGCATCCTAAGGGTTCTTTTGAAAATGTCATAGTTTATTTTTCTCAAGTGGGAGCGATCGTGCGAGAGAAGTATGTCAGAAAAAGAATAGTGTCTATTTTTTCTAATACGGTATTATGATAAGTAAGTTTTTTAATGATGATGTTATGAACAAAATAATAAAAGGATCATTAAGATGGTTTGAACACATGGAAAGAATGAATGAATAAAGAATGGTAAAAAAAGTATATGTTCACGGTGTAAATAGAACCAGAAATAGAGGAAGACCGAGGAAAACGTGGCACGATCAAATAAATCAAATATTGAATGTCGGCCATATGAGGAGTCAGAGAAATCGACGCGCGTGCATGACACGATGTATGAATGTTGAGGAATCGAGAAAAATATGTCAGGAAAGAAAAGTGTGGCAGTCCATTCTTTCTGCCTACCCCTTCGGGGAGACGGCGTGATGGTTAGTTAGTTAGTTAGATTAGTTTTTTGATTAAAAAAAATTTTGCTTCATATTTAAAATCGATAGCAATAAAAATAGTTGGATATCTATTTGTAGAGTGATCCAACAACTGGGCTGTAGCCAGGGATGTGGCGGAGGGGCCCGCGGTCCGCCTGCCGAGTGCCTGCGCGTGCAGGCGCGCTGCCTGCTGGCGCGCGTGCGGCGGAGCCCCGGCGCCCGTGGCGCGCCTGCTGCGGTCCTGGGCCGCGCGTGCGCCCCTGCCGCGCCTTTTGCCCTTCCTGCACGCCTACCTAGCCTTCTGCGTGGACCCCAGCACCCTACTCTCGCCGCTCAGTCAGTATAACAGTACTGTGACCACCCCTGTCTATTACGTCATCAGCTTCGCTGGCTTCTCTTCTACTATCTTCACCTATCAGCATCATTTAATTCATAGTTATGCATATCTGCATGGTTTTTGATTTATAACTTTATAGTTTAAATCTGTAGTTGATCACTAAGTAAGATTTTTCTAGTAATTTAACACTTTGATTATTTTTGCCATTAGTTAAGAAAACAATACGAGATGATAATGTTTCCGAGAAACAACAAGTGACCCAAAAAGCCATGGGAATAGCCATACTAGGAATAAGCCTAAGAGAAGAGTCAGAAACGATACGGTGAGAGAAAAAACAAAGGTCACTGACATCATCCACCGGGTAGCGACTCTAAAGTGACAATGGGCAGGTCACATAGCCAGAACTTCACAATGAAATTAATAAATAATTATGTAGAAAATAGTTAAACTGCTGATATAATTATTATAGTATAGGGTGTTTTTTTAAATGTTTGGTTTTTAAACTGGCGAGATTGTTTCTACAGACTGTCAATTTGACAATTTGACAGTTGATTTGTAGTCAGTACATTTTGCCATTTTACCATAAATAGACTGACGTCAGAACAACGCTTGTAAATTGTGCAAATTTATTTTGAAAATTATGGTTCGGTTCGCCAAACTTATCGTGCACTACGTCCATTTTACGATCGACATAATCGTCCATCCGAGCAAGTTATTCGGAAAATCATGGATCGTTTTCGCACCACGTACACTCTAGTGGATAATACGCATCCACAAAGACGACAATTGTCGAAAATTATAATTCACGATTGCGCTTCATTCGAGCTAGCCGTGGCGCTCATATGCCCGAAATCATATTTGAACAATAATGGCATAAAATTATCTATTAAATAAAGCCAATATCTTAAACATTAACATACCTAATTTTAATGTATTTTTTTTATTTTGAATATGTATTGTATATCTATAAATAAAAAACACCCTATATAACATATTTATAGTTTTTTTGGAATAAAAACATGGTTGATTACAAATATTGAATCCACCCTATTTCGTTTTTAGATATCGTTCGGAATTACACCTATACCTCAATCTATACTTTTATATTTTATATTCCACTATTTGGTAGTTTGAATTTAAGTAGAATTTTAATATTTTTATTAAATTTTGTTTAAAAATATATCGTGGGTATACTGGCAAAAAACGTTAAGTCGAAAATTGTCAGTTTTGACTTAGTGATGCAGTATTGTAAAGTTTACAATGCTCTACAAATTGGCAAAATACACCAAGTCGAATGAAACAGATTTTTTCTCTAGTTTTAAAAATAAATTTAACGTTAAATCGTACAAAAGGTATTTCATACAGGCTAAAAGCTTCAAAAAACTTAATATTTTTCGAAGAGTCTTGTTGAACATTTTTGTACTGGAAAAAAAACGTTAACTCTACTTATTGTCTTCGGCTGAAAAAAATTCCCTCGATTGACTTTTGACAACGACACTTATATGTTTCAAATTTAAAGAAAACTTAAATGTTCGATTTCTCAAAACAGCGATTTTAGACTTAACGTTTTTTGCCAGTATACCCACGATATATATTATGTAATTTTATAGAAAATCTTCTTCTTCTTCTTCTTCTTCACTTTTGGTAGACTCAGGAGTCTGTTATTTCAGGCGGGTCCTCTTAAGACGCTGAATTCCAGCTTTCTCTCCACCGTTTCGGGGTTTTCCTGGTCGGCTTTGTCCGTTTGGCGTTCTATGGAGAGCTATGTATGGTATTCTATTTGAGCTCATTCTTTCTACATGTTGATCCCAGTATCGCCGTCTTTGACGTCCCCATCTGACCACATCTTTGACCTCGCAGATTTCTCGAATTGCTGTATTCCTAACTCGATCACGTAGGGTTTTGACAGCTGTAACGCGGAGTGTTTTCATCTCGGTTGTCCTGAGCATGCTCTTTGCCTTGACAGTGTCTGCCCTCGATTCAATGCCATATGTGAGGATTGGTCGCACACAGGTCTCATAAATGCGTACCTTGCTGTCAGTCCTCATGTCCTTGTTTCTCCATATGACATCTTTCAGGCAGCCTGCAACCACTGCAGCCTTATCTTCCTGTGACCTTACTTCTCTGGGGAGGTCATTAGAGCTGGTTACTTCGCTTCATAGAAATTGCTATTTCAAATTTATTTACTTCGCTTTATAGAAAATGCTATTTCAAAACTATCGTAAAAAAATATTTCTGCATATCTTTGCTTTGCCCCTCATTAATATTACTATTTTCAGCCTACAAATTGATTGTATGTGATTAGCTCTTTAATTTATTTGCAGATCAAAAACGAGGCGGGAATGTCAAGTCTCCGGACGCATCCCACGGGGGCTACGCCACCAACTTCGGAGCTGGACTGGGGTCAGCCGGGGGCCCCAGTATGGAGGGGCAGCTCATTCAGTGCGTCTTCAAGGTGCTCGTCTCCAGACTGGTCATCGACACCAAGGAACTCAAGATACAAGAAGATATTGTAAGATGTAGTACAAAATATTTAAGAGCAAGACGAAGCAACTTTGTAAACACCACGAACTTTATTTTAAAATTTTAAATACAAACATGTTTCAGACACAGAAGCCCTTCATCAGTGTTATATACATACAATATAAATATTTAAACATTTTTTTCATGAATGTAGTCAATTTTGACTGATATTAAAAAATAAGACCAAATTCAAAACAAAATTGTTTATATTGTAAATACAAAACACCGATGAAGGGCTTCTGTGTCCGAAACATGGTTGTATTTTATTTTTTTAAATTAAATTCGTGTTGTTTACAAAGTTTAAAAAAACATTGTTCAATGAATCCCCAATACAAAATTATGGCGAATATAGAAGACATTATGAACAAAATCAGGAAAGGATCACTGCGTTGGTTTGGACATATGTAACTCAAGGGTGGAAGGAGAATGGTTAAGAAAGTATAATTTAACGATGTAAATATATTTACGGAACTGTGGTAGCATGACCAAATTAATCCAATTTTAAGGGTCGGAAGAATTGACGTGCGTGTATGACTCGCTGTTTATACGAGGAAGGTAGAGACGTGTGTCCGGATCGAGAAGTGTGGAGGTCCATTCTCTCTGCCTACCCCTTCGGAGAGACGGCGTGATGGTTTATTGTTAGTTGTTGTTTGATAAATATTCAATTAATTAGTCCTAGATTCTGGAATTTGATCAAAGATCTAATAGATCTGGAGCATTTAATAGATTAAACGCATTTTTTTTTAATTAGTCCAGTCGTATTCGTCACGATTGAGGGTCGCGTCCATTCTGTAAACCATTGACAATGGCACGCCATGCGCTCCTGTCACCCGTGAGTCTCCAGGCTGCAGCTAATGAGAGACCAGTCAGATCCCTGATTTGATCGGACCAGCGACTCGGTGGTCGTCCCTGTGGTCGCCTTCCCTCCACTTTGCCCATGATGATGAGCTATTTAATGTTGTCCTATGATAAAGTCTTACATTATTGTAATACTTCAAATGTTTTTAAAAATACTAAATTATTAGCGATTCATCCGTTCTCTTTTAGGTGCTGTATAGGGATATCCGCCATCTCATGACGTATGTAAAGGAAGCTCACGGAGGGGTGTTCAGAGTCGTGGCTCTTAGTGGACTCCTAGACTCGGCAGAAAGACCCAACAAGCCAGAGACTAACACGCAGACAACTAGAGTTATAAGGTTAGTACTATTTACTCATCAAAAAAACAAAATAATAAAATTGCTTCACTGACAAATCGAAACCTACTGTGAAGGAAGAAATTTATCATCTTTTCTCGCTGCATCCATAACTGGATGTTTACGAACACTTACTCCATTTTTTGTATACAAAAGGTCGATTGATTTCTCACTAATTATTTTATTTATTATATTATTACATATTACTTGTAACTGTTATTTAAAGACATATCCACCATTCTGAGCTGGAGGAGAGAGAATCCGACACTGGACCAGACAGCAGCTTCGTGGTGGAAGATAAAAGCAACAGAAAGTTCTTGTTTAAGAAGAGAAGTACATCCTCTACTTGTGCCGTAAGTCAATTGTATACCGTTTAAAAAATATATTATAGAAAAATAAAATTGTAATTAAAAAGTAATATCAATTTAGTTTTGAAACATATTGCCAAAACAAGTTAAAATTCCTATTTTGGAGTAATTAATACTTATTTAACATTTTTTTGTATTAACTTACTTTGTATTTAATTCACATTTTAATAAATTTTAGAATACTTTGTATTTAAAAAAAACTATGTTTACTCCAAACGTTGAAATAGTCTGTATACTATACTATGTACTCGTATACTATATACTGTATACTGACATAGTAATAAAATCATCTGAGATTTATTAAAAAATTTATATTATTATGATATTTATTGATATTTATTTTAGTTTTATTTCTAAAAGGCAACTTTGCACATTATATAAATCAATTCGTTCACTCTTTAAAGTATACTACTTTGAATTTTTTCGAAGTTTTATCGTACCAACAAAAAATAATTTTAAAAATAACGTTTTTGAATTCACATTTACTACTAATCTATGACTTTTATTTAAGAATGTATTATAATTCCGTAATTTGTTTTTAAAAAACTATATAAAAACAATAGTTTATTTTAAATTCGACCAAATATTCATACGTTCTAATCGCTTAATAACTTAATAAACCGTTTTTTCTACAATTAATAAAGTAGGTTCCTATCAAAACATTTCAAAGTAGGTTCCTGTCAGATCATTTAAAATGTACAATATGTAAAGAATCTCTTGCATGAATGATGAATACTTCCAGAGTCTCCTGGAGACCGACGCCTGTGACGACAGCAGCAAGGCCAGTCAGAGTCCACTGGGGAACTTGCGCAAGAAGCACCCTCACCCTCACTCGCACGCCCTCACTCCCCGCCAAAGCGAGAGGGCACTATGCGCCATGGGGGAGTCGACTTCCTCTAACAAATCCACCTCTTCCAAGTCCAAGAAGTTTGGCGGGATAGGTACAATATGCACTGCTTAAAATAACGTCATTAATACCTACATTAGTTGCAACCCGTGAAACATTCACGGAAGCAAAGATTTTCTACCCTTTAAAAACTTGATTTACTTTACAATCGTAATCAGTGGTAAGTTGTAACATTTAATGTATCTAAGTATTATTTTTAATTCACGTTAAAATTTAACAAATAACCATACCAAATTGTTCTTCTTTTGTTTTCTACTCTTCTCATACAACAATAATCAGAACAAAATTCAAAATAAGATTCAGATTCAGAATAAAATTCAAAGAATTAATACGAATGAAAACGTCAGTTTTCTAGAAGTTTTATTATACGAGTATTTTATGGGAATAACATGTTTCGCCCTCTAAGGCATTATCAATTGTGACGAAACATCAACTCGTTGCAGTTTATATACACTAGTAAATGGAGCAAAATATGGTCATTAACGAAAATTGATGTGACTTTATACATTTTTAACAAATAATTATTTGGGTAGGTCCAAAAATATTGGAAAGTATAAAGTCACATCAATTTTCGTTAATTAGCAGATTCTGCTCCACTTAGTAGTGTATAATAAACTGCAACGAGTTGAAGTTTCGTCACATTTGATAATGCCTTAGAAGGCGAAACATGTCATTCCCATAAAATATAATAAAACTTCTAGAAATCTGACGTTTTTATTAGTATTAATTATTTTATAAAGAGTTTTAGGTACATCATTGTTCAAGAAATAATAAATAAAATTCAAAGAATTATTCCTTTTTCGCTCCCTTGTATTCAAAATACTATCGTTCTATTTTCTCTGATTATACATTTTATATTATAATATAATATTATGATCATTTATAATTATTTATATATTTATCATTTCTAACTTGAATATCCTTACACATCATTTAATCAATATAAAATATAATATTTCAGTTATAAGTTTTTATTAAACTGATTATAATATTAATATTGTTTTTTTATTTATTGATTTTAGTAAAATGGTTCCGCAAGCCTTACGGTTCTAGTTCTTCATCATACGGCGACTCCGACTCACCCCCAGGCGAGGCACCCCCTCACCTGATGCGCCAGGCTTCCATGATGCCTGTAGGGGTTGGAGCCGGGGCGCGCGCGCGTCTCTCCGCCCCTGCTGGCTCGCGCGCCGGTAGAACCTTGCGCAGCGCTCGCCGCCGAGTGGAAGACCGTCTCGGACGACTGGGCCTCCGCAAAGGAGGGAAGAAGAGGGATGGGAGCATGGAAGAGTCTCCGGGAAACTGTACGTGGACCTCTCGTAATCACATGATAATGTTTCACAGCTCGTGCGGTTCCTTTCTGTCATACTAAAGACATAACATGTTTTGTCTCTCCCTCAACGCTTTATAGTGTGCCAGGTTATGTTGTATTTTCCGAATCTTATGATTTGCTTTTATCTTATGATCCATCACGGTACATTTCAGGATTCGTATGACTGGAACGGCGTGACTCGTGTTAAATATGGATAAAGAAGTCAGTTTTCTAAAAAAAGATTATATTTTATGGGAGTGACATGTGTCGTCTTGGCATTGGCCTTTGATATAGATATTTCATAATGCCCTAACAAGGTGAAAAGTGATACTTCACCGATGTTAAATATGGGATGGTTATTTATCAACACTATCATGTTAGATTATGTTATTAAATTTTCGTATGATGCACTCACTTTATGGTTAGACAGTTAAAATTTTAAGATATAAAATAGTAAAACACTTATATTGTATTATAATTAATGCCAACTAGTTTCGCTTGGACCCAAGCTTCATCAGGGCAATCTAATAAATAGTTAGTTATTATACTGATTAATTATTATGTTGCTCTGATGAAACTTGGGTCCAAACGAAACTAGTTGGCATTAATTATAATAACCATACTGTCGTTAAAATACAAAGTGTTTTATTATTTTAAATCTATAATATCAAGTAATTTTGAACAATTATATATAATGAATTAAATATTTATGAAAACGAAAGTTTTCTAGAAGTTCAATTATATTATTATATATTTACGAGAGCGGCATGTTTCGTCTTAATAGAGCAATATCAAATGAGATATACTCGTATGATGTTTGAAATATTTTATCAATTGTTGTGAAAAAATGTTTTCTAATATTGATTCAAAATTATCCAATATGTGTGGTTTGTCTTCAGATCACTTGCCCCCAATTATTTAATCAAATTCTTCTAACATATTTAATGTTTTGGCACCTCTTCCATAAAATTCGCTGTTTTTTACTCTGAATTCATAGATTAAATTTTTCATCCGTAGACATGAGTCGCAGAAATTCGTTTGAGATGGGAGACAGCACGCGTGAATCTGAAGTGGTGGTCCTGAAGGAGAGGAAACTAGTCCCATTGGAACCCGTCTACAGCGGAATGCTCCGATTTTCCTTCCTTCTCGATACCTGTCAACCAGGATCCATACCAGATCCACACCTCATGGCTGCATTACTCGATTTGGTAATTAACTATTTTCCTTACTTCATTGTTTTTGACATTTCTCAGTATTTTTTTTTATCGCAATTCTGTTTTATTGCAGTGTTTTTACTATTCGTTACTAGTGCCCTATTATTTAAAGCATTTAAAAAAAAAACAAATTGTGTGTAACCTACTTATTACATACTTATTACATAAGGGCTAGATTTTTTCCTACACATCGTTAGATTGTTTTTTGAACCACTGGGCGGTTTCGATACGATTTGTGTCTTTGTGAGGACAATCATCAAAGTATTTTCTATTTATAATTATTTGTGTGTGTAGCGTATCTAATGTGGGATTTTGACATTTATGTATAGGCCATTTTCGAAGGTGATTATAAAAAAGTATTAAATCGTTGTGAAATAGTGATTATTAATCAAAAACTGTAAATCATTACGAATGAAAACGTCTCCTTTCTAGAAGTTTTATTATATTTTATATGAATGACATGTTTAGCCTGTCTAAGGCATTATCAAAAGACATTTGATAATGCCTTAGAAAGGCGAAACATGTCATTCACATGTAATTTAATAAAACTCCTATAAAACATACGTTTTCATTCGTATTCATTATTTAATACGTATCAATGAAAGCGAAAACGGCCGTTCACAATGGATTTCTGGTAGAACGATATACGACAGAATCTTAAATGCTGATATAAGAAAGGAATGTAGAGCGGAAGGAGGTATTATGAATACAATTATGAAAGGGTCGCTGCGTTGGTTCGGACATATGGAACGCATGAATAGAGAAAGAATGGTTAAGAATGTATACGTTAATGATGTAAAAGGAGTACGGAGTCGAGGAAAACATGGCATGACCAAATTAATCAAATTTTAAAGGTTGGTTATGTTAGAAGTCGGAGGGATCGACGTGCGTGTATGACTCGTTGTATGAATCTGGAGGAAGGTAGAGAGGTTTTCTAGGATAGAGTAGTGTGGCAGTCTATTCTCTCTGCCTAAACCTGCGGGGAAATGGCGTGATGGTTTGTTTGTTTGTTTGTTTTACATCATTGTTCAAGCAACAATAAACAAAAACTGTTACTTTAAGAATCAAGTATAGTCAACAGTTTACTGCTGTGTCATTTATATTGAGTGTCTTTGTTATATTGTTATTAAAAATATACATCCTGGTTTTAAACCATCTTGTTTCCCGTTGGACTGCGTCTATTATTTATAATATATTTATATCATTGTGTGTTTATTTAATATTAGCCTCACACTCCCGTGGTTTCCCGGGCCTGCATTCTACTGGAATGTGCCCATTTAGTACACAGTTGCAACAAGGGACAGTGGCCGCAATGGATGAAGGTGGATCTGCCAAATATAAGGCCCTCTGTTCCAGTACCGGGAAGAGGTAAAATATTATATCATAATAAATATCTTGCCTCCATAGCAAATCCTACTGTTCATCACAATCATCAGTCTGCATTCGTCCACTCCTAGACGAAGGCCTCCTTCACCTGCTTCAATATCTATCAATCCTAAGCTATAATAAAATTTAAAATCCATTGTATTGAATATGAATCTTCTTGAATACCTGAAAACCAATATTTAAATTCAGTAAATTTTACATAAATATTTGAAGACTATTTTTGTATAGAATCATGTTTACCACCCCTGATCTGTAGTATGTATATAAAGGACTCGGTTTACAATAGTGTCACCAGTCGCCATGCCAGCGAGCCTGGCTAAACCGGTCGCTGTCGAAATAAAGCCAATAGTAGAAGTAGTTAAAAAAACATTGTTTTATTTAATGATTATTCTTAATTGTTTATTCAATGACTTTTTTTTTTCAGTTTCTTCACATCCGGGAATCAGAAGACTGAGGGCCGCTGGAAAAATGTTCTACCAATGGGGAGAAGTACGTATATATTAAACCACATTCGAATTCGATATTATTTACATAGTTTTAGAATGCAACATTATGTTCTTCTCATTTTTTTTAGGCAATCGCCGGTCGCCTTGAAGAGATGATGCACGATGACAGGCAGCACGTGACGCAAGTAGTTGCCATGGTAACAGATCCCGAGAAACAAAAGGAACTTCTGCAGCAGGATGAAGAGGAAGATTTTCTAGATGAAGGTATGACCCAATGCCATTATATTAAAAGATTCGCTCACACATACGAGTATATAACTTTCACACTCCTTCAATTTATGCACTTGTACGTATATACTAGGTATACATGATTTAATTAATTTAATATAGTTTTTTTTTTTAATTTCTCAGATATATTGAAACTGCATATTTAATAATTCCTCATAAAAATTCCACAGGTTTAATATTAGATATTCTAGAAGCCCTAGAAATAATGAAAGCGCTAAGTAATAAACTGTCCATATTAAATAATCAGACCAATCTTACCAGTAGCCCCATTTTAGGCATGTTCCCTATTTCAAATAATTCCTTAAAATTGAACTCCCCTATATGCTACTAGATTAATAATTAGAAAGCATACAATGTTATTTCCCTTATATTTATGACGGATCATTGATGATATCTAAAATATGTAAATTCTTTTTTTAATAATCTGCACTCCAAATGCATAATATGAGTATTTCTTTTATTATTAAATTGTCTTTTTTTTTGGAACTTATTAATTAAAATAATTTAAATGTATGATATTTCCGCCTGGTATTTCCTAAAGCGGAGGGACAGTTCTAGATTTTGCGTTGATAACGAATGCCTATTATGTCCTCTAACTAAGATAAAAATAAATGTTTGATTACAACCACCTTTGTTTTTTCTCTCCCACCGTATCGTTTCTGACTCTGTCTCTAAGGTTTATCCTAATATAGCTCTTTTCATGGCTCTTTGGGTCACTCGTAATTTCATTCGTAAGTGCACTTTGTTTGGACAATGTTATAGTTTCGATGCCATATGTAGCTACTGGCAGCACACACGCTTCATAAACTTTTCTTTTCAGGTTTTTAAAAATGTAACCCATTTTTCTGAAAGCTGCCCAGCTTAGTCCAATTTTTATTTTATTTCATTATTTTCAAACTATTCCTTGGGCCTCTGCTCTATATGTTTTCAAAGGCTTTAAGACGTCTTTACAAATATGCGAGTTACTTCGAGAATATTTGCCAGATGGACATGAAATTTTCTGTGTACATACTTAAATATATATAGAAAACACTTTTTTTTAAATCCTAACTGTGTATAACCCCTTAAGGTAATGTTGCAGCACCCTGTACACATTACTAATTGACTTAATCTCTTGCAGCGAGTCTCCAATTGGCCGGGGGCCCTCTGGGGGCCGAGTGTCCCATGGCCCTGCGACTCGTGGCGTGCGTGCTGCTGCTGGAGATCACGTCCTTCCTGCGGGAGACGTATCAGAACCTGCCCAAGGCGAGCTGCCGGGCGTCCGTCAAGGAGCGGCCCGCGCCCTGGGAGAGGATTTACAGGTCGTTGGTACTTATAGGGAGCCATAGATGTATACATGTCGCTTCTCTCCCGGAATGTGTGTCTCGCGGCGCATGCTCTGCATATCTCAACAAATGTCACAGTCAATTCCAAATTCAAATCAATTTAAAGTAATTCATGAACATTAAAAAAAATGCATCTTTCAAAGTATTTTTTTGGATACTGTATTGTGTTACAGTAAACAATTGTTTTACCAATTTTCTTCTTCTTCTTCTTCTTCTTCTTTCTTGCTATAGAGCCTAGGTTTTAAAAGTGGGAGATAACGCCCCCTTGTGGGCGTTTGAGACATTCAGGAGGGCAGTAGAAGACCCAGAAAAAATAGAGAGCGCAGACAGATAAAAAAAATATACTCTAAAAAGACAAAAAAAACACGCTAATCACGTAGGTACTAATACAGCAAATTAAACTTAAATATTGGTTTATTTTGCTATTGTATGTATTGTAATCATTTTCCCTTTTTTGGAATAACTTGGTGGGGGGCGTTGAACGTTTATTTTTCTTGTAAAGGGGGCGGTGGCCCAGAAAAGATTGGAAACCTATGCTAAAGAGTTATGTGGTCTGTTCTCCAGAGGGTTGCTCTAATTGCGAGGTGAATTCCCAGCTGTTTTCCATATTTTAGGAGGTCTTCCACGAGGACGAATCCCGTAAGGCTGATTATGTAGTGCTATAAGGGAGTCAGATGGTGTCCACACAGGCATCACTATTCTTCGGAAATATTAAGGTTATATTTTTTTCAAATGGGTGGTGATCTTGGGGACAGAACGCTTGACTCCTGGTCCAGTGGACTTGGGTTCAAGCCTGGACACGACATGTTTCCTGCTTCATAAGAATTAGCTATTTCCTATTCTCATTGGAGATTGTATTATAAAGATTATTGATTTAAATCTTTTTAAAAAATATATGGTAAAGTTTATCGTTATTTTAATAGCGATATCTATCTTTGGAAATGGTTATGTGTTTGATAAAATAGCTAATATTACTGAATAATACTTTTTTAGGTTAAAAGAGTTTGGTATAAATTTAATTAAAATATCGTAATTTTAAATAAGGAATGCGCAGACAACTACCCTGTTAATACTGTGACAATTTTGTTGATATATGCCGAGTTTATGCATTGCTATAATCAGCGGTTTTGTGAAGAGATATTTTCCGTCTAAGGTCGATCAATCTACCAAAAATTTAGTACAATTAGTTAAGGTCATAAACCACAAGTCAATGGGTCCATTCCACAGTTTCTTTTACAAATTATTCAATACAAATTATTTTATTCTAATGTGTACAATATATACAGTGAAGATGTTATCGAAAGCTACTAACCGAACCGCTGATTTGTGAATTGGGCCTTGCATCATTTTGTATGTTCCAGCCAATACTACCGACGATTGTGCATAACCCAAAGTCTGGAATTAATTCTGTTTTACGTTTCTGTTCACTGATGAACTGTTTATTAAATTATTCGTATAAATATCTTAACAACATTGATTTTGAAAACTTCTCAATGTTTACATCATTTATATGGTGTGCATCCCTTTCAAGCTGTAATCTACATTTGGCCAAAGATCAAAGTCACATCAAATGCAATTAATTGTTGAAATGGTTGCCTAATTTTTTGTTCAGTGATTTGAGTTAAGGTGTGATGAGATATTTTAAACGTTATACAATGGCGAAGTGTACTTTGCAGCTTATATCCGATGTACGCCATTGCAAATTAATAAAATTGCTACATATAATTGATCCACAGCATTATAATATATTTTTAATAATATTCCCACATCCTTATATGAAAATATTGAGAAATTTTCAATTCAAATGCAGTTTAAAAAAAACATACAATGTAATAATCTTTTCACAATATTTCTACATGATACTCTCAAAAAATACATTAATCTAATTATATATTATAGCTTAAAACACAAAACAAATATTATAACTAGAGATGTGTCGATGTGCCATTTTCGAAGTGGCCATTTATAATTTGTTTTCCTTTTTAAGAACTCAAGAGATTTCTTGGTCTTACTTTATAAACTTCAGATAATAAAACCTAAGTAGGTAATTTTACTTACACGTATGATACAAGTTTTGAACACGTGTCCTATGGAAGAACTCGAAAATGTTATTAGCGCAAATAATTCGTTTTTAGAACATAGATTTCATCTTGGATTACTAAACTAACTAACTAACTAACCATCACGCCGTCTCCCCGAAAGGGTAGGCAGAAAGAATGGACTGTCACATTTTAACCAATGCGGCACTCCACCTTGTCTTTTCGCCCCGCGGGAGACGCGGTGTGATGGGTTGCGAACCTCATCGCCACCGATCGATCGTCCAACATGCACAAACAAATAATATAAAATACGATAATATAAAATTAAAATAATTTAGTACAAAATGTTATTTTTAGATGGTGCACAGATTGTCTATTTAATTTATGTTCCACTTACAGTTATTTAAAATTCTTGGATTACAGTTATTTAAAATCGAATAACTGTCGAACTGGGTTCTAAAAAAGGACTTAAGTTCTCGAAGTGGATTCTTCATCTACTCATCTCTAGTTATGACGAAATATTGAGCGTTTTGGCCCATGTAGATGGATATTAAGCGACATAACTTTAATTCCAGACTTCCAGCAACTATCCTTTATCCCATGGGCTTATATGTTGTTCAATAATCTGCATCTTTGCCTGAGAATGCTCATGAGTTTACGTGTTTTCCTACATTTTGTGTTCACAGATACACAGAACATGTTATGACGAATGCATCCCTATTTTGTTGTTTTTTTCCACTTACATCGTTATGCAACACGAACTGAACCCGACACGGCATACAATCATATTGCACGTAGAGTACTCATTGTACATTATGAAACATTTGTCAGATATAGATATTTAGAAGTGTTTATAGGGATTGATTGCATTCACTTTCTCATGGAGCCAACATCAACACATTGAACACAAAAAAATTAAATAACCAGCTGTATAAACTAACATTAAAACAGTTCTTGCAATTGTCTTTTCAATTTATTATGAAGGCAGATCATAAACAATATCGATTTTATTAAAAATTTCATCCAAATCTAACATAACCTCAAAATGTTCAACCATAAAATTTAATCTACAGAGATTCGTACGGCAAAGACTACCACTTATCAACTGACAGAATTTATTGGCTGTTCGAACTATGCTTACCTAATCTATAATATAATAAGTTTTTTTCCATGATTATGATAATTTATGAATTAAAACACTGCTTTTTCAAATCAAAACCTGTAAACTTACCCAGAGTGTCAGATATCACTTGTCAATAATCGTTCTAAAAAATCCGAACAAAGTATATTAACCGTTTTTCCTTTTGTTATTTTCTGGTCCTTATAAGCAGCCTAATTTTATTTTGTGTAGTTTATATTTTTCTTCTGAGAACAGAGGTATCTTCTTCTTTCGGTGTGGTGTCAGGTCCCCCCCAGTGTTGGCGATCACTGCAGCAAAGGCATCTCTATCCTGCGCCACTTGGAACAGGTTCTGAACTCTTGTTATTCCTGTCCACTCTGTGTTCAGTGACAGCTGCCTTCTACCAACTCCCCGACGTCCCTCCACTTTACCCATTAATATCAGTCGAAGGAGGTGGTATTTTTCTCCCCTTAGCACATGACCCAAATATGAGACCTTTTAATTTTCACACTCGACAACAGCTCTCTATTGGCTTTCTGCAGTACGTCTGCATTACTGACCCTGTCGGTCCACGGTATACGGAGCATTCTGCGGTATATCCACATCTCGAACGCTTCCAACCGGTTCATTATATTCACTTTGAGAGTCCAGGTATAATAGAGGTATAATATATTCGAAATATTGTATCTCAAATACGAAAAGAAAAAAAGCTAGGTTTTATTTCATAAAAATTTATAAAGTATTGATAAAGACAATGAAAATTCTCGTAAATTCAAAATTATTTAAGGATAGCACATTTAATTTTAAATATGATATATTATGACTTGCCTCCGTAATGAATTTTTAATTCATATCTTTTAAATGTTTCTGTGGGTGTTTGGATGTTTATGTAATCATTAATCACTGTATCAACTCAACGGCAAGGAGTAAGTATGGAAAGGTATTGGTATACATTTTATTTTAACATTTTACTTAAATAATTGCCTCATAATTTTAAAATATTTGATATTAATTGATATCTTAAATTATTAATTGTTTTTTTTTTCTTAATTTATGTAACATTCCATTTTTCTATGTAAGTTCTCAAAGTTACAACATATTCTAATCATATTTTGATTATGAAATAAATCAAATTATTTTTTCTTGTGACATAAAAATCTAAATTTGTTATTATTTTTATTCTTAAATATCATAGGACTGAGATGTAGCAATATTTCAGGCAACTCAGATATTATCTTAAATATTAATTGTATTATCTTAAATATAAATTGAAAACAAAACACTATATATCTTGTTGCTAAATTCATTGTTATGTGACTGCGCGTGAAGTGATGGTATTGATTGAATCTTTATTATTGTTTATATACACAAAGAATTAAGATATGTTAAAAAATGTTTAAACACTCATTGGAGTTTGCTTAACTTGTCAATTACTAAACAAATTTAATTAAATATTGTTTAAACAGACACAAAGACTTAATGAAAGCTGAAGACAATAATTATCTTGTTTTTAAGAGATATATTTAAATAATAGTACGTATTTTAGTAATTTTGATATAGCGATGGAAGTATAATGAAACATTATTTATGTACGAGTGTTTTAATTGAACTAATTGAAATAATAATATGAAAACATTTTATGTATGAGATGAGACCAAATTTTTGCATTTGTTTTTTATACTAAACAGTTATATTCAATACATTTTATTGTTCTTATTACGTCATGCAATACAAAATTGGAAAATACCGAAAAAAATATGGCTCAACAAAATCAATCAAAAAATAATATTGGGTTGGAAAATTAAATATAAAGATTAATATCTAGAAAACATATTGTGGCGGATGACTCCTCTGCCTAAGATTTTTGGTAAACGGCGAGATCGTTGTTACGAGTTAGTATTGATAGATAGCTAGATACGTTGTTAGTGATTATCAACTTTTCATATGCTGATTGTAAAAAATGTAATCTCCTATATATCCGATTTCGGGCATATGAGCCCCAAGGCTAGCTCGAATGAAGCGCAACGTGAAATCCAATTTTCGACCATTGTCGTCTTTGTGGATGTTTATTATCCACTAGAGTGTAAGTGGTGCGAAAACGATCCATGGTCTTCCGAATAACTTGCTCAGATGGACGATTATGTCGACCGTAAAATGGACGTAGTGCACGATAAGTTTGGCGAACCGAACCATGATTTTCAAAATAAATTTGCACAATTTGCAAGCACTGTTCTGGCGTCAGTCTATTTATGGTAAAATGGCAAAACGTATTGACTACAAATCAACTGTTATGTGTCAATTTGACATTCAGTAAAAACAACGTTGTCAGTTTTAAAACAAAATCTCTTAAAAAAACACCCTTTACTTGTTAAGCATACAAACTGATTTAGCAGCATCGTACCTTTACTGAAAATTAATATATCTTTGCTTATATAAGCAATAAAAATAAGGGTTCATCGATAACACCACGATCCGAGGGATGTATGAATGGAGGGAGATACCCCCAACGGTTGCGGCCGTACCCGAAGTGACAGAGGGATGTAATGTATCACCTCCCGTAAACTGGATCAGGGAGGCGAACCGGAGGTGGAGCATGGCCCTCTCCAGCATGGGCCACTCGCAGGCCTCTGCCCAGTCGCTGCAGTCCATCACGGGGGACGCGGACCGCAAGATCTCCTTCGTGCTGCACGAGCCAGAGAATGAAAGCGAAGGGAGCAGTAATGCCACGGCAAGTACCATTCCACCGCATTTGTTCGTTTGTTCTTCTTGTTCCTCTCCTATCGGAGGTTAGACAACATCATAGCTATTTATACCCTTGATACAGTAGTTCTAAACAGGGATGCCGTACTTCAATTGAATCATTTTCGAAGGTTTCTATCCAGGTTTTTCTTCTTCTCCCGACACTTCGTTGCACGTTAAGTTTACCTTGGACAATCAGTTGCAGCACTTTGTATTTATCGTTTCTCATAATGTGCCCAAAGTAATCCAGTTTTGCTGCGCTTGCTCATTTTTTTTTAAAATTTCTTCATTCGTCCATTCATCCGTACGTCCGTTCGTCCGTTCGTCCGTTCGTCCGTTCGTCCGTTCGTCCGTTCGTCCGTTCGTCCGTTCGTCCGTTCGTCCGTTCGTCCGTTCGTCCGTTCGTCCGTTCGTCCGTTCGTCCGTTCGTCCGTTCTGCCGTTCGTCCGTTCGTCGTTCGTCCGTTCGTCCGTTCTCGTCCGTTCGTCCGTTCGTCCGTTCGTCCGTTCGTCCGTTCGTCCGTTCGTCCGTTCGTCCGTTCGTCCGTTCGTCCACCGTTCGTCCGTTCGTCCGTTCGTCCGTTCGTCCGTTCGTCCGTCCGTTCGTCCGTTCGTCCGTTCGTCCGTTCGTCCGTTCGTCCGTTCGTCCGTTCGTCCGTTCGTCCGTTCGTCCGTTCGTCCGTTCGTCCGTTCGTCCGTTCGTCCGTTCTTCTAGTCGTCCATTTGTCCGTTCGTCCATCATCCATTCATCCATTCATCCATTCTTCCAGTCATCCATTCGTTCATTTGTCCATTCATCCATTTGTCCATTCGTCCATCATCCATTCATCCATTCGTCCATTCTTCCAGTCATCCATTCGTTCATTTGTCCATTCATCCATTTGTCCATTCGTCCATCATCCATTCATCCATTCATCCATTCGTCGATTCTTCCAGTCATCCATTCGTCCGTTCGTCCACTCGTCTATTCGTCCGTTCGTCCATTCGTCCATTCGTCCATCACCATAACATGATAGTTACACGACTCATTGGATAGTTTTAGTTTGATCACGTTATTATTTTTATTGAACCCATAGCTGGAGGATGGCACCACGATAGAGGAGAAGAAAGCCGCACGTGGACGCGTAGTAGCAGCCACTGGACGACCCTTCCTCCTGCGGCGGGGAACTCAGGGTACGGGCACCCCCCCTCACGGTCCGCCTCCCTTGCCTCTGCCTGCCCACGCACCCTTGCCGCCCCACCACCCCTCCGGCTCCTTCAAGAGGAAGTCACTCAAACTACGCAGGAATACCAAGGACGGGAAGGAGGTAGAGGAATGTGAGTAGAACGATTTGCTTGCTGGAACGAGGCTTAGTTACTCAATGTTCAGGAACTACTTATTTCAGTCTCATATTATTTTTATTAAACTTGCGTTACTGTTGATATTAATGAAAGGTGCTCACTAACGTATTTAACTATCTAACTAACCATTATGCCGTTTTCCTAAGGGGGTAGGTAGAAGGAATGGACCGCCACACCGTTCTTTCCTGACATACGAGTATGAACCTATTTATGTAGTTATACAATCAAAAGTTTAATATTTCTCGACTAGATAATACTTTTTTTTCACAAATGCATTAGAGTTTTTTAAACAGACAATAAATTAAGTTTTTCAATTTTTTAGTTTTTTTTGTTTTTTTTCCGTTAGGTATTGTTTGAAAAATAAAATAAAATAATTCTATTAATAAAAAGCATATAGATAAGGGGTAAGGGAAAAAATATTTAAGATTAAAAGACATAATAACTTAAAAAAACATTTGATGTAATAAATAAGTATTTATTAAATGCAATTTGTTTTTTGGAAACAGAATATATAATATGTCGAAGCGTTTACAGTACTTATGACCTGTCATTGGTTGGGTTAAGCGATTGCTTTATGTAATACAACATTCCCCATTCCGCCCTTCTTACGACCCCACCGGATCTTACGACCTGACAAATTTTTGAAAGATGTATATAATATGCTACTATGTTGAGAAACACTTCACATATTTTTGTTCAATCTACACTAGCGTCATCTATTAAGATTAGATGTAAGCATTAAGCAGAAAATATTTTTTAATGCAATGTGAAAGGCTACGCAAATATCAAACATTGCTAGACAACGCCTGGAGAAAACTTCTCCAATTTTTTTTATGCTTTTTTAAAAACCTTTTTGTGCAGTTGTTGTTGGCATTTGAGTGGAGGTTTCTGATAATTATATGATAGTATTGTAGAAAAAATAATTAAAAGAGGCGTTTCAACGCATGCTGTGCATTAGGTGGTATGTAATGTATTATACTTTTTGTTAAATATGATTACAGACACAATCCAATCTCGCCGCAAGGTGAGTTCTCTCTCGGACCGCAGCGACACCTCCGAAGCTGGGGCCGGAGCACCCGGTGCGCCCCACGAGGGCAGCGGAGGAGAAGAAAGCCCTGGAGTCCTTAGCGATGACCACGACCATCCTCCAGAGAGCCCTGACAGCAATGATACCGATGAAACCAGCAAGGGAATGCCATGGATAAAGGTAATTACAAATTAACCAAATAATCATAACGCCATCTTACAAAGGGATAGGCGGAAAAAATGAACCGCCACACTGTTATTTTCTGACATACTTCTCGAAACCTCAACATTAATGAATTGTGTCATGCACGCACGTCGATTTTTCCGGCTCATCACGTGGTCTGCCTCTATTTCCAGTTCGGTTTACGTCGTTTACATATATTTTATTTACCATTCTTTTTTCATTCATTCTTTCCATATGTCCGAACCGTCTTGATGATCCTTTCATTATTTTGTTCATAACACTTTCATTCACACTGCATGGTGATTATTCTTGTTGTTATAATTATAACTTTTATAACGACCACCTTCGTGGCAGAGTAGTAAGAGCTCTGACTTCCATACCGAAGGTTCCGGGTTCAATTCTCGGCTGTCATTGTCTGTGATTGTCACGCTGTCTTTGGTCTGGTGTAGAATTCACGTTACAATAAAATGGCGATAGATTAGCCACCTATCACATGTCACGAGAATCAATATAATAGCAAAAAAAATGTATATAGTAATTGGATTAAACAACCTGTTGTATGCATACAAAAAAATATATTTTTTTAAAATTCAACCAATTACTTTAAATTATCAGTAAACTTTTGATTTTTAGATTTTTACCCTTTAGTTTTATAATACAATACTTTGAGAGTGACATGTTTGCCTTTCAAGAAAATCTTTATCAAGTGCAGCGAAACATTTCATTATAAAACTTTCCTTTTAGTTGAAATTGAAAATATGTTTTTGTTGGTTTTATACAATAAATAGATTTCCTTTTAATGTTTTTAGGTTATGGTCCAAACAATAAACAATTTTAACTACAACTGCTCTCATCAAAACTACTGCCACCCTTACTGCTACAAGAGGAACATGAGGGCTAGTTCAAGACTCATCAAATCTGTTCGCAAGGTACAATTTTCAGTTTTTATTAGCAAAGGTGATTTTATCGACTCCGCAAGATGCATACATTGTATCAATCACACACTTCGATTTTTCCGACGTCTCATGTAGCCAACATTCAAAACTAACTAACTAACCATCTCGCCATTTCCCCGAAGGAGTAGGCAGAAAAGATGGACCGCCATGCTTCTTCTCTAGCTACCTCTAAATTCATTTATTTATTCATTTATGCATTTATACATGATACACAAGTGAGACATTACAAACGAAAAACATTTAGGCGACTCATTTGGACACAAAACGGTGTTACAAAGATAAGATAAAACAACATGAGACAAAAAACTCATACATATCAGAAGGAATCCAAATATGTCGACGTCAGTGAGGCAGTACTCTTTCCAGAATTTGGAATATTTTTTTTTTTTTATGAATACTGCCTCACTGACACTGAAAAGTCCAAATCCGAGATGATTAGATTCATATACTCGTATGCACGCCCGTCGATTTTTCCGACTTTGAATCTGTCCGCCTTCGTATTTGACTAATTTGGTCGTTCCATGCTTTCCTTGGTATTTTAAGGCTATTCTTTCCACTCAAACTGCTTGTATACACCATTTTAACCTTTCTTCTCTCGTTCATTCGTTCCATATGCCCAAATCATCTCAGGGATCCTTTTTTTTTATTTCAGCCAACATTCAATATTTGATTAATTTGATCGTGACACTTTTATCTCGATCTTTCTTTATTTCTTCATTCACATTGTAAACAAACACTTTAAAAAAATGGAAATAAAACAAATATCACTTGTTCTTAATTTCTCGTTTCATGATATGTTTTCGCAATTCGTAATATATAATACACATGAAATGTCCGGCCGTTATTTATCATTGATGGCTAACTTCATCATGTCGCACTTCAGTAACAGTGTGCGCGCACAGCTCTCAATTTGACCCTCTTCTAAAGGAGTAAAAAATATACTTAAAAAATCGTATGAATTTACTCTATTTTTTACTATTGTTTAGATCTATGGCGAGAAGTTTGGCATATTTGGCGAGAATACGACCTTCGACGTGGACATTGACAAGCAGCATATGAAGAAAGACCGGCGAGGAAGGAAGGTGTCGGACCAGACCAGCTCCCAAACTTCGCCCATCAGAAGGAAGGACAGTGTTGGAAAGAAAGATCGGTAAGAAGTTTTATAATGTAATTCATGTTCCGGCAATACACTAAACTCCCCATTTATATGGTAGATAGGTACGCACCCGATACCGTATAAAGGTCTATTTACAGTCGTCAGTTATTACCGTCCTGGCCGACATGTCACGATTAAAATTGCTTTGAATCTCCTTAAATTACCGTCGGGGGTTGCCGAAGAAATAAACGTGTGAAAAAAGTATACATAAATAAAAATAACGAAAACATTACTAAACCAACTTGTAAACATTCCTGGTTCAATCCAATTTTTATTTTTTTGTTCGACATTCAATGTTTTATTAAAAAATTAAAGTCTACACCTTTCATCGCACATGGACCCTCTTTGTCCTAGCGCCCTTACGCATACCCTTAGTAGTAAGTACATGTGATAATAATAATAATAATAATAATATTTATATGCTAACTTTTAAAGCGCCGTTTTTGTGTTGTAACATAATTACCTCATGGGGGAAGGAAATTCCAAATTACTGTTAGGCATTGCTAATGAATGTTGGATTTTTTGCACTTTTTTGCACCGTATCATTTCGAAACCGTGTAAAATAAAACATGTTAAAAAATGGAGTTCAATTTACTAAAATTTTCTTTTGTATTCGGCATAGCTTTGTGTTGCGGGTTCATTGAACAATGTTTATAAATTAGTAAACAACACTAACTTTATAAAAAAATAATAATAAAAATACCAACATGTTTCGGACATTTATTTTGTATATACTAAAACTAAAAAAAAAATGATAAAGGGCTTCTGTGTCCGAAACTTATTTGTATTTTAATTTTTTTTTTTAAAGTCTATTATTTTGGCCGAAACACTATGATACCTTAACATTTTAATCTGTTAAATTAAATAACTTTGTTTTATGTATCACAATTGTATTTTATTTTACGCGACAGCTGTTTCGTCAACCTATGTTGACATCATCAATGATTGACGAAACAGCTGTCGCTTAAAATAAAATACAATTATGATACATAAAACAAAGTAATTTAATTTAACAGCTTAATTTTTTTACTACATTCTTTTAAAATATGTACGAAATATACATCTATATATTTAATACATACAAATCTTCATTCGGATTTTTGGTATTACTCCATTTTACATTAACACTTCGATTAAAATAATTTAAATATTTTATGTACTAAATATTATACTTTTTGAGCACAGAACAATTATTTAATCACAAATCGGAGATACATTACCAATACAACAAAAATTTATACTAGTGTGTGCAAAATTCGTGTAAAGAATATCATAATGCTTCAGACACACTATTTGTATCTCAATCTCGCTACTTATTTTTTCGTTTGTGCGAGAGAGACAAGTAATTGTTCTTCCATCTAAATACCGATTATTACCCGTTTACATGACTTGTCGTCCCTCCTGATGGTTTTTCAAACGTGAATTGTTGTCGATTTTTCATACAACCATTACCTCATTCTGCCACTGATAAGATGGAGTATCAGATAAGATTGAGTACCCACGGTAATCTTCGCAATGAGCAATCTTCGTGACACGCGATTTATTATTAATAACCTTGAAATTGAAAAACAATCATAATATGCAACTGTTATATATTTACATTGAGGATAGTGGTCACCTCTGAAACATGTCGTGGTTAATATTTTTATCGTATTAAGTATTAATACGTATCCGTATACTGAGCTGGTGGTGGGCGACGCGAAGGGTATACCATACATACCCTTCGTGTGCGCAAATTTACCTGCAGACAATGTGTTAACAACCAGCCATAAGGCCTACATTGGAGGATGTTGGTCTTTTTGTCCCCGATAGATATCTCCGACAGCGACAGCACAGATTGTTTTACCTACCGGCCGCCAGAACCAATCTGCCTCTGGTGACACCGGTGGGAAGAGCGATCAGTCTGCTGAACGCGGTCTCCTCGGAGATCGACGTCTTTCATGTTAGTGAAAGTACGTTCAGGGTACAAATACTCTTGACTTTAGAAAGTATCTTGCCTTCCTAATGTCGAACCATCTCTAATGCGTTCCTGGTACTTCGTTGTATTTTTATAATATTTTACCTGTACTTAATAGATGCCTTAAACATTTTCCTATTTGTGATGTCTATTGAGTTAATAAACTGATTTGATTTGATTTGATTAAGAAAGAGAAAAGGGGTTTTATATAAAGTTTAATTATTATTTAAAATTTACAATGGAATTTCACTGCATTTACGCATTAGGCTTAATAATAAATAGGGGAGTTTAAAAATATTTATAGTTCGATGTTCTTGAATAGTATTTTAAAAAATCACTAACTAACCATCACGCCTTCTCTCCGAAGGGGTAGGCATAAATAATAGACCGCTACACCGTTCAAAACCGCTACAAAAGAAGGATGAAAGTAAAATAACTCGACACTATCATACACAGAGTATCCTCACATTCGTCTAAGAGATCTCATTTCTATTGCATTTCTATTGCATAATTCTACTATCATACTTCTTTTGCCAGTTCTATGCTTCGCTTCCATACATAAGGGTCGGTAGAAGAACACCATTGTGCACTGCCATTTTAGCTTTTTTGGATAGGTTTTTGTTTGCAATGACAACTTTAAGTGCACCATTCCCTTTGTTGCCTGCCCGAACTCTTATTTCAATATCCCTCTCCGCTCGCCCATCTTTTGTAATCATACTACCTAAATACACGAACTCATCTACTTGCTCCAATTTTTCACCATTCACGCTAATGTTGCAGACAGTCATGATTTCTTCTTTTTCAAAACTCATTACCTTTGACTTATTCACATTCATCATCAGATCATTTCGCATGCATACCTCATACACACTATTCACCAGGACTTGTCCATGCTCGTTGTCTGCAAGAGACAGCTTACTGACATTCCGCTCATTTTGGCATCTACATCCAACCCTTTCAACTCTTTCATATACTTGTCCATATACAGATTAAATAACCACGTGGACATTACACAACCCTGTTTGACACCTTTATTGATATCAAACCAGGCTGTAAGATCTCCATTTACTGATATTATATAATATATATTAACCTTCAATACAATGATTTATTCTTCTTCTAATACTGTCACACCTCCATCGTGCACAGAGCTTTTATATTCCTTCTTCGTTTGGTTCTACGCATCAGGAATCTGTTCATTGTGCATAAAAAAGCATTTTTTTAATTTTACTTCTTAACAAATCATGTCAACAAATCAGTCATTTGTTCAAAAAATAAAAATAAAATAATATGTCTTTTTAAACATTTTTTTTAATCATATCATTCAATGTTTGAGCAAAACAATTTTATAACAAAATCCAGTTGGTTACGGTTATCATACGAGTATGTAAACAGTTTTAGATTACGCACATATCCAACAAGAGTTTTATAATTTTCCAGCATTTACTTGTTTATAAAAACAACTCATTAGTGTTCATAATGATTTAAACAAAATTGTGTAATCAATATGAAACTTTAATTACCGTATTTTTTTATATAAATCAGTGCGATTAAGTTCAATTTGTAAATAATTATTATATAAAAATAATAATTTTATCGTTTTAATTCATACCGAAAATTATATTGTTTTTATGAAGTGCATCTAAAAAAATTAACGGATATAGGGTGGTCTTTCTGCTACGTGCTCTTTTACTCCTGGGAGGTTCCAGATCCTCTTGGAGTGTTTTTCAAGAGCAGGATATGTTCCTGACACCCAGTCCTTGCCCATCATTCCATTTATCGTCTCGAATGCGCCAACCATGTAGAAATCCAACCATGTTATCTGCAATAAAAAATATTGATATATTCGCCAGTCTAGAAATGTTTTCTTGTTTGTTTGTTCTTGAAATGTTTTAATGTCAGCAATGTTTCTTGAACAATAATATAAAACTCCTTATTAAATAGTTTATACGAATGAAAAATCTATTTTTTAGAAATTTTAGTATCTAATAATTAAATAAAACAATGTTTTTTTAAATACCTACATACATATTATTGGACTGCGACCGGTTTTGCCATCGACAGATTGGAAACCGGTCTTTGTCGAAATAATACGTAGTACATATAGAAGGCAAATACTCTTGATTTTGCAGAGTATCTTGTCTTCCTAATGTCGAATCATCTCTCATGCGTTTCTGGTAGTATACTATATGCAATATATTATATTATGTTACCTGTTCTCAATAGATGCCTTAGATCTTAATTTTGTAATATCTATTTTTATTTTTTTTTTAAAAGACTAATATCAAGGATTTACATCAATGATATTAGAATTTATTTTACAATCTTCAATGTGAGCAGAAAATAGCTCATTATTATGAAGAAGGAATCTGGTCGTGTCCAGGCTTGAACCCATGTCCCCTGGATCAGGAGCCAAGCATTCTATCCCCTAGACCACCACACGATTGATAAAATAAACTGATTTGATTTGATTTGGTTTGATATTGACAAAAAGCGGAAGTAGTTATTAAAACAAAACATATTTTTATTTAATTATGAAAGGATCACTACGTGCGTACATGACTCGCTGTACGAATGTGAAGGAAAGTAAAGATGTATGTCAGGATAGAGTAGTGGGGTGGTGCATTCTCTCTGCCTACCCTTCCGGGAAAACGGCGCTATGGTTTGTGTTTGCGGATTATTCATTTAGAAATAGAAACAGTTCTTACCTTTCCACCGAAATAATCTCCTTTCTTTTTAAGGATATTTTCGAATCTCTGTAAATAGAATGGAACAGTTACATTTTCCAATTCTTTCTTTATTTCTGCTTTTCTCTTTGAATCATTCTCATAGTAAAACTTTGCAACTCCTGAAATAAAAAATTTAAGGAAAAATATATTAATAGTCCGATGTAAATATTGTTTTTCATCATAATACAAAAAATCAAGCAATCAGGTTTAGACATTTCATTACTATCCTCACTGGCATCACTAGAAACAGTTTGATTCTGCAATCTGGACTATAATTAAGAACATGAATGCGAATTTTAAATTTATCAGGTGGCGTGATTTTTAAGTAGCGTTTTGAGTTTAAAAAAAAACAAGTAAATTTTTTGTAACAATTTTATTTTTACAACATTTTGAATGTATACAAATACTTGTTGACGAATACTCGATTTTACCCATTGCGGGTTATCAATTCAATGATTAATTGTAACTCAATAGAGACGAAGATGCAAATTAGAAACAGAATATGGTTGATCGAGGTGTTTACAGGACATATAACCTGTCATTGGTTGGGTTAAGCGCACGCTTTATGTAATACAACATTCCCCATTCCACCTTTTCTTATGACCACCATGTCTGACAATTTTTTGGAAGTTGTATATATGTTAATCTGTAACACCACCCTTTACATGGTAGTTTCAATCTACACACTAGCGCCATCTATGAATAATTTTATTTTTACATTAAAAAAACCACAGTTTTATTTACTTTTCCGGTAATCACGTAATCACTTTTCCGGAAAAGTAAATAAAACTGTGGTCTTTCATTTAAAAATAAAATTGTTACAATTTTTTTTTTTTTTTTAATATCAAAATGGTGTTTACTTAGAAAAAATGCCTCGTATATTTAACAATGTAAACTTACTGGAAACGAAGTCTAAAACTGTTCCGGCGTATGTTGTCATTAAGGTATCTTCCCAAACATCGCCAGTCAGAAGGTCATGCTGCCCTGCCAAGTACTGGCAGATAGCTAAGGACTGGGTCAGTCGCTTTCCATCCACTTCCAGGACGGGGAGTTGGCCGAAAGGCATAGCTGAACAAAAAAATAACAGAAAAAATATAATTTGTTTTTTGAATGCATACAAATACTTGTAGATAAACACTGGATTTTACCCATTGCGGGATAATGCTTGCATCTAATCTTAAGTGTTTCTCAATATAGTAGCATATATACATCTTTCAAAAATTTGTCAGACGTGGTGGTCGTAAGAAGGGCGGAATGGGAAATGTTGTAATACATAAAGCGATCGCTCAACCCAACCAATGACAGTCATAATTCCTGTAAACGCCTCGACCACCATATTCTGTTTCCAAAACAATTTACGTCTTCGTCTCTATTGAGATACAATTAATCCTTAGAAAAAACATAATCAAAACTAATAATTTATTCCATACATACAGGTATATTAACGTGCAATACATTAATATTGTAATATATTCTATGGTGAAACTTGTTACTACCAACTTACTTACTAATCATCACGCCGTCTCCCCAGAGAGTTAGGCAGATAGAATGGACTACAACACTTGAATAAAATAATTAAAGGATTATTAAGATGGTTCGGATACATGGGAAAAATGGTAAAAAAAACTATATGTTAACGATGCAAATGGAACTAGAAATAGAGGAAGACCAGGGAAAACGTGGCACGAAATTCGAAGAAATCGACGTGCGTGCATGACACAATGTATGAATGTTGAGAAAGCAATAGAAGTAAGTCAGGAAGAACAGTGTGGCGATCTATTATATCTGCCTACCCCTTCAGAGAAACGGTGTGATTTTGTTTTATTAGTATACAAAATCATTAGTCAGCAGTGAATAGATGTAAGTAGGAGATATGAGAAATGTACAAATATAATTATTTCTTGAATAGGAACGTTAATTTGAATATGTTCTAAAAGCAGTAGGGAATAAAAATAATAATTTAACAGTATGATAACTCATGTACGAGTATGTCTATAATGAAAAAAAAATGGATAAAAGTTTTGTATTTTTTAAGTAATATACATTTTTTTAAATGAAGAAAATAAACACCCTGTTTTTCTTTTTTCTTTTTCTCGTAACTAGCATGACTATCATCCGTTTCCTGTTTGACGCCGACTTCTTGGTCACCCTGAATATCTTTTTATACACCTTTTTTCTTTCAATTTACATTATTTACAGTGAATTTCTTCCATGAAATTTCAAATAACAATTTATTTTTTCGTGTACGAGTATATCCCTTTTGAAGTTGATTTCTTAGGTAATAAATATAAATGTATCTTACATTCTTTCATCGCCGGCCATCGACTCTTCGTCTTGTCTTCTATTGTGAAGTATTCGATGCACTCATTTACATATTTAATTTTTTTGTACGCAAAAATGTATCTTATACATTCTCCCAAGCCTTTGAGGTCAAAGTATATTAGTTTGTACTGAGGGGTGGCCATTTGGAGACAATTTATTCAGCGCTAACGTGTTGTGATGAACGCGAATGATACTCAAGTGAACAAATTGTGTCTTCCCCCCTAATTATATAATATACACGTTATCCATTCAGACTCTAATCGAAAATTTCGCTTATCATTCATGTCTCTAGTATGGCAAGGTTCTAACAAGATATTAAAAATAGTTTATAAAATCATAAATTTAAAAATTAAAATTGTAACCGGACAGAATTTTCAAAAATTTTATATTTATCTGCGCACCCGGCAAACTCCAAATATTAAGACATACATCTGGATACCGCGCCAACCGGACACGGCCGCCGCGCACGCAGTCCCACGGACCTAGATCCCGAGCATTGCCGAACCAAGATTCCGAAGACACCCGAGCGCTTACCCGAGCCTTTAAAACTCTCCCTCGAGCGAACCAGCCGTTACGGATATCATCCCCTAATGAATAGTTCCCGATTTATCCAGTAGAGGCGCTAATGTCTGAAGGATGTCACCCGCGTCTACCGACTGAGGCGCTGTCCACCCGCATAGTAGTTCACCTATAACCCGATTTGGCGCTGATACCATCAAGATTAGTTCATATTCGACTCGATTTGGCGCTGATACCATAAATATTAGTCCCCAAATTTATCACCAGAGCGGCGCTGCTATCATCAAATTAGCTTCAAGGATGACCCCCAAGGCGGCGCTGCCATCGTCATCAGCAGAGTGGAGGGGACGACGATCCAGAGCTCCAGAAGCCCTTTATAAGCCATACTAGGTCGGCCAGAAACCAGAGTTGGGGTTCGACCCCGACGCCGGGCGGATCAACCTGATGAGGAACCTCTTATCTTCTTGGTGAATTTAAAGTTTCGAAGGGAAGAACCGTAAAACCAGCCTGATGAGGGACCTCTTATTTTCTTGGTGAATTTAAAGTCTCGAAGGGCAGACCCGGGAGGATCAACCTGATGAGGGACCTCTTATTTTCTTGGTGAATTTAAAGTCTCGAAGGGAAGAACCAAAGGAAGGATCAACCTGATGAGGCACCTCTTATTTTCTTGGTGAATTTAAAGTCTCGAAGGGAAGAACCAAAGGAAGGATCAACCTGATGAGGAACCTCTTATCTTCTTGGTGAATTTAAAGTTTCGAAGGGAAGAACCAAAGGAAGGATCGACCTGATGAGGGACCTCTTATTTTCTTGGTGAATTTAAAGTCTCGAAGGGAAGAACCGCAAAGATCAACCTGATGAGGGACCTCTTTTCTTCTTGGTGAATTAAAAGTCTCGAAGGGACGATCTGGGAGGACGAGCCTGAGACGAAGTAGGGAGGAACCCCTGGTGTTTAGACACGAAGTTTCCCTCCTGGCCCGAGCTACGAACATTGCGAGAGCCTAGCGAATAGCCCTTATCGCCCCACTCCGGCGATAACGCTGCGATGTAATATTCCCTCTCGGAATACCTACCGCGCATCACGCTACCCCACTCCTGAGAGGACCTGCGGCTCTTCGCCGACGGGGACAAGTACGAGAACCAGACCACCCGCCTTCGTCCTATGTTAAAGTGATCCTTTTGCCGGCCTCTATCTAGTAAGCCGATGTTCCGTAATATTAAAATATTGTCGCTGACGGATAAGTCAGTTCTCTGTGTCAGAAATACGACACGACTAATGTTAATGCTTCCCGATATATAATAATTGTATTTTGTTTATGTTACGAATTCACTCAGCTGTATGTTAGAATGAACCCACAATAAAACACCTTAACCAACCCTTGGTTTTATTATCGAAGATCATTCCTTCGCACCCAATTGTACGGGTGGCTCCCCACAAGGAGCGAAAAGTACTACAAAATGCATTTAACGTTTGATTTCAGATGTTTTATTTTAAAGTCTTAGTAAAGCGAAATTTATTATTTCCATAAAACAATATAGAACTTCTAGTAAATAGACGTTTACATTTCGCACATCCTCTGAAAAACTGTCGTAACACAGAAAATGTTTGTTTTCAATGTAAATAAAAAAAAATATTGCTGTCATCTAATTTATTTTATAATCCACGAATAGTTTGATGAATTTCACATACAATAATGACAATATACGCTTATTATTCATTATCATTACAACATGGTAGTTCATTTAAGGTAAAAAAAATATTAAAATGTGTTTTTCTCAGAACTGCTTTTTTGTGTTGTGACAGTTTTAGATATCTGACAAAAGAAGGATGAAAGTAGAATAAATGCAGTAGAAATGAGATATCTGCTGAATAACTGTGTATGATAGAAGTGTCTAATGAAAATATAATAAGTTAATGGGGTACGAATGAAAGTGTTATGAACAAAATAATGAAAAGATCATTACGATGGTTTGGACACATGGAAATAATGAATGAAGAAAGTATGATAAAAAAAAGTATGTTAACGATGAAAATGGAACTAAAAATAAAGGAAGACCGAGGAAAACGTAGAACATCAGGCAAATCAGGATATAAATATTAAAAATGTGTCGGATTTGTTTTTTTTTACGTATACAACAGGTCGCTTGAACCCAATTACAGTATACCATTTGTTTTTAAGCTAATATATATTCTCGTGACATGTGACAGGTAGCCAATCTATCGCCATTTTATTGTCAAGAGAATTCTACGCCAGACCAAAGACAGTGTGACAATCACACTGCCATCGCCGGGAATCGAACCCAGAACCTTCGGAATGGGAATCAGAGCTCTTACCACTCTGCCACGAAGGTCGTCATTAATGGAGAAAGACTGGTTAAGAAAGTTACATCATCGATGTAAATGAACTACGGAGTCGAGGTTAGACCGAGAAAAACATGGTATGACAATATTAATCAAATTTTAAAGTTTGGTCATGTTAGAAGTCGGAAGAATCGACGTACGACAATGACTCGTTGTATGAATGTGGAAAAATCTAAAGAGGTGTGTCAGGATAGAATAGAGTGGGGGTCCATTCTCTCTGCCTACCCCCGCTGGGAAACGCCGTGATGGTGTGTTGTTGCTGTTGTTGTATATCAAGATATTACAGAGTGGCGGTCCATCCACCCCGTCTACCTCTCCGGAGAAACAGAGAGGAGATTAGTTAGGTTGTCCTTGTAAAATATTTTTCTCAAAAAAATATTATCAATTGCGTTTTCTTCTAAAAAATTAAATAAAAATCCGGTTTCTAATTAATAATCATTAGTATACTCATATATGTGAAACATAAATATGAAAAGAAAATGGCATATTTAAAAAATAAATTTACAGTGCAAAAAATATTTGTTCTTAGAACACACTCAATTTAAGGGGCAAACATAATATTATGTCCTCGGATAAAGCGTTTTAAAAATAGAATACAGAACTGGTGTTCTTTTATTGCACATTTTGATAGCAAAATTATGTTCCAGATTGGGAACAGGTAAAATAATATATTGTATATAGTATACTCTACCAGAAACGCATGAGAGATGGTTCGACATTAGGAAGACAAGATACTCTCCAAAATCAAGAGTATTTGCCTTCTAAACGTACTTTAAATAATATTAAAGGCACCAGAGGCAGGTTAATTCTGGCGGCCGGTAAGTTAAACAATCTACGCTGTCGCTGTCGAAGATATCTATATCTAGAAACTCAATACTCGCCGACTTCATAATACATGGAGCCTTCTCTTATTTTGAGCTCATTAAAAAGCCAAAAAAAAATGTTTTGTTGTATAGATTTAACGCTCCATGTGTTCTTTTCCTTCCTTAGTTTTACTGCTAAGGATCGTGATGCATAGATCAGCATCTGGCTAAGACAAAACGCCTCCAATGCGCACTCTGTTATGTGACTAAAAGAAACTCAATACTCGCCGACTTCATTTTTTTCATCATTTTTCATTCAATCAATCTATGCATCGTAATGTGTGTGCAAATTTACCCGGAAACAATGTGTTAACAAACAGGCCTTAAGGCCTAAATTAAGAAAGAGAAAAAGGGTTTTATATAAAGTTTAATTATTATTTCAAATTAACAATGGAATTCCACTGTGTTTACGCACTAGGCTTTCAAATCAAATCAAATCAGTTTATTAACTCAATAGACATTACAAACAGGAAAATGTTTAAGGCATCTATTAAGTACAGGTAAAATATTACGAAAATACAACAAAGTACCAGGAACGCATTAGAGATGGTTCGACACTAGGAAGACAAGATACTTTCTAAAGTCAATAGTATTTGCCCCCTGAACGTACTTTCACTAACATGAAAGACGTCGATCTCCAAGGAGACCGCGTTCTTCCCACCGGTGTCACCAGAGGCAGATTGGTTCTGGCGGCCGGTAGGTAAAACAATCTGTGCTGTCGCTGTCGGAGATATCTATCGGGGACAAAAAGACCAACATCCCCTAGTACGGCCGAGTTCTCGAAGTATCCCCTAATTAATCTGAAGAAATGGGTTATTAGATATCCATCTCTTCGAAGCTGTAAATAATTGGTTCCGAGCATTCCCAGAAGAAATGCCATGGGATAGAGCCACGGATAACTACCATACTCCCTCATGTAGAGATACCTCAGAAATTTTTTCTGAACCCTCTCCAACATAACGGAATATCTCGCCTCGTGAGGACTCCATATCACAGAACCACTTTCGAGCCTGCTCCGAACCAATGCGTTGTATAGGACTCTGAGCACATTGGGATCCCTGAAAACTCTTCCGGTCCGGACGATGAACCCCAACATCCTCAGTGCAATGCCACAAATCCTCTCGATATGTGCACGAAAAGTCGGCCTACTCTCATAGATGCAATCGGTCAGCCTACTCTCATATGTGCGAAAAGTCAGCTTAATATTAGGTCCTTACATATGAAATTGGCGTTTTGTATGGGAGGAACATAAAGTTGATTTTTTTTTAATATAATATATTTATTTAATCAAAGTATGTACCATTGCTATCTATGTACTTTTGCCATCTCATAGGTAGTTCATCGATCCCTTTACTAAAAAAAACATTCGGACGGGAATCAATAAAATCTTTGAAGTCGGTTTGGACTGCCCCATTGGAGTTGAATTTTTTCCCTTGCAAGAAGTTATCTAAATTTCGAAAAAAATAGTAATCAGTTGGGGCAAGGTCCGGAGAGTACGATGGATGTCTTAGACATTCCAATTGAAGCTCTTCTAATTTGGTAGCCGTCTGTTGTGCAGTGTGTGGTCTAGCGTTATCATGAAGCAGCAGTGGCCTAGAGCGATTAACCAGCCTCGGTTGTTTAGCAGCTAGCTTTTCCATCATGGTTTGCAGTTGCTGACAATAGACATCTGCCGTAATCGTCTGGCCAGATTTAAGAAAGCTGTAGTGAACGACACCAGCACTAGTCCACCAAACGCTCACAAGTAACTTTTTTGGAGTCAATTTTCGCTTGGGGCATGGTTTGGCTGGTTCGGCAGGGTTCAGCCATTGCGATGAGCGCTTCCGATTATCATACAGGATCCACTTTTCATCACAGGTAATGATTCGATTCAAAATCCCTTCGTTATTGTGCCGGTTGAGTAATGCAACGCAGCAGTCAACGCGCGTTTGTTGATTTGCTTCACTCAATTCGTGAGGTACCCACCTTTCAAGCTTTTTCACCTTCCCAATTTGCTTCAAGTGGATTAAAACAGTTTTATCACTAACACCGCAGCCTGCAGCTATCTCGGACGTGGTTTGCGATGGATCCGCTTCCACAATAGCCTTCAATTCTCCATTATCAACTTTGGTCTCCGGCCGTCCACGGGGCTTGTTCTGCAGGTCGAAATATCCAGAACGAAAACGTTGGAACCAAAAACGCACTGTGTTTTCTTTTGCGGCACCGTCGTCATACGCATCATTAATCCTTCGAGCCGTTTCTGCAGCACTGGTGCCACGGTGGAACTCGTACTCGTAAATAACGCGATATTTCAAGTTTTCCATTTTGTAAACTGAGTGACGCAAAGAAAAAAACAATTGAGGAAAAAACAAATTAATTATAATTTTCGAAACACAAATACTTGAGTAAATAGCTGTATAAATTTGAATTTGGAATTCCTAACCAAAGAGAAGATATTTGAGATCAAAGTTGCCAGTACGGCAAAACGCCAATTTCATATGTAAGGACCTAATAGTAAATAGAGGAGTTTAAAAATATTTATAGTTCGATGTTCTCTAAGTGTATTTTAAAAATCACTAACTAAGCATCACGCCTTCTTTTCGAATGGGTAAATAAGTAATAGACCGCTACACCGTTCTTTTCGGATATACCTGTAATTCTCTTGATTCCTTCATGCACACGTGTTGACTTTTCCGACTCTTCACGTGGCCGACAATATTTGATTGATTTGATCGTGACACTTTTTCCTCGGTCTTCTTCTGTATATTTTATTCCGTTAACATCGTTAACATACATTTTATTATTATTTCTTCATTCATTATTTCCATGTGTCCAAACCATCGTAATGGCCGGTGGGGAGAGCAATCAAACTGCTAAACATAATCGCTTTCATATTCGTGAAAGTACGTTCAGAAGACAAATACTCTTGACTTTGGAAAGGATCTTGTATTCCTAATGTCAAACCATCTCTCATGTGTTCATGGTATTATATTGTATATTTATTATATTTTACCTGTTCTCCATAGATGACTTAAACTTTAATTGGTGTTTTTTATATCTTTTGAGAAAATAAACTGATTTGATTTGATTTGAAAATGATTTGATAATGAACCTTTCATTATTTTGTTCATAACACATTCATTCGCACAGCATTCACTTATTAACATACATTCGCATTTGTCACTCTATCATATCTCTTTTGCCAGTTCCATGAAAATTTATAAAATGTATTATTAATAAAAATATATAAATATTTGCGGTCATCATATTCAATGAGTAAACAGTATATAAACTTATCAATTATTTTATTTAAAAAATAACACATTAATGTTTGCAATAATTCAAATCAAATTCTGTTATCAATGCGACAATTAGCTCATGTTTATATAGTGTTTATCAGTGCATTAAATTTGCGCCATTGTGTACATAGTTATTATGCAGCCGTGTAATAATTTTTTATCATTTTAGTTGTTACAATATTTTTATTTTTTATTTATTACTATTTTCTTATTTTATTCCCATTTACCAGCATGTTTTTGTTTATAAATGAGTTTTTGTTTTTTTTTGTTAAATTTTTGTTTACAAAGAAATTATGAATTTTGGATTTTGAAAATTTGGTTTCGTTCATGTGGTGCTCCCGTAAATTTTGAGATATTTCATGTATAAGTGAATTATATTTATTAATTTGATTGTTGCCGCACTTTATAATAGTTAATAGTGACACGTAATACGTTTGTACTGTTTTGACGTTCAAATTTTGTAAGATTTCTCGTTTTTTTCGTTCATGTAAAGAATTTTAACAGGTTTCAAAATATTTTTTTATTTTGTTCCAATGACAATCTGAATAATTTCTTCAATTACATTTAAAATTCTTGCTAGTGTTGGATTGTTTTAAGTGCCGAATTACAGTTAATTTAAAAGAACGGTGGATACGTGGAATACAAATTTAATAAACACAAAAGTCCGGATCGTCCAGCTAACAACATGTGCACCATCTAAAAGAACGTTATTTGTTATATTATCTTTATTTTTTTAGTTTATAATATAAAATACAATGATATAAACATTGTATTTTATATTATTTGTTTTGGATTTATTTTGTGGAAGTTGGACGATCGAAATGTCTGCGGGAGATGCCTATTAGTGGCGATGAGGTTTGCAACCCATCACACCGCGTCTCCCGCGGGGGCGAAAAGAGAAGGATGGGATGCCAGACCGGTTAAAGTGTGGCAGTCCATTCTTTTTGCCTACCCCTTCTGGGAGACGGCGTGATGGTTAGTTAGTTATAAAAAAAACTTTAGTGTTCTTAATAATTTTCAACAAAATTGTGTCACCAATATGAAGCTTTAATTACCTTTTTTTAAATATACTCGTATATCAGTGCAATAAATTCGTTTATATTTGTAAGTATTAACATGCATGTATACCTATATAAACAATAATGGTATCGTTTTAATTCATTCGGAAAAATATATTATTTTATCGATTATAGGGTGGTCTCTCTGCGACGTATTCTTTTACTCCTGGAAGATTCCAGATTCTTTTGGAATGTTCTTCGAGAGCAGGATATGTTCCTGACACCCAGTCCTTGCCCATCATTCCATTTATCGTCTCGAGTGCGCCAACCATGTAGAAATCCAACCATGTTAACTGTAACAAAAAATATTTATTTATCCGCCATTCTATTGTAGAAATGTTATCTTATTTGTGATATCGTTGAAAATGGGAGTTTGGATATGTATCAAAAGTGTGATGCCAAAAGTGTATCGTTTTAAAATGTGAATTTGGACAAAATATTTGCTAGGCTCAAAAAATGAAAACGATAGGCCTACGAAAGAAATACGCCAGGTATTTCTTTTGTAGGCAGCTTCCTCCGTAAGACCTAGGGCCTTCATATCCCTCTGCACATTCGTCAGCCAGGTAGTTTGAGGTCTTCCTCTCCCTCTCCTACTAGTCACGGAAAGACATTTTTTACGACATGGTCGTGAGGTCTCCTCATCACGTGACCATACCACCGAAGTCTTTTTTCTGACAACTTTTACCTTGAAACTTCCCCTCACATATTCGTTGCGCACCTTGTCTTTCAATGTGACTCCTTCCGACCACCGCAGCATGCGCATTTCTGTTGTATGGAGTTTTTGTTCATGTATCTTTTTAGCTGGCCATACTTCGCTTCCGTATAGTAATACCGGCCGGGCAGCTATTTTATAAATCTTGCCTTTTGTCCTTATTGGCATTTTCGGATCGCACAGAATTCCAGTCAGCATTCGCTATTTATTCCATCGAGATATTGTTCGGTTGGTTATGTCCGCTTCAATTGATCCATCCGTGCTGTGGTTGTTTTTAATATTCGACTACAATGCGTTGTGGTTATGTGTAAATGTCACAAAACTTGGGTTAAGTTACATTAGGTTAAAAGAACCACTACACTAATTTCGAGTCGTGGCCTTTTCAGTTTCGAGCAAAGCGTTGTGGTCGTTTTTGCAAGTGCCACGACACGAATTTCGCGTTGTGGCCAAAGCTGAAAAGCCACCACGTGACATAGTCGTTATGTTTAATATCTTCGATATTTTCCAATGAAATACTTTGAAAAAATACTGTATTTACTTAAATATATGTTTAATATGTAGCCAAAGTTTCAATAAATTATAAGTATCCTTTCTTTGCCAAAAAAAAACTTGAAAATGAGTAAAAAAATGTCGCTCTAAACCTATATCCCCCCTAAAGGCGAATTATCACAGATACGATAGCTAAATAAATCAAAGATAATTTAATAACTATTACTACCGACCGGTTTTGATACTATCTGTACCTTCATCAGTGCGAGTCTACTTTTAACTTGTTATTTTTATGTAGTGTCAATGAGCTGTGTGGAACAATTTGTGGGAAACAAATTCATGAGTTTGATTTTGATTAAGTTACAAAAATTATTGAAGTTAGTTCCATTCGAACAATTGCTTTATTAAATAAAAGTTTTGTAACTAATTTGAAAGAGTTCAGCTTTCTTTTACCACTTCTAATCCAATTGAATCCAATCGAGACAGTACTTACCTTGCCACCAAAATAATCTCCTTTCTTAATTAGAACATTTTCGAATCTCTGTAAATAGAATGGTACTATTATACTATCGAGCACTGCCTTTGTTTCTGCTTTCCTTTCTGGATTATTATCATAATAGAACCTTGCAATTCCTGAAATAAGACAATAATTTATTTAAATTTTCATATGAAGCACTCATTTGTGGTTAGACATGTTAATTTTATATAATAGATATAAAATAATAAAACACATTACACGTTTCTTATAATTGATGCCAAATAGTTTCGCTTGGACCCAAGCTTCATCAGAGCAATATTATAACTAAATAAAAACACAAAATTTACATGCAAATATAATAATAAACGATGGTAAGGTCAGAGGGAAGTGAGAGAAAGAGAAAGCGAAAATGTAAGCGATAAAACGATCATGATCATTACAAAAGTAGTTTTCGTCATCATCGGGTAAAACAATATTGAACAGGAGCAAAAGTGTAATGATCCCATGTTTAAAATATAGATTGTACCATAGAAAAGATATAAAAAAAATATTAGAAAAATATAATATTAAAGAAAAATATTGAACACTAAGGCATTAACACTGTGGAATTCCATAGTAATATACTTAGGAAATTGAAAATACTAACTTACCATCACGCCGTCTCCCCGGAGGGGTAGGCAGAAAGAATGGAACGCCACACTGTTCTGTCCTGATATACGTCTCTCGCTTCCTCTACATTCATACATCTTGTCATGCACGCACGTCGATTTTTCCGACTCCTCACGTGACCGACATTCAATATTTGATTGATTTGATCGTGCCGCGTTTTCCTCGGCCTTCCTCTATTTCTAGCTCCGTTCACGCCGTTTGCATATACCTTCTTTACCATTCTGTCTTCACTCATTCTTTCCATGTGTCCAAACCATCTTAATGACCCTTTCCTTATTTTGTTCATAACACTTTCATTCGCACCACATTCACTTCTTATACTTGCATTTGTCACTCTATCATACATTCGTCTTAGAGATCTCATTTCTACTGCATTTATTCTACTTTCATCCTTCTTTTGCCAGTTCCATGCTTCACTTCGTAATGTTTCGGAGGATATCTCCATCTTCAGGTATAAAAAATATAATAAAAACTAAACAGCGAAAGACTAATACATAAACGCATTGAAAATTCGATACAATAATTCAAATTTAAAAATTAACCTGGGCTCTTTGTTATACTCGTAAGTACAAACACTTATTTTTTTAACAGTAAGAACAAATAAATAATATTTAATAATAACAATAAATGATGATAATATAAAAAATAAAATAAATAAATAAATAAAATTGTAATTTAGAAAAAACATAGCACATTTGAAAAGACATAATTTATATAAAAAATAATAAATTATTAAATTGCATTTGATTAGGAATGGGAGCTTGGGAGATTATATGTAGACAAAGTATTTAAGTAGAAAGGAGTAAAAGGAGGAATCTGATTATTAATTATGTTTTCACCTAATTACACCGACAGGTATTCAAATTTGTTTTTAATTTTCTAAATTTCTAAATTATTGTATCGAATTTTAAATGGGTTTTTATATTAGTCTTTCTTTGTTTAGTTTTTATTATATTTTTACACTAGAAGATGGAGGTATCGTCCGAAACATGTCGTGTTTTTTAATATTTTTTTAATAATTAGTGGATAAAACAAAGTTATTTTCAATTTCACAAGTAAAATTAAAAATATATATTGTTTCTTGAACAATAGGGTAAAACTTCATATTAAATAATTAATACGAATTAAACCATATATTTTATGTTTCGCTTACAATTTTATAATGCCTTATTTAGGCGAAACATGTCATACCCAAAAAATATAATAAAACTTTTAGAAAACAGACGTTTTCATTCGTATTAATTTAATAAAAATAGTGATTTCCGAAGCGATCATGTTTAATAGCTCGATTACCCTACGTATTGGCATCACCGAAGGCAATTAAATTATGCAATCTAGACTACATTCACATACGACCTTCGTGGCCGAGTGGTAAGTGCTTTGACTGCCACACCGAAGGTCAAGAGTTCCCGGTGATGGCAGTGTGATTTTCACACTGTCTTTGGTCTGGTGAAGCATTCGTGTGACAATAAAATGGCGATAGATTAGCTATATATTACATGTCACTAGAATCACTATGATAGCTATACCCTTTACAACGATTTGGCTCGCGTTGTAATGACGTAAAAAGCGATTCAACAAAATAGTAATAATGAATATGGGTGTTCTTTTTAGAATCGTGTAGTTTATTATAATGTATTGTATATTGTCGACTTACTGGTAAAGGCATCTAGAATTGTCCCTCCGTATGATGCCAATAAGGCATCCTCCCAAACATCGCCAGACAGAAGGTTGTATTCCGTGGCCAAGTACTGGCAGATAGCTATGGACTGGGTCAGCCGCTTGCCATCCACTTCCAGGATGGGTAGTTGGCCGAAAGGCGTACCTAAACAATATTGCATATTGACATGACTGTATAAACATAATGTATAAACACAATGTATAAACACGACATGTATGAAAGAATTAGATGGCATAAACGCTGGTGCGAAAATGAACGATATGTCCATCAGCTGTTTGCTATATGCAGACGACGCTGTTTAAATCGCTGACAGCATGGACGAACTACAAGTCCTAGCGTCAAGAATGTACGAAGTATGCAATAAGTATGACCTTGCGATGGACATGTCAAAGTCTAAAGTTATGGTATTTGAAAATGAAGAATGTATGACGGATTGTGACATAAGTTCAAACGGTGAGAAATTAGAGCAAGTTACCAGATTTCTTTATCTGGGAAGCATGTTTACAAGAGATGGAAGAATGGAGAAAGATATCGGAAGAAGGGCTGAAGCTGGAAACAAAATAAATAGTGCACTCAAAGTCATTACCGCAAATAGAAATATATCGACTGAAGCAAAGATGACAGTGCACAATGGAGTTCTAGTCCCGACCCTTATGTATGGATGTGAAGCTTGGAGTTGGCAGAAAAAGGATGAAAGTAGGATAAATGAAAACATATAAAAGAATGTGCGGAAAAACAATGTATGATAGAATATCTAATGATGAAGTAAGAAAGAAATGTAAGGCGGATGAATGCGTGATAAATAAAATTAAGAAAGGGTCACTAAGATGGTTTAGACATGTGAAACGAATGGATGAGGGAAGAATGGTAAAGATATATACAAGTAGTGTGAATGGGAAAAGAAGTCGAAAAAGGCCAAGGAAGACATGGCATGACCAAATTAATCAATTACTGAAGGGCGGCCATGTTCGAAGTAGGAACAATCGACGAGCGTGCATGTCACGATGTGTGAATGTATTATAGAATAGGCGTGAGAATTATGCCAGGATATAACAATGTGGGGATCTATCCTCTCTGCCTACCTCTCCGGGGAAACGGCGTGATGGTCAGTTAGTTAGTTAGTTTTAGTAAGGAAATATAAATTTATCTTACTTTCTCTCATCCCTGGCCATCTACTTTTCTTCTTGTCTTCTAATGTGAAATAATCGATGCACTCGCTTTCGTATTTTATTTTTTTGTAGGCAAAAATATATCTTATACATTCACCCAAACCTTTGAGGTCAAAGTATATTAGATTGTAGTGAGGGGATGCCATCTTAAGACAACTTGCTCAGCGCTAACGTGTTGTGGTGATCGCGAATGGTACTCGAATGAATCAATTGTGTCTTGCCCCCTTATAATTTAATTGCATATAGACCTTGAACGAGTAAATCTTCCTTATCATTTCAGTATTTGGTATAATAAAGTTCAATCTAGTATTTGGTACAAAATTATTCAATTCAAAACTTTACGAATATATGATTTACTAATATTCATAACAAATTTCTTATTATTGTGGCTGTTTTTCTCATCAACACAGACATCTAAATACACTTTGAATCGAATGCATCGTGTAGATTAAACCCCATTGTAACAACAACAAACCATCACGCCGTTTCCCCGTAGGGGTAGGCAGACAGAATGAACCGCCACACTACTCTATCCTGGCACACCTCTCTAGATTCCTCCGCATTCATACAGCGAGTCATACACGCACGTCGATTCTTCCGACTTCTAACATGACCATCCTTTAAAATTTGATTAATTTGGTCATGCCATGTTTTCCTCGGTCTGCCTCGACTCCGTACTCCATTTACATCGTTTACGTATACTTTCTTAACCATTCTTTCTCCATCCATGCCCTAGATATGTCCGAACCAAAGCAGCGATCCTTTCATAATTTTGTTCATAATACCTTCTTCCGCTCTGCATTCCTTTCAGCATTTGAGATTCTGTCGTATATCGTTCTATCACACATACGTCTTAGGGACCTCATCTCTACTGCATTTATTCTGCTCTCATCCTTCTTCTGCCAGTTCCATGCTTCGCTTCCATACATTAGGGTTACCCCATTTTAATATATTGTGTATATTAATTATTGAAAATAATAATAAATATATGCCATTATCAAAAACATTTTAACAACCTCTTTAAAAAAAATGTGTTTACGCTAATTTCTTCATTTCATGGCAGCGAGGTGCAGAAACCGGTCGACACAAACATTACATTAAAAAATATACATGTACATATAAATGTTTTTTTTATTTTCATTGTTTACAATGAACTTCAAACATGAAATTTCATATAACAATTTTTTAAACCTTTCATAATGCCTTAAAAAGGCGAAGCGTGTCATTCCCGTAAAGCATAATAAAACTTTTAGAAATCAGACGTTTTCATTATTTAATATATAATATAACATCATTATTCAAGAAACTGTGAAGATTCTTAATGTGAATGATGTGTTCTGCTTTTCTAAGGCATTATCAAATGTGACATTTGATACTGCCTTAGAAAGGCGAAACATGTCATTCACATAAAATATAATAAAACTTCGAGAAAACAGGCGTTTTCATTCGTATTATTATTTATTTACTTATTACGATTGTATTATGCATTAGATGTTTTGTTTGTGTACCAACAAAAATGAAGTAAAAATACGTATAATTTATATCTCGTAAATTCTCAACTGTTTGGCGAATGTATTTGTTCTATATAATTCAAACGATGTTTACAGAACACAAGTTAAATAAGATATCAAAAATTTACTTATAGGATTTCTATTATTTCATTTACATTTATGATATACATAAAGTCTGATATTTTATCGTGAGAGTGCTGTTTATTTAGACTTTAGGCAGCATATAAATATTAATCTTTCTTAAATATGCACTATCTTCGTATAATAATTGCAAGAATTTTAGAACGATCGTATTACGGGCAAAATGAGTAAAATCGAAACACAATACATATAATTTTACATTAATGTACACATTATATATCTTTTTCGTCTTCTTTTTCCTTATTGTAGACCTATGTGGTCTGTTCTCCAGAGTGTTGCTCCTCCTGTGAGGTAGATTCCTAGCTGTCCTTCCATCTTTTACGAGGTCTTCCACGAGGAGCAATGCAATATAATAAGGGAGTCTGGTGGTGTCCATTCTTTGAACATGACCATACCAGTCCCCTTTTCGCTGTCTTCTCTATCTTATAATATCCTCAATCTCACATATCTCTCTTATTCTGGTGTTCCTCACGCGATCTCTCAGTGTCTTGCCTGCTATCGTCCTCAGTGTCTTCATTTCGGAAGTCCTCACAACTATGGTCCTTACTATGTCTGCCCTTGCGTGGACGCCATATGTTAATATTGGTCTTACGCATGCTTTATAGATTCTCATCTTACTCTTAATGGCCATGTCTTTGTTTTTCCACATTGTGGATTTTAGAGCCCCCGAGATTGCAGCTGCCTTGTTTACTTGGGCTTGTATTTCTTCCTAAGATCAGCTTCCCCCACCAGGTCTATGCCTAGATACTTGAAGATCCTGACCTGTTCTATGGGTTTATTATCTAAAACCAGGTTACATTATATATCGCGCTCATTAATTACTGTTCACAATATATTGGCGGCCCTCGTGGCAGAGTGGCCACAGTTATAACTGCCACACCGAAGGCCCCGGGTTCGATTCCCGGTGATGTCAGTGTGAACAAAAAAATCACGTTATCTTTGTTTTTTTAGAATTCATGTGACAATAAAAATGGCTATAGAATAGCTTCCTATCACATGTCATAAGAATGAATAGCTAAAAAATTACATTACAATTACACATACAATTACAATTACACATACAAAAATGTGGAAAGCAACGGGAAATGACCACATTAAAGGCCTAAGTGGGATCCCAAGAAACGGCAAAGATAAAAAATATACGCAACTTTGAAGTTTGCATCTCGGAATCTGATTCTGAATTCTGAATTGATATTTAATAATGCCTTCTTCTTCTTTCTGTGTCCTGTCAGGTCTCCCCAACGTTGACTATCACCCTTGAGTAGGCCTCTCTGTCCTGGGCAGCTCGGAACAGCTCCTCCACGGTCCTCGGCCCTGTCCACTCTCGGATATTCCTCAGCCAGGAAACCTGCCTTCTCCTAACACCTCGTCGACCTTCAATCTTACCCTTTAATATCAGATGTAACAGTGCGTATTTTTCGCCTCTCAGAACATGGCCCAAGTAGGACACCTTACGGACTTTGATGTTGGTCAGCTCTGTCAACTCTGGCTCTATGGAGAACGTTTGTGTTGCTGACCATGTCAGTCCAGGAGATGCGTAACATCCTTCGGTGTATCCACATCTCAAAGGCCTCTAATCGGTTCATAATATTGACTTTAAGGGTCCATGACTCCACCTTGTATAATAGCACTGACCAAACATAGCATCTGACCATTCTTTGTCGTAATTTTAAATTAATATTATCATCACAGAAAATAGTTCTCATCTTATTAAAGTCCAAGTGGGATCCCAAGAAACGACAAAGGAGTTGTCATCTCGGAATCTGATTCTGAATTCTGAATTGATAACGCCTTAGCAAGGCGCAACACGTCATTCCCATAATAAATCATTCAATATAATAAATCTTCTAGAAAACATACATTTCATTCATTTTAATTATGAATAGACGCCTCTTATAAATAGAAAAAGTATTTTTTGATAATTTATTGGATTAGCAAGGCGAAACATCTCATTCCCATGAAATAAGATAAAGTTTAAGAAAATAGACTTTTCATTCGTATTAATAATTTATGAGAGTAGAGTAGAGTTCTTTAATATTATTTTTTAATGTGTTTTGTTATATAAAAAAATAAACTAACTAACCATCACGTTTATCTTGAATTCATTATCAAATGACAGCATTTTACAATGCCTTAGCAATATGATAGATGTCATTCCCATAAAAGATTCTAGAAAACAGATGTTTTTATTTAGATTAATTAAACATTGTTTTTCTTTTATTCAGGTTGGATCGATCTGTGATAGATGGAGGAAGAGAATCTCTCTTTGGCAAGGCGTCAGGACAGAAATCGCCACCATCTTCTCCTATTCTTAGCTATGTCAAAACGCAGGTAAGAACGAAGATATTAAATACGTCAACCATTTACGAAACAATTCGTTAATTTGAAAACAAAGTCATCTTAACGAATTTTTTATTAATTTTGTTTTACACTTTTGAGTTTATTTTTCTCAGCATGTTTCAAAGGTTTCACACCTTCATCATCGTATTACAATTTTTTACCGTTTAGGTGCGTAACGCCTTCCACACGCCGTTGGCCACTTTGGTGAAGGGCGCCATGGTGATGACCGAGGACGGTCTAGCGGGATCCCTTCCCGCCTGCTGGGCTCTGCTACTGGACTCGTGCCAGGAGGTGGCAGCCAGCGCCGCTTCACTCTTCATCATTGCGGCCGTAAAGCTTCCGCACCATGCTAGCGACATCATGGTCAGAGACTTGCAGCATGAGGATCCCAGCGTGAGGTAAAATCTGACTATTTCCTTTGACTCCCATAATCATTGAAGTACTGTGAAACTCATTGGTCAGAAGTAACCTGTAATATAAGGATATATTGGCTATGCTGAACACAAAAAGTTTTAACTTTAAAGAAATTTCGATTTCAATTTTTTTTTTTTTAATCATAAACATTATATAGTGTATAACCAAAGCACTTATGAATATAGAATACAAAAACAAACAAAATAAAACTATTTTAAACAGAATATACAATTGCGAAATTCAAAAATTACAAAATATACAATAGACATAAACACAAAAAAACACGAGATAAATAAAAAATTAAGACCAATTAAGTAATAAGAAACAATAAGAAGAACAATAGAAGCAAATATCAATTTTATACATTATATAAGAGATAGATGTTTTCTGAGGGTAGCCTCACTATCGTGGAAGATATCCACATCCGAAGAGATGCGGTTTAGAAGGATTATTGCCCTGCCCACGGGCATAACCTCACGTAAATTGGTTCTACACAGTGGCAGGTGAAATAATCTATGTTGCCCTTGTCGCAGATAATTGTCAGGAACAAAGGATCAGGTCCCCCAACATTGGCGATCACTGCAGCGAAAGCATATCTGTTCTGCGCTACTTGGAATAGGTTCTCAACTCTCCTCCTGTCCAATCCCTTGGATTTCGCAATCAGGACAACTGCTTTCTGCCCAATTCCCTGCCGTCCCTCTAGCTTGCCCACGATTATCAACCGAAGGAGGTGGTGTTTTTCTCCCCTTAGCTTATAACCCAAATGGATCCCTAATAAAACAATATTTTGTGTATTTGGAGGGAACCCTGCCATTGAATAGAACATTATTTTTTAGCATATTTCCAATTTCAATAATTTTCCACAGCATCAATACACCAATTTGCAAAATGAACTTTTTTGGTTATATATAACATATATATATATATAACAGTTACAAGAACATTGCAAGAACAGCATAAATTGGTTACACCAGTTGCAAGAACAATCAAGTATATCAATTCAAAACTAACTAAGTAACTAACCATCTCGGGCTTCCTCTACATTCATACATTGTACCATGCACGCACATCGATTATTCCGACTTCCAATGTGGCCACCTTTTAGTAATTGATTAATTTGGTCATGCCATGTGGTCCTCGGTCGTCCTCAGCTTCTTTTTCCACTCACGCTGCTTGTGTACAACTTTTTAACCATTCTACTCTCATCCATATGTCCAAACCATCTCAGGGGTCCTTTTTGAATTTTATCCATGATGCTGTCATCTGCCTTACATTTCTTTCTTATTTCATCGTTCGGTATTCTATCATACAATGTTTTCCCGCACATTATTCTTAGTGATCTCATTTTATGTTCTCATTTTGTGATCTCATCTCCAAGCTTCACTTCCATACATGAGGGTTGGCACTTCAAAAATCAATTGATTATTCTGCTTTGTTGACATTGGACGAGTCCTATTGTACTCCTTACCTGATGTGTTATTTGAAAATGGTGTCACTTCATGACAAAAATATCAAATTGAGACTCATAGGTGTATTGTTAGCCAATGTTAGTCACTTCAGGAGCAAACCCCTTTCATAATACAATATATGGGGCAACTGTACGACAGGTAGAAATCCAGAAGGCAGTTTTAAGAAGACAGCACTATCCCTCTTTTTTAGAAACTGAACTTGAAACTGAGGATTGGGTTTTCTTGGTCTTGTACTACATTTTGGACAGATTAGTTCATCACAGCCCACGGACAGTAGAATTAAATATCAGATATTCAATGGCTTTTTCACTTGGACACTATTATACAAGAGTGTGATAAAATCTTTCAAGAGGACCAATATATTTTGCTAATCATAAGAAACATACTTTATAAAATCATCATCTTCAGTGTTACAACAATAGGTGGATTTTAGTTTCATCCAAGAAACGTTTCTATCCTGTCCTGTCTCTGGCTGCCACCTTCCAGTTTTGCTGCAGTCTGTAAGGACACCATTCAACCATCGCATTCTCGGCCAGCCGACACTTCTTTGCCCTACTGGGTCGTTAAATAACACACATTATAACACTACCAGCAAATATAAAGAGCATGTTGTCTCTCAATCTCTCGATTGATTTGAAAGAAAGTGTTATAGCCAAAACCAGTAAGTCACGCAAAACCTCTTACTTTCACCATCCTTGGATCCACATCGATGACCTCTACCCCCGGCCATGGCCAACTCTGACCCCTCCATACTTCCCTCTTCCCGGGTAGTAATGTCTAAATGTTGAACTCAACTACCACATCCTCCAAGAGACTCTCCTTTCACCATCCAACAATATCCAACCTCAACGTCCATCAAAGAAAATTTCAACATGTGGGGAACCAATAGCCTCTGAGCTGGTGCTCCCAACAAGTCAAGATCCAAGACATACCCAGTTTTTTTTTTTTTCTTGTCGACAACAGGTTGTTTGAACGCAATTACTGTATACACATTAATTTTAGCTATTATATTGATTATTCTCATGACGTGATAGGTAGCCAATCTATCGCCATATTGTCACGTGAATTCTACACCACACCAAAGACAGTGCGATAATCACACTGTCATCGCCGGGAATCGAACCTGGGACCTTTGGTATGGAAGGCTTCCACTTTGCCACGAAGGTTGAATTAGTGAACGGGAAATTCCCGTCAACATAATTTTACATATGCTCAATTTATTCCAGAATAAATGCCATCCTGCGTTTCCAAGTGATGTGGAAACTTCGGTACCAGGTGTGGCCACGCATGGAAGAGGGTGCCTCGTTGACCTTCAAAGTGCCTCCTCCCGGCATTGAGTTCACCCTTCCATCCCCTAAAATCGGCATCGAGTCACTCCCCATAGTAGACCCACCCTGGAGCCCGCATGTCAAGACCAAGGACATGGAAGTCACCCTCAATCAGGAGAGACATGTAAGTGATCTCACAATCATTTTGAATTAAATTAGTTTTAAATCATGTTACAACTTCTATTCAAGTTCAACTTCTAACCAACTGTATAATCAAGTAATAACTTCTATCCGAGTTTCTCAAACTGTTCCTCATTGAACTGGGTTTATCGGTAGAAAAAAATATTTTTAGATTTACTGGAGTCATGTTATTTTAGATTTGGCTTCCTGCTTTGACGTCATTAATTTGAAGATATTTTCAAGGAGATTCATATTAATTATTGATGGTTGAGGTAATACTTTTGTAAAACTCCAGTATTATAATAATTTATAATAGTAAACACTATTGTTTAATGGCTTTACTCGGATTATCCGAGTAAAACCATTTAAAACTCTAGTTTACTATTATAAATTGATTCATATTAAGTTGGATTCTTTATTTATGTCTTTCAACAATTGTTTTCAAAATAATTATCGTTTTAACTTTCCAATGTCTTTGCAAATTCACCCAGAATTCTTAGATTAATAGAATAAGACATTATTACTGTTAAAATTTAAAACACTGTTATAATATCACAATTTCTTTTATTCACTGAGAGAGTTCGCCAACTGATTTTGGCATCATCAGGTGTTACAATAAACAATTTTTTTTTTAATTTTAACAGTAATAATGTTGAAGTATCATAGTGTTTCGGCCAAAACAATGGACTATTTTGAATAAGACATTGTTAGTTTTTAATAAAAATTATTAAAGGTGTTGTATGAATATTGAATGTTATTAAGTATTTATTAACACAATCAAATTTCTGATGGACTAATGGTTAAGAATCTAATTAACTGGTGATATTTCAGCGCTCACTGGTGACAGCCACAAAGACACGCAAGAAGCAGCAGACAGAAGCTATCCGAAGGGCGCTGCAGCAGCGAGAGGACAAGAGAAGAGCAGAGAGGGAAGGCTTCCTACTCACAACCATTCCAATCACACGCCAAGCTGCTTGGGAGCCCTCTCTGGAACACCCACAAGATGACCATGTTGAAGGTATGTTACTTCCTCATCAAGCAGACAAGTTACACTTTTAATGTGATCAAGGTTTTCATTAGCAAAATTATTTTAAAGATAAGTACTTATATTATGTTATCACAGTTGATTAGATATTTTTTAGGAACTTAGGTTAGCCGTGTCTCCTTATGTTATCTTTGACTGATGATTCAGAGATCGTTGTAATTTTCATCTCCAGAGTATTTGTTGGAATAACTGTGGTAATTGACACAACAAACTCCCTTCACACAAGGATCTCCAAAGCTTCTTCTTTTTCTTCTTCTTCCTTGTTGTAGACCTATGTGGTCTGTTCTCCAGAGTGTTGCTCCTTCTGTGAGGTGGACTCCTAGCTGTCCTTCCATATTTTATGAGGTCTTCCACGAGGACGAGTCCCATGAGGCTGATTATGTAGTGCAATATAGGAAGGTTTGGTGGTGTCCATTCTTTGAACATGACCGATCTCCAAAGCGTTGATTGAAAATGGCAACACGACTAGATACAAATATATCCTGATCTTAAGAATTTGTTTTTTAAATCGTAGTAAACCACCATATAAGTTTAAAAAATTTAATGATCTTTTACGTATTCCATTTACTTCAATTTAAACCAAAATGTCTGTCTTCAAAAGACACTGAAATAATTTATTGTCCTTTGAGAAATGACTATAGTAAAGTCAAAGATTACATTTGGTCCCCTAAGAATGAAATGTTTGCACTTCTCTAAGAATTCTGCTCTACTCAATTACTGTCTAAACATCAACTCTTTATGCCATATATTTAAGTAATAGCGAGCCACCAACCCTGTTGATTTGTGAGGATATAATATCCAAACAGCTAAAAACTTTTCATTGAAGAATCATGACAAAGTAACAAGGTAGACGATATTGAAAGAGTTACTTGTTTGAAATTAATCATAATATTAAAGAAAAGATATGCTTAATCACATCACACTTAATGATGACAGTACAACAACTTAAGTAACAACGGAATAAAAAATGAATGTTAAGATCATTAAAATTTTTAAATCACGGAGATTTGAAAAGATTTAAATTTGTTTTTACAGATGAAGAAGCTGGCGAAGGACTTCGCACATCACACCATGCACAGACAGCCAACTCTCTATTTCCTTCCTGCCTGTGCTCCGCTGTCATCCATATTGTGGGCCTGTTGGATGATGCAGCTGTATCTCCTGATGGGAATGCAGTGTATGAGGTGGCTTATCAGGTAATGACATGATTTGACACAGAAAACTAGAAAAAGGCCAAATCTTCATTGGATTTAAATCGCCCCTGACCCGTTTATACCTGTAGCTATAGTACTCGTAATACAATTCCAGAGCATATTTAATGGAAGTGTGATCTTCTGGATGGTACCTGGGTGGTTCAAGAACCAACCAGAATATGGTGACACTGGTGGGAAGAGCAATCAGTCTGCTGAACTCAATCTCCTCGGTGATCGACGTCTTTCATATTAGGGAATGTATGTTCAGAAGACCAATACTCATGACTTTAGAAAGTATCTTGCCTTCCTAAAGTCGAACCATCTTTCATGGGTTCCTGGAATTTTACCTGTTCTCAAATAGATGCCTTAAAATTTAAATGTTTGTAATGTCTTTTGAGAAAATAAACCGATTTGGTTGTATTTGATTTGATTTGATGAATAATTGTAATAACGCATTATAGGTGATCTGGTGCTGCCTGGTGGAGGACTCCGCACTGTTCCTTCGCTATGTGCTGGAGAGGCTCACGCGTGAGCGCCAGGAACAGATGTTTCAGCTACTGCGCCATCTCATACGATTCGTGCCCAAGCTGCCACAGCAGGCGGCCTTCGCCCTCTACAACTACATCATTGGATACATAATGTTCTACGTCAGATCGCCACATGAGGATGGACAGATGCTCATTGGGACGGCACTTTCAGTTTTGTGGATGGTTTGTTTTTTTATATATTCAATGTTACTTACTTACTTATCAGCCGTCTGTAGTCCACTGATGAACATAGGCTTCTCCTAAAGTACGCCACTGCCCCCTATCCATCGCCACTTTCATCCATCCATAACCAGCAATCCTTATAATTTGTCAGTCCAGCGAGCGGCGGGACGACCAACTCTACGGAAACCTATTCGTGGTCTCCATTCCAGAACCTGTCTTCCCCATCGGTTGTCAGTTCTCTGACAAATGTGGCCACCCCAGCGCCTCTTCAGTCCACCTATCTTCAGAGCCACCTCAGTCACTTTGGTTTTTTGTCGAATAAATTTATTTCGAATTCGGTCTCTCAAGATTATTCCAAACATGGCTCTTTCGCTGGGCGATCTGGAACTTGTACACCGGACTCTTTGTTAGCTTCCATGTCTCGGCTCCGTAAGTCACGACTGGCAAGACCCACTGGTTGAAGACTTTGGTCTTAAGGTGTTGAGGTATTTGAAAAGCGAAGATATGGCGCAATTTTCCAAAGGCCGCCCAACCCAACTGAATTCTTCGGCTAGCTCCTCTCTCTAAGTTGTTTCTGCCAAATTGTAGAATTTGACCAAGATATTTATATTCTTGTACCACTTCGAGAGCCAAGCCATTACGATTGCTGGTTCCAGGACAATACTCGTATGTGTATTATGCATGACTTTCATCTTGTCTAACTTCATCCCGAGACCTACTCGTCTGGATGCAGTGTTCAGGTCATTAAGCATAGCTTTGATCTCCTCTACAGATCCAATGTTGCCAAACAACATTTATTTAAAAATCTTCATTTACAGCGTCATTTATTTATGATTTATATATTTTTCCATTTTCAGGTTGTCCATAGCGTCCACGGAATTATGTTCAAAGATTTGAAGCAGATCTTGAGAAAAGAGCAGTGTGATGCATCTATCCTCCTTACAGCAAACGTTCCATCTGCTAAAAAAATCATTGTCCATGGTCCTCAAGGTATATCAATTAGTTGCATTATCAACTGCATATTTAAGAATCGTTCAACAGATTGGATTCAAATAGATTTCGAAACTATATTAAATATTTAAATATTTTATATTATTCAGATCGAGATGAAGGTGGCATTCCCACACAGTTCACGGTCCAAGAAGATACTCAGTTCTGCCAAATTTTGAGGGAATCTTTGGACTTCTTTGGGATTGATGAGCCCCGACACAAAGAATTTTTCCTCATCGATTATAAAACACGTAAGTCAATTTCATTCCTATTAGTAAGCAATAGGTCACTAGAGGGCATCATATCCAATGAAATACCATCCGATATTCATACAAAATTCTTTCAGGTAAAAATGTTATTTCACAAGAATCATCTAAATCGCCATTTTTAAAAAAAATTGTCTTTGAAAATCTATATTCTAGAACTATCAACACTTATCAAACTTTTTTTAAATTCATTCTTGGGTGGAAGCATAGTGTGAGTTTTTTATAGGCAAAAGCAAAATTGTAAGCAAGCTGGTATTATGTTGTATATTTTACCTGTACTCTATATATATTATTTTACCTGTACTCAATAGATGTACTCAAGGTGTTAGTTTTTAAAAGGGAAGAGCAAATGACAGTTTGTAATATAAGTTTGAATGAAGAAAACTTGGAACAGGTGAGGGAATTTGTGTAAGTATTTAGGTAGCATGTTCACAGTGGATGGCCGAACGGACAGTGATGTTGAAAGAAGGGTTGGTGTGGGTAACAAAGTGAATGGAGCTTTAAAAATAGTTATTGGAAATAATAATTTATTAATGCTGACATAAGAAAGGAATGTAGAGCGGAAGAAAGTACATATTATGAACAAAATTATGAAAGGATCGCTGCGTTGGTTCGGACATATTGAGCACATGGGTGAAGAAAGAATGGTTAAAAAAGTATACGTTAAGGATGTAAATGAAGTACTGAGTCGAGGTAGACCGAGGAAAACATGGCATGACCAAATTAATCAAATTTTACAGGTTGCTCATGTCAGAAGCCGGAAGAATCGATGTGCATGTATGACTTGCTATATGAATATGGAGGAAGCTAGAGAGGTATGTCAGGATAGAGTAGTGTGGCATTCTCTCTGCCGACCCCTGCGGAGAAACGGCGTGATGGTTTGTTGTTGTTGTTTACTCAATAGATGCCTTTATGCTGTTTGTAATGTCTGTTTATATAACGAGTGTTCGCAGACATTTCGAATCTAAGCTGACGATGGTGAGTCTCGGGAAACTAAAGTATGATGAACCGGGCTGTTTTGTTTTATGGAGTGGACTTTGAGTTGTTTTCGAATCGGATACAAATGTCTTGATTATATTTTTACAGACCAGATTCACAACCCACTGAGATATGTAAGGGATATGTACTTCTTCAAACGCTCGCAGTACCCTCAACTGCAGCTGGTGCACATGCGCGCCAGCAGTGCCAGGGCAGCCTTACAGCGCCAGGAGTTACTCCATAAATTCCTGGAGATAGGGAAAGTGCACCTCACCTGGGCTATCCTCAAGAACGTAGACATGGTAATATAAAACAGCATTAGAATTTTAGATCGTTATCTCTATTATATCTCTATCTTGCCTTGTTGAGTCTGCCGCCAACATCTTCTTCCGTACCTCCCGAGCCTGCTATCATACTACCGAGGTAGGAGAAGCTGGTCTTGAGGTGGAGTCATTTGTGGACACTCGTAGGTCCAATGTATATAATGCACATATTAGAAAATTTAATTCACACTCATAACTTTGCGGTTATTTTTAGAGAATTTCAAAATATCTGTTTTACTAAACTGTTTTTCACTATTATTGTTAGAATACAACACTTGCAACACTTATGCTGTCATTTTTATTCTTTAACAATGGTGTTTCACCAAAATAACATTAGAAACCATCTTATCTTAACCTATCATCGATCATTTATTTTTTTTATATACTTAGTATACAACACTGACTTTATTTTTAAAAAATCGTTCGATGCTACGCTTGCATTCAGAATTTCTTCTATATTCATCATAACTTTGTGTTGTAGATGTTTAATGTTTCTTTTTTTATATACTATCTTCGATTATTTGTATATTGACTTAAGTTAACCATTACACTCATGAAAAACTAGACAACTAGATGAAACTATATTGAAATCTGTTGTAATATATGTACAAAAATCTTTCAGGTTGTTCAAAGAGTGGTATTTCTTCACGAAGAGTTAATGAAGCTCCCATCATTCCCGCGAAAAGCTTTAGAATGTGATTTGGATCTATATGAAGGAGGAGAACTGGGAGAACAATTATTGGGTCTTGATGTTCTGCATAAATTTATGTATGTTATAAATATCAATCATTACATATCAGCATATTTTTTAGCAAACACCTTACCTCTACAATAACATTAAAATCACGTTTCGTTTATAGGTGGGTACGTCTCATTGCTCGAATGTTCGAAGCTATGGCAGGAAACTTTGCTTACTCTGGAGATATTCACCTCTTCTTGAATGTTTTGAATGGAGCAGTCATTCTCCACAGCGAAGATTCTTGCATCCTTAGATATGTAATGGCCACTTACATCAATGCAGCATTCAATTTCAAGAATATATTTTCAACAAACGGGTAAGAATCTGAGAACTTGTATTTGATTTTTTACATTATTTTGACTATGACTTCATTCTTGTTTTCTCTCTCCAGATATCTTTTGATAATGCCTACTTTATTGCAAATCTATTCAAATCACCAGACCAATAAGCTAGTGACCACCACCATAGAGTATGCTGTGAAACAGTTCTACTTGATGAATCGGAAGCCATTCATCTTGCAGATGTTTGGGTCTGTCTCTGCCATTCTTGATACAGATGAAGATGGTGCTTATGGTGATGCCCACAAGGTTAGATATAATAATAAAGATCTATGTGCTTTTCTTCTATCTTTTTGATATTTATTTTGGATTGTCATTTTGAACACAATTAAATTTCTATTCAGGTCCAATCAAGTTGCCTATTCAACTTGTTACTGAGTCTGGAAACTCCTTCCCCTGATCCCCTGAACATAGCAGAGTTGGTGAAGGAAGAAAAGCCGCTGAAAGCCATAGATTTTTGTTATCATGACGAGAATGAGATGGTCACTGTGTTGGATTGCATCAGCCTTTGCGTTATGGTGGTATCTTACTCAGCTGAAAGTGTTCGGGGATACCAAATGCTTGTAAGTTCAACAAAAATTTGTATCCAGATTTTTGATACCATTTAAATGACAAAAAAAATATCTGACATTCCACATGGATCATATTTGGGTCCTAAATTTCAAACATTCTAATTATTTCAACATTTTGTTGCATTAGTAGCAGATAATGTCGGTTATGTTTAATATTGGTTTACTCTATTTTCCAGATTATTTTGGAAGCTATACTGCCCTGCTATGTGAAGCAAATACAATCCCCTTCATATAACAGGGAAGGTAAAACTGAGAAAGAAATCATCCAGCAATTGGCAGTAGCTATCAAAACTCTGGTTAATAACTGTGAAGGGCTATCCAAGTAAATATATCCAATTGGTTAATTTCGAATGTCTTGAAATGACATCTTGTGTGTTTGATACAAATTACATTTTCCCTTTAAAGGTCATACAACGGTCCATATCGATCTTCTCCTGAACACAAAGGGTCATCTCAAAGGAATTTCAGTCGAGGCCCGTATTCTCCAGGGTTTGATTTCGATGATGAATCTCATTCAAAGTATGTCAGCGACCACTCCAGAGCCCATCCACCTATTGACACTACCAATGAGGATTCAGAGGTAATTCTTTATACTATTTTGTATTTTTATCAAATTGTTCTTTAAAATCCATCAAATGGATGAAATGTTTTATATATTCTTATTGTTTAAATGAGTCTTTGAAAAAAACGATCATATTTATTTTCACAGATGGTGCGAGCAGAATATAGGCGTCCAAGAGATGTATTGCTGTCATTGGTTGGAGAATTCATTGGCCGCTGTACCGTTCGTCTACAAGAGTTAGCAAAACGGTCTCCACAAGACTCAAAGCCCTTGGAACTTTTAGATACAAGATCTCATGTGGTACGCAAATAAAATTTATTGAATTTGGTAAATGAATACTTGGAAAGTCTGATGTACACTCTAACACTTCAATATATTGAATTTCACAGCGCTTGGCGGATATAGCTCACTCTCTACTGAAGGTGTCTCCGTATGACCCGGAGTCCATGGCATGCCGTGGCCTTCAACGCTATATGTCTTTCATCCTCCCTTCCACTGAATGGTCCAATGATGCCATGCGGCCTGCTCTCACCACCATCCTCAGGAGACTGGATAAACTCTTCCTTAAGATATCTAAGAAACCCAGTATTAGAGTAAGTTCTGTAATGCAGGAAAAGCATTATTAAAATAGTTAAAAGTATAAATTTCGAGTGACAAATTCTGTAGCTACGTTTTCAAATTCTAAAGCACTTCATGTGTAAATTTTACAGTCTTATCCTATATCTTAGCTATAAACTTACCATTTTTGTAAATGTTCTTTTCAGAGGAATACAGACTGGGATGCGGCTTCAGGTCTTCTAAAGGGAATTTATGAGACCATGAATCGCTGTCCTTACATCATGCACTGGCAACATGTCAAGACCCTACTTAACACCTGTCAGGTAACATTTTATTCCACTTTATATATTTTCTCCTTCCTCTTAAAGAAGATCGGGTGACTTGGATTTAGCCTCTTCTCGCAATGCAGATGACAAGCTATCTCACCATCTTTTGGGTGGCCTTCCAGATGTACGTGGCAGTGTATGGGATTCTGTGAATGCCCATATGGTTTACGTGGTCTCACCAAAATCGTCTCCTCATTCTCCTCCATCTCACAATGTCCTCAGTATTGCAGATTTTCCTTATTTTTCTTATTGAGATAATATTGGGATAATTGAGCTACATCTTACTGCGTTCAGAAAAAGATATCATAAAGGATGATATTGTAAAGTGTGTCAAAAAATGATTTGTGTCACACTGCACAATGTCTTTTAACGTATTCTTCTTACTGATTTATTTTATACAACATATATGCTATTATTCCTACTCTGTGCTTCACTTCTGTGCATAAGGTTTGGGACTAGAACTCTATTATGTTCTGGCATCTTATTTCTTGTTTCTTGAACAATGACGTTAAACTCCGCATCAAATAATCAATACAAATGAAAATGACTGTTTTATAGAAGTTTTATTATATTTATACCCATAAACTATATAAATAAAATGTCTAGAAAACAACCATTTTAATTTGTATTAATTATTCTTACAATTAATAAATTAGTGTATTTAATTATCCTATTTATTTCAGTCCCTTATAGTATCGGATAGCGGCTGCCTGGAAGGTTGCTCATCAGCCACAGCTGCCCTCATGGCCCAGCCACCTCCTCCGCACTTCTGCAGCACTGTTGTGCGACTCATCGCCCTACAGATACTCAACACTGGGGTAAAAATTCTAACAGAACTTTATGTACATTCTATTACCTCTTCGTTCATTACATTCACTTTCAGAGTCCAGGTTTTGCAGCCATATAATAGAACAGACCATATATAACATTTAATCATCCTTTGTCGGAGTTTCAAGTTAAAATTATCAATATATAAGGCATTACAAACAGATTTTTTAATTACACAAAAACATTACCAATTATGACATCATGATTAAGTATTACTTAGTGCTGTCCATTTGATATTTTTATTGCTACCAGTTTTCAATGTGCAGTGTTTTATGATCACATATTTTTTTATATTAAATTGCAGGAAACGTATTCTCTGGAGCAGATTTGTGGTGGCAGCTCCGTATTTCCAACTCAGGAGAAGGCAGAGAACATTCTCATGAACCTTTTCATGCCACTCTGTCTACGTGTCGGTAGCGGACGCAAAGGTGACACAGATTATCCCAGATAATTTTATTAAAACTTTAAACATTTATTTTTAAGCGGTTTTATTGTGATGTTTAACATTAAGCTTGCTTAACAGAAAAACAAAATAAATAAATTCCAATTGAAAAGCCAGTTGACACCTTTGCTATTCGTAAATATTATTTTTTTTACAGAATTATTACTATGCGAATGTAGACAATGTATCGGAAAGCAGTGATAGGCAAATAAATGCATTTTTAATAATTTTAAGAAAGGGACATTAAGGTAGTTTTTACACTGTTATGTTGTGTGATTGAAAGATTATTATATTATAAATTTACATAAAATATGCATTCATGAGAAAAGAAATTGAGGAAAACATAGCAAGATCAAATTAATTAAATAATTAAAAATCGTAATAATCTGAAGCTTTAGTTCGTTCAATGTGTGCATGAAAATAAAAGTCAAGTAAACTCTTTATTATGGATACTGCACAAGAACAATAAATAAGCTGATGGGTGCCAAACTAAAAGAGCTGAGGTAAGAAAGAGAAGACATGGTTGATTACAGACGAGTTGTCAAGGATGATCTTTTCCAATGCAATAGAGCGAGCAATGACAGGGTCTATCTCTCGGCATACTCCTGACAACAGTACCACTTATCGTAGATCTGTGCAGATGCAAATTGTTAAACTGTGGTGCAAGATATATCTTCCCGCTCGAAATCGAAGAGCATGCATAACATGAAATTAAGATATTTAGAGGTGTTTCTTATCCTTTTTGAGGTGTGGTAAGAGGTGTTTCTACCCCCTAGGAGATGTGGTGTAATAATATTTTACAGCCTCAATAAATTGACGAATGAGATTTGAAAATTATGATTGTTTACATAGAAGGCTACCCATCGCTTACTTGAGGCTGTTATAGGGCGCAGCGGTACCCTTACATAAGCCTCGCTTGTTCACTTCCTAGGCTCATCCCCTGACTATACATGACTGACGTTAACAGTTATTTAATTTAAACAAATGAAAGGGGACACCAGATTCTTTACAATTTATTATTTTTCTTCTTATTCTTCCTTGCTGTAGACCTATGTGATCTATTCTCCAGAGAGTTGCTCCTCCTGTGAGGTGGATTCTCAGCTGTCCTTCGGAGGATGAGTCCCATGAGGCTGATTATGTAGTGCATTATAGGGGAGTCTAGTGGTGTTCATTCTTTGGACATGAACATTCCCTCCTTTGCTGTCCATCTTATAATATCCTCAACCTCACATATCTCCCTTATTCTGGTGTTCCTCACGCGATCTCTTAGTGTCTTGCCTGCTATCATCTTTAATGTCTTAATTTCGAAAGTCCTCAGGACTTGTTTGGTCCTGACTATGTCTGCCCTTGCTTCAACGCTATATGTTATTATTTGTTTTGTTATTATTGTTGACAATTTAATTATTTATAATATCCTTTCCAGATATTCCACGTATGCGCCAGTCCGACATTTCCTTTGCCCTCACGGCCGTGCTTCAAGCCATGTCCCCAGGAGCAGCCCTGGGCCCCGGTCCCCCGGGAGGTGACATCCGCGCGCCTTCTCTTACGTTCTCTGCGGCTGGCCGTGACGCCAAGAAGGCCGTGCGCATCCCAGTGTCTCTATACCGGGTTGCATTTCTCGCGCTCAAGATCATGCTGGTTTGCTTCGAGAGCGAGCTTGTGGCTGAGTGGAGTCGCGTAGCCCGTGCCATGAGGGAACTTGGCAAGAGAAATGAAGCAGCGCCCGTACTCTGGAACTTCTTGGAGTTTGTGGTCACACATCGTTCCCCACTCTATATTCTGCTACTTCCTTTCATCATCCATAAGGTAACTATCAAATTTCATTTTTTAATTTTTAATTGAATCGCTCTTTACATCATGACAGCATGAGCCAAATCGATGTAAAGGGTATTATTATAGCTATCAGAGTGATTCTCGTGACATGTGATAGGTAGCTAATCTATCGCCATTTTATAGTCACGTGAATTCTACACCAGACCAAAGACAGTGTGACAATCACACTGTCCTCGCCGGGAATCGAACCCGGAACCTTCGGGGTAGCAGTCAATGCACTTACCACTCGGCCACGAAGGTTGTCCTACTCTTAATTGTGATGTGACCCTTAGCCACCATAAAGATTTAATTCCGAATCTGATACCACTATAACAATAACTAGCTAGAACTTATTGATCCATTTCCTCAGTTTTTAAAACATATATCTACAGTTTTGAAGTTCAGTTTATTTGGACTATAAAACTTTATTATTTATTAGCAATTAATTAATTAAATACAGTGGAAGACTATATTCATTGTTAATCTGTTTATGAGTGCCGAATGAATATGGAATATGACAAATATGAAATAGCTTTTGGAAAACATTGTATTTTCTCAATATTTTTATGCAGTTTTCATAAACATGTTTAAGATCACGGATGTCCTTCCTCAGTAAAATCTTTTTATATATAATGTTATCATTTGAAACTTATTACATTGAAACAACATGAAAAGTGAAATTAAAAGACAAATAAGATATTATTTTCTCAGTATGGAGTTGGATGTGACTTTAACAAGAAAAATAATAGCTAATTAACTAAGTAATGTTCTTCTTTAGTTGTCACAGCCTCCGATCGGAGATCATGAGCGCCACATGCAGTTTGTAATCAGGGAGCGAGTGCGAGGCGTAGCAGGGGGTGGCTCGGCTGCAGGAGCTGGTGGACGGGGGGCACTGCTGGCGGAGCTAGCCAGAGAAGTGCGCACCCTGAGAGATGAGCTGGATGAGAGCAGGACGGGTAATGTCACACTTCAATCACATTTAATCCACTGCAAGAGCATTAACATACCAATTAATAGATTGAATTCAGCGCTGAAGTATTTTTTAATGAAGATATTTTACAATCACTAATAACAGCATAGCATAGTATGTGTGTAAGTAATCATGGACATTGAGGAAACTACTATGCACTATTGAGGAAACTACTATGCACTATTATTTCTAATCTAAAACTGGGAACTTTTAGGCACTCGGAGTCAAAGAAGTTCTACTTATGTTTCATATAAGTTATTATTTCATAAACATGGCTAAATAATATGTATGAGTTAACTACAGCCTGTTTGAGGAAACAATTCTTACCTATTATTTTTCATATGATATGTATGATTGTAAATTTAATATTTAGGCAATTTGTGTCAATGTGATTGGATAGCTCATTAAATGTAGTAATGAATAGTCCAAAAAAATATGTAAAACGAAATTAAAGTGTATATTTGAATAATGTTTCTGAAAACATTGTATTTTCACAGTTTTTTGCACTTATCACAAACATGTTTTGGGACACAAATGCTCTTTCTCATGGTAGAAATTTTAATAATTGGCTGAACTCACCAAAATATGTTTTCCTTTTAAATAATAAAAAAAAAAAAATTTAACCCAACCAATGACAGGTCATAAGTCCTGTAAACACCTTGATCATCCATATTCAGTTTCCAGTTTGTTTCTTCGTCTCTATTGAGATACAATTAAAAACAAAATTTCTTTTTTATTACAATATATTTAGTGTGCTTCCACTTGTGTTTATCCTCGTACATTATATAGAATCATTTAAAAAAATTGTCACCTAAGTAAGTGCTTTTTAATTATATAGAAAACAACAACACTTACAACTTTATAACAGTTATGCATTATTTAGAATCGGAAAAAAAGTTTAACCCCCACCACTATCATTTATTATAAAAACCAAATAAATTTTGATGTAGGCACCAGAAGATGGCAGCAAGCTGCCGAAACCGGTTGACGATAAACACAAGTGGAAGCACACTAAATATATAATAATAAATAAATTTTGTACACATTTTTTTTGTTTTCATTATTTAAAATGAAATTCTACCAAGAAATTTCAATTAAAAATATGAATGTTTTCCTTTTGTTTATTATTGTAATATATTTTATTATATGAATGTTCGATGTTTCCAGAAGCAGAAGAGTGCTTGCTTGGGGCTAGTGGCGGAAGAAAGGGTACAGAGGTTTCTCGGGCCTCGCTCGCCTCACTGCGTGGTCATCATCCCAAAGCAACCAGGGCCCAGACCCTGCCGCCTCAGAGAGGTAAATATGCACACTACATACAGATTAATATATGCAATTGATAATATTTGGAATTTATGACACAAGAGATACTGTATGACAGGTGACAAGCCATTACTGTACAAACCAAAGGGCTTCTGAGATGAGGGTCCTAAAGTTCATTTCTGGGCAAACTCTCCGAGATCATGTCCGTAACATAGAATTAAGAAAGACTTGGGAAATACTGGACATTGTTCAGTAGAGTAGATTCAGAAAAAGATACTGCAGGGGGCATGTAGCCAGAGTGGATATAGCAGCTAACAAAATTCCCTCTGGACACTGTCTACCTGGAACTCTCCCTAAGGAATGGAGGAAAAGTTAGACCTCATCATCTCAGGAAACATAATTTCCGAGTCACAGATCGTTTTTAAAAGATACAAAAAAAGAAAATTAAGCTATAATTTGACAAAACGTAGTATAAACCTTTTTACAATTCCTAAATCGAATCAGTTGGATTAACTAACCTAACCTGGTTTAGATTTAGTTAAAATATAGTGTTAGTTCTTAAACAAACTACTTTGTTTATTAAGCCTAATCTGAATTAGATTTTTAAACAATCTATTTTATCCAATAATGAAAATATCTCACTCATCAATTCACAAAAAAAATTATAAACATAAAATATGAATAACAACGGTTTGACAGTTAACTCTACAACTCAGTGTATGACGGGATAATGTAGGATAAGATGATAATAAAAAAATAAAAAAATGTTCAATTTCAGTTTTAAGATAGATTATCTAGTTAACATTGCTGAAGTCCTTACAGAATCCGTCTCCAGTGGGTCCACCACCAATCAAGTGAACATCTCGGTGAGTGATGGCCCCACAGACGGAATGAATGGAAGCTCACTGGCATCTAACCAGGACTCCGGGATCATCTTTAACTCCCAGCACTTCTATCCGGGTAATTTAACTCTCTTTGTGCCAACATACATAAAAATATAATACCATCCAATGTTAATATTGATAATTTCCTCCTTATACTCATTTGTTAAGAATTCCTGAACAAGTAGTTCAAAATATGAATCTTGTTAATTGATATTTTTTGGTAGAAGTTCGTTGCAAATAATGAAAATAAAATAAATAATATTACTGTTAAAATTGAAACCACTGTTATAATATCCCAATTTATTTTTATTCCTGAGTATTACTGAGTGTCGCGACAGCTGTTTCGCCAACCGATGTTGGCATCATCAGTTGGCGAAACAGCTGTCGCGACACTCAGTAAATTAAAAGAAATTGTGATATTATAACAGTGTTTTAAATTTTAACAGTAATAATTTTGAAGTATCATAGTGTTTCGGCCAAAACAATGGACTATAAATAAATAATAGTATAAAATTCCTTTATAATATAAATTAAATTTTATTCTACATGATTTTTAGCTTCAACTGATTTTGGCAGCTCGCTGCCGTCTTCTGGTGAATATTTCTGGTTTACCACATATTTCTTTTCTGTCAAAAAATATGTTTTATTTTTTTAAACTCTATTCACAATGTCTAGAACCCCTGCTTCAAGATCTTTTTACTATTCTTTCAATAACATTAACCACAAGATATAGTGTAATTATTTAACACTGTTCTCTATTCTCTCGTGGAATAGGTGTGCGCGGGATTCTGCCGCACAGCGCATCCCACCCCCACCCCCCGTCCAGCGCCCCTCCCCTCACGCACATCACCCCGGCCTTGTCTCATCCCAAGCTGAGATTTGTCTCCTCCGTCGAGTTCAAATACCAGTCTGGTGAGTATCTTATTTACTTTTTTACTGAATCTTTTATTTCTATTTTTGGCATTATCATTTCTCTTTACCTATTTTTGGTTACCTTCACACATTTTGTTCGTAACTAGTGATGCAACAGACCTCTGCTTCTGCTTCGGAAGTTCTGCACGTTTTTTGACATCTGTTTCTGTTTCTGTTTCTAAAACTTTTATGACGGAAATTTAAACGGAACTTTGAAGAATCCATGTTAAATTTGAATGAGATGACCAGCAAGACTCGATTACAAATAACGAGAATGACAATATGTTTTTGGAGACACAGTCACAACTTCAAGAGTATAAAAAAGAAAAATGATTCCCTTTACATGTGGTGAAAATTAATTTCATACAAATATACTAATCTTATTTCTTTTTTCTTTCATTTCTTTTTTCTTTCATTTCATTTCTTTCTTCTTCTTCTTACCCTGTCACACCTCCGTGGTGCATAGGGCCTCAAGAAATCTTCTCCATCCGACTCTATCGCATGCCTGATGCCTAACATCATCCCAAGTAAGGCCTGCTGCTTTAACCTCGTCCTGCAGGGCTCTTCTCCAGGTGACTCTAGGTCTGCCCAGCTTCCTCTTTCCCCACCAGTCTAGTGCACCCTGAGCGATCCAGGCTGGGCTCCGTCTCAGAGTGTGACCGATCCACAGCCATTTGCGTCTAGCGACATGTTCTCTAATTGGCTTTTCGCCTGCCACGGTCCAGAGAACGGTATTTGACACTGTTTGGCGCCAATGGATCTTGAATATTGAGCAAAAGCACCTATTTATAAACACCTGGAGTTTTCCAATAACGTCCACGGTATATTTTCAAGTTTCACATCCATACAGCAGTACGCTTTTAACGCTACTGCTGAATATTTGCCATTAGTATGCCGATATTTATCAACTCCTCTCAGCAGCGTCGCCAGTGAGAAATTATTTAGCGGAGCTAGTCTTATATATGAAGAACACCGGAACAGATTGTTAGGCGTAAAAGCGGCCAAACTACTTTTCATAAAATATAACTTACCACTACTTAATTTTGAATATTGATTTCACTAAAAATTGTATAAGTAACTTTTTTCTTCTTTTTTTATTCATAGTATTTACACTTCCGCATCCATTTCCGTTTCTGTTTCAACTAAAATTTACCTTTACATCTGTTTCCGTTTCTACTTCTGTTATGACACTTCCGTTGCATCACTATTCGTCGTAACACTTTCATTTACTTTTTATATGTGCATTACAGACTCCATCATATACAGATTTACCACACATTCGTCTAACAGTTTTATAACTCCCATTTTCAACATCCTTTTAGTTTATGTAACTTTACGTTACGGTGATTTTAGGCGAAACCTCTCGCACGCCACTATCCCCCGCCCGTGGGATCACACCCACAGACTCGGATAGAAGTAAGCATCTCCGCAGTGACGTGTGCACCGACTTGGACAGTGAACTGACCGGAGGAGAGGGAGAGGACCCCCCGCGGCTGCAACGTTGCAAGGCACAGTCTCGCAACACTTTCCGCCTAAGGAGGAGCCGTCGGAATAGACCTGAGGTTAGTCCACACCATGATTTTTATGTTTTATGTATCCAATTGTCAAGTAATTACCATAATGTGTACTCGTATATTTAATTTATCTCAGAATGTTCCCCACTTTTATATCACAGAAATTGTTTCATATGCCTGAAGTGAAGTGAAGCATGAAACTGACAAAAGAAGAATGAAAGTAGAATAAATGCAATAGAAATGATCTCTGTTAGATGAATGTGGGATAAATCTGTATATGATAGTGTCAAATGCAAATTTAAGAAATGAATATGGTGCGATTGAAAGTGTTAAAAGCAAAATAATGAAAGGATCATTAAGATAATTTGGACACATAAAAAGAATGAATGAAGAAAGAATAATAAAGAAAGTATGTTTAAAAGATGTACACTGAACTAGAAAAAGAGAAAAATGTGTCACGATCAAATCAATCAAATATCAAATGCCAGTCACATGAGAAGTCAGAGAAATCAACATGAGTGCATGACACGATGTATGAATGTTGAGTAATCGAAGGAAGTAACAGGAAAAAACAGTTTGATCCATTCGTCCACCTCTACCATCTACCATCCACCTACCCCTTATTTGGTTAGTTAGTTAGTTTTTTATATCACAGAAATTATATCACATTGCCCATTCGAAAGATACCTAACTAGGGTAGGCGGAGAAAATGGACTGCTAAATTGTTTTATTTTGACATACCTCTCAGAGACCAGTGGCGGTACTTCCATACAAGCCGAAAAGCCGGGCTTGCCTTAAAAAATCTGTAATAAAATTATGTTTTTTGCGCATTTAATTTGTTGCGTTGCAAATTACTCCTCTGACATGCGCAGAAATGACCTAAGTGTATGTTTTGTTCCACTCATACGCGCCGTATTTTATTTCACTCATACGTACCGTAGATGAGATGCCCGCGAAATCGCCTACGTCCACATGTTTTGTTTCATGTTTTCAATGGGCTTCATATTGGGCTTGCAAAATGTAAAAGAGTCTTTGTCGCACTTACGTATTTTTGGCTTGTAATCATATAGCTAGTTGCATATATACCAGGATTTTTTGTATGAATTTGAAGCCGGGCTTTATCACTCTGAAGTATGTTACTATTCGATGTGTCACGAACTTCATTTCTATTGTCAGAATGTTATCTGTCATTTATGGATGTGCAGAAATGTTATGAAAATAAAGATTATGTAATCTCGTTACAAACATTTATTTATAATTCGTGTTTCGGTGTTAACAAATTTATTATCATTGTCTAAGTTAATTTCTTAATAATTATCTTTCTTCTTGTATTTGTAAATACATTATTATATTATACAAAAACATGAGTTTGATGACGCAGAAAATTCTTTTTTGTAAAGATTTAAAATGCGCCTAAAATGGGATTTAAAATCAATTAATTCACAAAATTAATTTAGAAAGATAAAACTCTTTTAATCTGTAAAAATACATTATCGTGGCCCTCTACTTATATTATAACACAAAAAAGTCAGACGGGCTTGCCTTACTAGTTGACCCTAGGTACGCCACTGCTCGAGACATTCATACTTCGTGGCACGTACGCTCTTCAATTTATCCGACTTCGAAGAAAAGATTTATTTGGTTTTGCCATGGTTTCTCAGCTTTCCTTGAGGTATTTTTCCATTCACACAGCTTGCATACTTCATTCTTCTCTTATACATAATTTCTGTATATCCAAACCATCTTAGTGTCCCTTTCTTAATTTTATGTAGGATACATTCATCTGCCTTACATTCCTTCCTGATATTTTAATTCGGTATTCTATTTATATTTTATGTATTATTTCTTAGTGATCCCATTTCTATAGATTTATCCTATTTGCATCCTTCTTTTTCCAGCTCCACTTCACTTCCAAATATTAGGGTTGGCACTAGAACTCCATTATATACAGCAATCTTTACTTCATTCAGTAAATTTCTATTGGACTACTTTGGGTGCACCATTTATTTATTTTTCCCAGCACCAACCCTGTTGATATCTTCCTCAATTTTTCAATCTCTTGTGAACATGTCTCTCAGATAGATAAATTTGGTAACGCGTTGAATTTTTTTTTTGACATTTACGCTTATGTCACAATTTTGAGAAACACCTTTAAAGTTCACTCAATAGATGGGCATGAAAAATCTGCTAACTTATTAATGTTCAATTAAAAATATATATATTTAATGTTGATTTTATAAAACAGGATACTTTTTTAATTTATTTAATCCTTTACTATATCAATTAGAAAATAAATCATCTATTTAATTTCTCAGGTGTCCCACATCCGTCTAGAATCAGATGGGGGCTCTAGTCCTGCCGAGGACATTCCTACTCCACCCATGTCCGCGCCTCCCACGTTGCGTCCTCCACCCCCTCTCCTGCCCCCTGCAGATTTGTCCTGGGACAGCGAGAGTCAGGTCTCACAGACTTCCTCCACATCAGGATATAGGTGACTGGTTTACTTTTATTACTTAAATTTATTTGAAGCACTTTGAAAATGAGAATCTCAAAAAACCTAACATATCTGCATTGAGAGGTTGCTCAACTTTGCTCATGTTACAGAAAAATTTCAATCATACTATTATTTATCAGTCGAAGTAGTTGATGTAGAGTGGAATGTTTGTCGTGAAATCCGTGTTGGAAGTGTGGTATGATATTGCGTTCGTTTATCGCTGTTTTGAGTCGTGCTTCTATTATTTTTTCCAATAACTTGCCGGTGCAGGGGACGAGGCTTATGGGATTAATGAGGTGATCTTTCCCTGGTTTGGGGATGAGGATGACGTCTGCAATCTTGAAAGAGTCTGGGAATGTACGAAGTCTGAAGGAAGCATTAAATATGGCAGTTAGGGCGCAGATACCTTTTGACGGGATGCATTTTAGGACTTTATTTGAGACATGATCAGGGCCGGCCGATTTCCGGGGATTGAGGTAATAAATATGTAATAACATATAGAAGAGTAGCTTTGAGTAAAACTAATAATTGTTGGTAACTTCAAATGTTTACTTTAAACATTCTTTTGTTGTTATGTTTGTGACTTATCTAATTATAGAAATTCTATTTTAAATGCTAAACTGAGAAATAATATCATGAGATACCTCTTTATAGCATTTAGATGACCTTTTGATGGGCAATCCTTTAATGTAAATAACTCAAAACCCCAAAAAAAATCCTTATATAACCTAGTTTTAGTATCGAGTCCACAATATACTTTTTATTCTCTTTATGAATGGCTCATTGCAATAAACAGCATTTGGGGTTGTAATAATATTTCAATATGACCCTAATGAATGACCCTAACTAATTAATTTGAAAGTAATCTATAAACTTGACTATTCTAGGGAGAGCTACAGCCTTCAGGCACGGGCCCCCCCTCCACTGGCCTCCCCTGAGCCCCATGATGCCTCTTCCTCTTCAGGGGCCACCCTCTCTCACCATCGTAGCCCTAATGGTAAGTACTCAAATATAAGAATTACTCGACACTAAATTTATTTTATGAACATGGTAACCTACCCATAAAATTGTTAACATGTTCACCTTCAAAGAAATTAACTCTCTGCCGACTATGACAGATTTTAGCCAAATCAATAATTCAATCGCATCAGGATCTCAAATGTGCTTTTTAAATTACATGTTATTCAAAATGTGTCGACAAATAATGTGCTGCGTAGCAATGACTGATAAAATAATATTTACTTAGCGGTCAAGAGTTAAACATTTTGTTTTGTGGAATGCAAAATTCTTATTTCCAATAAATTTCAATGACAGATAACCTATAATTTTTTGTATTAATGACCGACAAAGTATTCACTTTATAACAATCTATTAATGTATATAATTGTTTTAGGTCGATTTTTACTTGTTTCGTAGTGCTTATACATTCCTTACCAATAATTAATCTTTCAGGATCTTTTAGTTTCAACGGATCATCTTCGGGTGAACGCACAGCCCTCTTGGGTGACCGTCCTCCTTCTCCACCATCCGTTAAGGATGAGGACACTCTTATATAAACAACTTTTTTACTCTTCACGTTCTTAACATAACCTTACCTTTTTGTAATAGGTTCCACGATAGTATTTTTATGTCAACCTCTTAGTTTTAATAATGACAGTTTTGAATATAATAGACTTACAACATTTTTATTTTATAGGCAGTCAGAACGAAAATATTTAATAGTTAGTTGGTTGGTTTAGATTCTAGATGTTTTTTGCTGATTATTAGGTTTCTGTCTGTATTGCAACATGTCATTTGTGTAATTTATAACATGCCTAACCTTACCTTTTCTGTCCTATAAATATTTACATCAAGAAATTTAATACTTCAATAATAGCGCAAATACAGCGCCCTTGAGATGAGTAAAGGCAGAAACATACCATTAACATGCGACGTGGCATGTTTACTCCCACCACCGGCAACACGTCGATCTAGCTCGTCTGGATCGGGTGGCGTGTGCGCGCATGGCTTCGCGTCGGGTGTTCATAGTGTGATTCTGTCCATACAAAACAATAGAATTTGATTCGACTCAACACGCATCACGTGGCATCGGGTGGCGTGGCGTGTTAATAGTATGTTTCTGCCTTAGTTCATAAAAATGGCGCTCTACAAATTATCCAATTTATTATTATTATTATTATAATAGATAAAGTTTGTAAAAATGTAAGGTTTTTCTCCCAATAAAAGAATTGTGTAAGTTGGCTTACAGGAAAGATTTCTTTATGCAGTTTATTAAATGTTTTCTATCTTGATACTCACCATATTCTATAAAATTTTGAAAGTTTGTCCCAGTAGGTAACGAGGGGAAACACAAAATAATTATATTAGAACTTTTTTTGTAAAATATATTTAAATAAATAAATTAAAACTGAAAAATAATCACAGAAGAAAATGTTCAGCCTGAATGGCCGGCTATCTCAAAGAAATAATGTTTTGTTTCTCTTAAAAAATATAATTGAACATTCGTATATATCCATTTTATATATTGCACAAAAGTAGGTACGGAGAGAATATTGTTCAAAATAACCCTCGCCTTGTACGGGATACAAGGCAAAATATATTTATTATAAAATTTTTGTGTCAAAAGTTTTGTTTAGTTAATTAAAAATAGTTAAAATATTAGCACTTGTTATAATTGTATTAATTTTTATTATAATAATTGATTATAATCTCTGAATAAAGTGCCGGTAAAATCTCTCATTTGTATACTTTGTGATAGTTGAAATTTATTTTTAACAATATAAAAATTGCTCATGGCACTGGGAGAATAATATAAAATAAAATAAAAAAACAAACTGATCTTAAAAAAGTAAAAATATTAAAATTTTATATACAAGTAATATCTTTAACAATACTCACACGCTTATTGCAGAGTTTCTAAAGTAAGTACCTAGCGAATTATGTAAATTATTTTTGTAGAGGTTTTGAAAACAGTACCTAGCCGGCGGCGGGTATGCCAAGTGAGCTGTTTGTTGCAGGGAGTATAAAGCTAATTGTTACGCCGCGGCCTCAGATAAAGGACGTGTTTGATGGGAAATGTCTAATTTTATATGCTGCGGTATTGGGAAGGCGTGTTGCCATATTTTACATTGATTTTCTATTATTGTTAGTGTACACCATTGTTACGTCACAAATATTATTGTAATGGATAATTTATATTTGAGATGATTTATAGTTTGTTGGATGTAATTAGTGCCAAATTTTCAAATGAAAATATACAATACTGTTTAGTGTTACGCAAATGGTTATTATTTACCCCTCTCAAACGGTTAGTCATTCAGTTTCTAGGTGTCGTTAAGATGTGTCGCTGGCGAGAAGAGCGCCTCGCCGCCTCTCTCCGGTGTGGGCAGGTTAGTGTGGTGGTATGGTGCAAGGTGTGCGGCCGGTGGGTTAGGTTAGGTAGAGGTTAATGTGTACCCAAGCCCGAGGCGCCGTGGCCAGAGGCACGCGGGTCCTACTGTTAGTGTGATTAACACATGGATAGATAGAGATGTACACTGGTTACGATAAGGATTAGGTTTGTTAAATAATAAAGTAAAAAACTATTAAATACAATAATAATAAATTTTATTGCCAAGAAATAAAACAAGATACAACACACAGGGCCGGAATAATCTGACACTTGTTATTGCAATCCACCCACAATTATTAAGTCACACTTTAATATCCTCTTCACCATATGAATACAAACTATGTGTATATTATATATAAAATATATATATGTAGGCATACTCCATAATCTATAGAATTCTATTTAAAATTAATTATTTTTTTTATTAATTCTTTATTTAGTTCTACGCTAATTCTCAATATAGTTAATATTATTTTGTGAATAAAGTATTATAACTTAACAACTAGTAATAACAGATCTATCTAATAAAATCAAGAGTATTCTCCGAAGATCTTTACTTTTAAATAATACACACGTTCCAAAGTCGAGAAAAAATGAGTTTCTTAACAGATCATTTGATAAAATTGTGGGATATCTTTGGTAAAGATATTCAATCCTTAAGGGCAGAATACTGCTGCTGATGTTATCACTATATTAGTCCGACAAGCTGGGCCCGCCGCGTGCATGCGCGCGTACTGCGGTTATTCACAATCAGGTGGACATTAACATTACAAGATTCCTTATTAGTATTAAGTACCCTAGACGAGTCGGGGCCGACAGGCTTTGGACGGGAACACGGGGCAGAGTGGAATAGAGCATAAGTAACTGGCCCGACGTGGCGCGGAAGGTAGAGGGTTCATGGCACATTGCATTACATTACATTCTTTGATTACAGATGATGCTGTGATCTTCTCCCTAATATAATATATATTATACTACAAACAATCCCACATCCTAACGGTTATTCGTTGCTTCTCCCCAATACTTGCCAGCTGACTGTTCGTTTGGCACTAAAGTTGAGATTCTAATGAGTACTCTACTTAACATTACATGTAAAAATATTATTCATAACAAAATTAATTCACTTTGTAAATTTCCAAATGCGATATAATAAAAGTGAGACAATAGAATATGTGACAAATGTAAAAACACAGGATAAAGAGCACCAGAGCAAATGATAATAATTTGAAAGAAAGACATCTCTGAACAAATGAACAGACTATCGGGTTCTACACTTGTCGTTTGCATTATTTGATCTTACTTGTACATTCAATTATCATTATTACGTAAACTTTAATAAAGCATTTATTACAAAGCATTAGGAAAACTGACGTCCTCCAATTGATAAAGTTAAATACTTTGTTTAATCTACAATAATAATTACTGCACTGCTCTCGACCAAAACACGTCGAGACAAACAATACTCCAAAATGTATAAAATATAACGATGAATATAAAGTTTAAGGCACATTCCACAGCGGAGGTGAATGGTGGATGGTGTTATTAGGCACTCGGTGTAAAAGTAGATTGATGATCCCCTGAAGGCGAGATAAGGGAGGGTGGCCGGGTACGGTGTGTACAGCGTTAATGGTGGTTACAGGTGGTGAAGCTACCGGCCGCGTTAGTCCTCCGCACTCCAAGCCTAGCCGGGTTACACAGAAGAGAGAACAGAGGTTAGTGTGGGCCTGCGTCCCCTACCTATGTACACTCAGGGGCTTGGCCTTGTGGACGTGGACGTTAGTTTGTTTAGTCTAACTATCTCCACACAGACTGCTCCAGTTACGGAACCATTCCAGTTGTTAATCAGAACAAAGTTACGAGTTTAATGGTGCAAACTGAGATTTACTCCGTCAGTCAAATAATACTCGGTTCATTTTTGGTCAATTTATTTCCTTTTTATTGTATAGCACCGTGTATAAATTATTAAAAATAACAAGTACAATTTGTCCATTGGCATCTATATACTATTTCCTGTTGAAGATGTCTCCTGCGAGCTGTGGAGGGCTCTCCCTCCGCGGGCCGCTGCTTGGAGGCCGCAACCGGAGGGAGAGACCTCCGCAGCCGTGGAGGGAATTAAAGCTAAACTTTCCACAAAGGCTCAAGTCGAATGAGGCAGCTCTATCAAATACAAATACAGAAGGAATAGAAAATACAAACTAGGCTTAAGACTAACTTAACGTACGTACAAATCATCCCATCGTCATCTGTATTCCTAAGTTTAAATTAACAGTAGGAAGCAGTCATACAGAAGACAGCACACACGGACAGGCGGTGGAAAGAAGGATTCACAACCCTCGCGATGCTTCATGCGGGACTAGTCTTATCAACAATAATCACTAAACAAGGTATTGTATAAATATAAAAATAAATAATTCTCTCAGTAAAAATGTACATCAAATGCAAAATAAATCTCTTATATAATCCTTCTTTCCGGTAATAAAAATAAAAACATCAATACAGAGGTAATCAAGAGTAGCCCGGAGAGACCAGACCGCTCGCCCTCGCTCTTCCTCTCATCGTACGCTTTCTACATACTTACTTACTTCCAGCTTCTGTCCTCCTGGACGCTCACTCTACTCTCAAATCAAATGTGCTTATTTACTCTATTTGCAAAGAAAACTGATTTCAATTTATGTCCTACATTTCAAATAATTGTTTTGGGGCACCGACTCTCCAATCTGGAGTAGCGGTATTCTATTCAAAAGCATCGGCATTTCAAATTAAAGCGACGATTTCTGAAGTGAAATTGAAACATAGATGACTGCGATAAGCGAACGGTGAGAGCGGAGAGGCGAGGAGGAGGGTGGAGGGCGCAATGGGGCTCACCTTTAAGGTTAAGAGGTGTTAAGACAGAGCACCGGCGCGCTGATAGGGGTGGTCCCTCACTTGAGCCAGGTGCCGCCTGCTAGCTGCCGCGCGGCTGCCAGCCACTGTATCACACACACCGTCAGATATCTCATCTCCACCGGCCCACCACACAACCACATATACAGCCAATTGAAACAACGCTTGCAATACAAATTACCAAAAACTTTGCCCTAAGTGTCTCTATTATAACCAAATGAAAATCTTATATCGAAATAGGTAAACAATAAGTAAAAGCAAAGTAAATTTCAGCAGCTCGCTGCCAACTTCTGATCATTGTTTTCAAAACCAGAAGTAATTGATATGGCTCTTGAAAGAATACATTTTGAAAACTGAATACGGCATTCGGGCGTAGATGGAATTTGAACGTAATAGTCATTTCAATCGGCTTTAAACATAAATATATCGGCCAGACTCGGGTAAAACAATGCCACAGAGAGCTGCATTATAGAGACAAAATGCGCCGCACACCGTCAAGTGTGCGGGGCATTTCTGTTCCTGTAATCAACATAGATTGAATTACTCCAATGTAAATATGTCATGACAATTAGACTCGTTAACAAACACGCGGACATTAATTACTCGGCCGCGCCAGAGCAGGCGGCTTGCGAAGGGTCGCCGTTGTCACGACATATCCAGCATCGGTCATACGTTACACATAACTAAAATCAATTTAGCAAAAGAAATCGTGGTGAATAGATAATTTAAATTTAGAAAACAACAACACGGCGAGATGTCGCCTCGACTACATTCTCTCACACACACAAACAGTACTGCTTAAAGCTACAAATATAGTTGATTATTATAATATAGAATCTTCGATAGACATTGCATCGATTAAAAATATAAAGTATAATATAATTTAGATATCACTGAGGAAATGTCATAATTATCGTGTGATTCAGTTTAGACAATTTTAAGAATTTTGCCGTAAAGTATAATGTCATGGATTAAGTGTAACCCCATGGTGTAACTTCTAAGAATCCTCTGCGACTAAAGCTAATAATGGCACCTTACTCTATCGCAGACCTCGTCCGCGTTCTTGTATCAAAACTAGAATGTTTGGCTGCTGAACTGTATTTTATACTTAACATAAATAATATTTAATGTCTCAACGATCATCTTCAAAAGAATATATTACTCGCTACGCTATATATAAGTAAAACATTAAAGTTTTCAGTAAAACTCTTTACATTGGAAGAAGCGCTAAAGCGAAATCTAGTTTCCTCAAGTAAAGTTAAGAACGATAGATAACCTATTCGTAGCAATTGAATAATAATAATACTAGCAGTTTCTCCGACACTTCCCTCTCGCTAAGATTAACTAGCCTAAACGCGCCGCTCTGCGGAGCTGCTCACCTCGGTCTGTTCTCCGTGTTACTTCAAGGGCAGAGTGAAGGGTGACGTTAGAGTTAAATCAAAAACCTTACTCGTACTGTCTAAAATTGGTCCCGCGCGCTTGTTTTCATTTCACAAGAAAATCTAGGAATATTTATTAGATAACACCAAATACTACTTTGTTAGCGGAAACTAAGTAAAAGGAAGTTAATGAGAAAGTTATTTGACGATCCTGTTTCAAAGGACTTTCCTGGTATTAGGATTATTCACAATTTAATCTATGGAATTTCACTTTCGGATAGATGTCACTAACAGGCTGGCACGGGGAGCATGTTCCTCCCGACGTAGTGAAACCTATTCTGGTGTTAATATCAAACGTTATGTCAAGTTAAACGATTAGTTATGTTACAAGCGGGGAGCTGGACAAAACAAAACTGGGTTCAGTCCATAGATAAAACAAGAGGGCGGCTTCACCATTCCCCGGGAAGCGACTATGACCTAAGCCGGGTAACTAAATATTTATTTAACTAAAACTTACACATCGACATTTACTTTTTTTCTATATCTTTTCACACGATACGTCAAATATATTTTCTTAAAATTTTCCTTACAAATTATACAATAATAATGGCTAATTCATTTAAAATATCTGCGTATAAATAAAATAATACTAAATATCTTCAACTTTTATATATATAAACAGATGAACATGTTCTTAGCCTACTAACACATGGCAGAACAGAGGCTATGGAGAGATTCTAAGCAGAAGAGAGGAGACGCAGTCGCTAGCGGTACCCGCCGTCGTAGTGGATACAGACGTGAGCCGCGTCGAGTGGCGCGGAGTGGTGGGGCGGGGGCGGGCGGTTTAGGGGGGAAGTGATCAGAGACGGTCGATGTCAGAAGCCAGCCAGCAGATACCTGGTCGCTGCAACCCACACAATACTTTCAGCTCTCAGCTCTCAGCCAACACCCCACGGGTTACGTCGCGTTAGTCATCTTATTTTTACTCCTTCATATTATTAGCCAGGTTAAGTCATTTATTGGTTAAACATTATCTAGACATTATTTTATTTTATAATGGTTGTTAACCTATCGCCATGCCTCGTCTACGCGCTTTTATGTATTATGAATAAATGACGTTTTGTTAAAATTTATTATAAAATGAAACTTTTAAAGCTCTGAACCGATGCAATCTTATATGTAGAAAGAAAGAGCGAAGATCTTACAAATACTTTATAACTTTATTATTAGGTCATTAGCAGAAATATGGAGGTATTAATTGAGGAGAAGTGTTCAAGTTGCGGCAGTTAGAAGATTACTTGGTTATGCTGAAGAGTGCGCCGTTTCACGGAGAGGGCTTGCGGTAGTGTGAGCTACACGGTGTGTTATGTGAAAGAAGGACGTGATTAAAATGCGTATTAGGAGAGTTGAGAATACAAATAATATCATTACACCAAGCGTACCTATTTTCTTTTGCTAAATGTCAATAACAAAAACTAATCCGCGTGAGTGGAAGAATGTTACAAGTTCCTAATAAGTGGAATTATGGTTTATAGTATAACACACTTTTAATTAGTTAGATAATTAATATATGTTTTTATATTATGCATAAATCCTCATTAGGATGTTAAATTTTTCCACTCGATGCGAATTTAATAAGTATTAAAAAAAGACAATAAATTAAAAATAATGCAATAGTAAAATTATTCATACTACCTCCAACTAGAAAATGAAGAGGAAAATTAATGGAGATAACCGAAAAATTTGCAATAACTTAATATTAATTGACTGGACTGGTTCCATGATGAGCCGTATCAGTGAACTGCAAGTTTTTCGGTTGTGTCTCCGGGTTAATGGCGACAGAAAATACAAACGACACGAATATGTTAAACACAGAAAAGTACATTCAATCTGTAAATATGAAAATGAGGGCGAGATGCAAAAAAAAAAATATGCGTCGTCGTGTTAAATAATAATCGCATACATCATTGGTTAGTCGTGCATACTGATCGAACAAAATATTGTTTTTGATCGTCACACGAAACAAAGCCGTGAGAATCAATCGAAAGATCTGAATAAAGCGTAGGAGTAAAGTTATTGATCCATTTAATTTTTCCCTTTTACCGGACAATGGGACCATGATCTGTTGCGATCAGAAAATGCTACATGTTCAGATAATAGCTCTGTTTTCTGACATAATTAATTCATGCTTTTGTCCGAGAAAAGCCTTTTTTTCATTTTCAATGTTCTTTTTAATAAAGAATTTAAAAGAATGTTTATAAATATGTTCACTGATTTGTATCCATTAGCACAATGCAATAACCAAATTCAATGTGTAAATTGTTTTTTACATTTAGAAACAAAAGCTGCACTTTTTTAAATAAAAAGATGCAAAGAACACATGTGTATAATGATTGTGTATGTTTCGTGTTTAAATCCATAGATAAAAGCAATTTGTTTAACGTAAATTTTGACGTGATAATATACATTGAGTGAATGGATACCAAAAACATAAATATGCGGACAGTGAGATGATTTATCAAATTATCTTTATGTTGCCAATAATAATTATAATAATAATATATCATAATTACATATGTAGCCATGAAAGACTTTTACAGGTCATAATTCAATAAATTTGCTCACTGCCAATGTCCCTAGATGGAATAAGGACTTTATGCGTACAAGAAGTTCTTCTTTATTTGAATTTTAGAAACAAAATACACGAATGTGAAATATATTTTCAACACTAGTATATTATGTATTAATATGAACTCACTAATGCAAAAAAAATACAATTTGATCAGATAATTACATTTCAAATAGTACAGCTAACTAGTTAATCGACTCATAAGTAACTTATCTGGAATCTAATTACAAATATAACCTAACTAAGAATAACAGAAAAACCTAAACTAAGAATAACAGAAAAAATCTATGTTTTTTTTTAAATATGTAAGCAAAATAAATGTTTATACCCAGACGAGGGAAATGCCTTTGTATAAAAACATTTAATAATTATTTTGTCATAGTAGGAAAACTATTATTGTTTTTAGTAGTACATAACAGATTTTCAAATGTAATTTTATTAAACGAAAATTTAATTTCACTCTTACGATACACCTTGTTACACTGTACTCTCGAGTGTAACAATATTTCATTAAATTAATTAGGATAGTTCAAGGAACAATCCCTCACCAGATGTGATAAAAATGCAACAACAAAAATGGCATCAAAGTAAGCTTGTTTTGTGCCTAAAACAATTTCTAGAACATTTTCTATGTCTGAACCTAGAACATTTTCTATGTCTGAGCCTAGAACATTTTCTGTTTCTGAACCTAGAACATTTTCTGTATCTGAACCTAGAACATTTTCTGTGTCCAAACCTAGAACATTATTGTGTCTGAAACTAGAACATTTTCTACGTCTGAACCTAGAACATTTTTGTGTCTGAACCTAGAACATTTTTGTGTCTGAACCTAGAACATTTTCTGTATCTGAACCTAGAACATTTTCTGTGTCTGTAGTAAGAAATACATAGTTTCAGGGTCGCCATGATGAAATATTATAATTTTAAATTGTAAATTCAAATGAAGAAGAACTTTATTGCGATGTTTTAAATAGCGGGTTGTAAATGTTAGATTAGAATGCCATCAACCCACCGGCGTGGTCAGCAGGCGCGTACTCAGCCGAGAGCAGGGGGTTGCCAGCCGCAAGGGCGGCATACCCTGCATAGTCATAGGGGCTGGCCGCATACATGATCTGGTGGTCCAGCGGCAGGGCGGCAGCCTGCGGGGTGGGGTGCGCAGGGGGTGCGCGGGGGCTCAGCAGCAGCGGGGTGCCCAGCGGGGCGGGCGGCGCAGGGCCAGCGCCCCGCTCCCGATCAGCCGCTGGGTCTCAGCGGCTGCGGCGGCCACGCGTCGCCACTCGTCTTCGCTCACTGCAAACGCAAAGTTCATTTGCCGGCGTGAGTCCTCGTCTATTGGAGGGAAAATACACACTCAACTAGGGCTCGCAAGGCCCCCAGGTGACATAACCACAAATTATAATACTTGTTCACTGTTGCAATACAATTTATATATTTTTTTAATTTCCTAAAGATTGGTTTGCAACAAAGTGTAACATTTTCCCTGGATCTTGGGATTCCTCTTGGGCCTTTAATGTGGTAGTTTCCCATTGCTTTCCATATTTTTTGTATGCAACAGGTTATTTAACCCTACTACTGTATATATTTTTTTAATTATCCCATATATTTTTGGCTATACTATGCAGATTCACATGACATGTAATAGGTAGCTAATCTAATACGATTTTATTTTCACGTGAATTCTAGACCAAAGACAGTGTGAGAATCATACCGTCATCACCAGGTATCGAACCCGGAACCTTTCGGTCTGACAGTCATAGCTGTTACTACGCTGCCACAAAGGCTGCAATTTTATTGCGGTAATATATAATAATAAAGGAAATAGTTTATGATATTTAATTCATAGATATTTTATCTTATTTTACCTTTAAATGTGTGTTATTGAAAAATATATAAAAAGTATTAGTCTAATTGAAATTTGTCATAACTTTTCACCATTTATTATATATCACCGCCGCAAATACAAATTAATGACATTAAAAATTAACGAAACACCTGACAATTATCGCCAGATGTATCTATTAATTTAATAAATAATTAAAGTTAACCCACCGTTATATCACCCGGGTTCCATTTTGAGATCATTAGCTTAACAAACACAACTAATAAACATCAAATAAATAATAAACAATATCACATTCTTATAAACCATAAGACAAATTTCTTGCATTCTAATAATACTTTTATGTGAATTTTTTTAAATTATTTATACATATTTAATTTAAATCAATGATTTTGTATCATTTATATTTTATTTAGATAGCGAATCATAGCTTTTTCGCTTTTATGTATCTTTCAGAATAATCTTGTATATACAATGACAATTAAAAAATGTATTTCATTATGTACACATTACCTGTACATTATATACTGTAAAAAAAAAATTATAAACAGACTATCTGAAACAGAACACAGACATGCAAACATATAAAATGATTATTGATCGTTCAGTTACCAGTGAATATTTATAGAAGATGGGGCAAGTGATTCCATTATAGTTTTAGTAAAAAAAATCTCATTAAAACAAACAATTATATTATGTTCAAGTAAAACCAAAGGCAAAAAAATGACACCATTCTAGATACATACAGAATATGAAGCAATTTTTATTTAAGCTAATGTTACACAGGGAAGGAAAAGGAGGTTTGACAGAGTCACTACAACTGAATCTCTCGTACCATCGAAGAAGAAACATTGATTAATTAAAATTATAAAAACTCCCCTGAATCAATACGCAAAATTTGTTTACTTAAAATTAGTTTCAGATGATTCATATAACCCATCATCAGAAACAGCAATTTTAGATCATAACCCACGATAAAAAATTGATTTATTATACAGCAAGAATAATTATTTTAAAAAAATTATATGATACATTAAAATTCCAGAGATATTCACAAAGAAAATATTTTACATAAAGTTCCGAAGGACAGAGAGAAGTGTGGTGTTATATAAATTTGTACAGCAATTCATCAAATCTGAAAGTCTTATAAGAAGAGACGTTTGTGAAATGGGGTAATAAAGCTAATCCGACGATCCAGCATAAAAAGTCGACAAATCCATCCGGAAACTAAATATTTTTCTAAGCCAACTGACTCTTGGACGGCGGCCAGAATCTAGGGTAAGAATAAATCCAGAAAAAAAAAATGATAAGAGAGGGAATATGTTTATCTGATGAGGCTAATCAGAGGATATTAACAGACAGAACAAAAGCCCACATTCAAACAGTTAGCTCTCCTAGAGTAGAAACAAAGCGTTCTAATTAGTCCACCTGCCAAACTACACGACTAATAACCATTCTGTGATACAAATCATCTTGCGCAGTGTATATAAAATGCACAACACATAGCAATCTCAAAGAGACTCAATGTAATAAACTGCCGAGTGTCCCAGCACATGCTATGACATATATCATTAACTGTAATGTATACTTGTATATTAAGATATGATTTAAACTAATAATTGTCATCATAAACAGTTATATAAATGCCTAACATACACAAATGTTAATAATTTGCAATTAACGATAAAAGCACCTTTATCTGCTAGAATTCTAAGAACATTCTTGATACATTTAGCTAGAGAATATATTAATTGCTTGGAATTAGATATTAAAACATTAACTTGTTTATGTAGATGGTATCAAGAAGTTGATGGGTTTAAAAGATTCCGCCGAATGACTCCAGAGTGTGGAAGGGAGGAGACGGAAATTATTTTGAATGAACGGAGGATGCGTCAATTTGAGGGAATCGGAAGGGGGTTCGGAGTGGGAAGAGGAGACAGAGGCTGTTATTGTTTTACGTGCCTGAGTCAGATGTGTCGAGGAGACGAGGGTAGTGTGTCAAGAACGATAAGATGGGCGTTCCATCCGGCCGGCCCATCCCTGCATTGTAATGACAAGATTCAGCTTCACCTCCAGTGCATACAAGTCATATATCATTATTAGTCAACAGTCTATCAGTGGAATTAGTGGTGATCTCTGTACCTCCAATGTGAAACAGTTTATAAACAAATCCAATGGAAACTTTATTATGATAATGACCTCGGATGATATGAGGTTTAGCTGTGATGTGCTTCCCTTACAAGAAAAACTGTATTTTTTACAGCAAATATTTTAATTTCCCAAGGATGAAACAAGTTATTTTTAAGATTGATCATCGGCCAAAGACAATTAATAGCTTGTATAAGACACGTGCCACTGAATTTTAGATACAAATCTACTCCCAAATAAATTAATAATGCGTCTAATAAAAGATAAATTAGTAGTATTACCCAAGATTCAATTATTAGTGTTGAAAGGGTTTTTTGTTAATTAAGTGCGTTTCACATTGGAGATACAGAAGATGATTATTAAACAATATGTTCATGGAAAATAAACGGTTAATATACTTGTGAATTGTTATATGTAGTTACAAAAAAAACGTGTTAATTCACAAAGTTTAACTGAAAACAAATCAACAAAATTAATTGCATTAAAAAGAAAAACAAAAGTTTTGATTAATCAATTTCAAAATACTGGTTATTATTGAAGTAAAACTTGAAAATCCCTCCGAGCAAACAGAGGTTATCCCGTCACTGCGTCCAACATTAATCAGAGCTCTGAAGCGAGAGTAAACTGACTGCAATATCAGGTGTTGATTGATTCACTCCAGATGGATGAATGGATTAATAACTGCCGGTCATGCAGAGCGGTGTGCCCGATACCCGAGGATGGAGGAGCGGCAGGAACTTACCGGTGGCGACAGTGGCCTTGGCGCTGGAGTCTCGGTAGGTGCCGTTTATGATGGCCAGCTCCATCAGCTGCCTCTTCTTCAGCTCGTCCTCCCCATCCGCTTGCTGCAATAACACGCAAATACCCAACTTTATACCACTTAACCAAATTACTGCACTTATGCAGAACCTACTGCTGTCTAGGAGAATGTTAACAGAAAGAAACATAATACAGAGTTTAAAAAAAAATTTAAAACACTTTTCTATTTGTTTTTTCACCACTTTATTTTTGTTTAACCGTTTAAGTACCGTGATGTTTTAAGCTTAGGAACACTCACATACCGCATGTTTTTAATTAATTGTAAAAAAAAAGGGTAATGGATTTTATGCATTATGTTTTAAGTTTAAATTTAACAAGTTGCATTATCGAAATTTCGTATATTCGATTTTTCTTTCAGGTTTGTCACAAGCATAAATAAATATAATTTTTACATTTTTATAAAAATATATATTTATTGAAAGCTAACATTAAAAAATCAAAGTATGTTGTATCAGTTCTTGTCTATTATCGCTTGAAATTTAATTCTTTCAAGGGATATTCTTTAGATCCTTTATATCAATCTCACCATAAGTGGTAACCCTAGTGCTCGACTTCTACAAAAATCCCTTTTTCAATAAGATCGACCAAAGTCAGAAGGTTCATTTTTTTGCAGAGATAGTGTATAGATGTCGCTAGCCACACAAAAAAAATTGTTAAAATTCCTACTGGAATCATTTTTAACGCAAAGTGCCTTACGGTATTGATGGTGCACCTATGTAGCGGCCTTACGGTATTGAAGTGGTTAATCAAACCAACCGGTTAGCTCCCCATTTTATATTGTGTTTTCACTGTTATTTATTTAGTTTGCTTTGTAACCTGGACGAAGCACCAGCGGGAACTAAAACCGGTGTAAATAAAGTGGTGAAAAAAATAGTACATACGATATAAACTGTTTTAGTTTTTAGTCAGTTTATATCATTCTCCCGATGATGAAGGTGTAAGGCCTTCGAAACATGCCGAGAAAAAGTGTAAAGAAGAAAATCCTAGGTAGAAAAAATCTAGAGTGGTTCAGTTGCAGCACAACATCCTTGTTTAGAGCTGCTGCATCCAAAGTAAAAATAGCTATGATGTTGTCCAACCTCCAATAGGAGAGGTAGAAAAAGATAAATGTTTTATTGTGTTAAGTACATAAGCAAATTTTACCGGAATAAGAAGACGCTTGACTTCATCGACAGCGCGAGCGAGCTTGGTGGCCGCGCGGTTCTCTGTGTCCTCCACCGTCAGAAGAACGTGGAGCTCATCAGCCAGATGCTCCCAGTTGGGTTTGCCTCTGTTGGCATCCTCCTGTCACACACAATAAACAGATTAATACCTCACAATTAATCCTTCTAACAATACAAATATGGAACACTCTTAATTCAAATTTCTGCACATATCAATATAAATCGAATCAAGTGAAATCAGTTTATTTTCTCAAAAGACATTACAAACATATTTATAGATTAATTTGAGAACAGGAAAAATACCAGGAACGCATAAGAGATGGTTCTACTTTAGGAAGACAAGTTACTCTCCAAAGTTGTGTATTTGTCTTCTGAACGTACTTTCACTAATATGAAATACGCCGATCTCCGAGGTAATCATATTCAGTAGACTGATTAGGAGACAGGTTGATAATAAGCCTTATATTATGGAGATTTATAGTTGTCTGATTTTACATCTAATGTATTATGTTTAAAGAGTTTTTATTAGATTATTGTTACATATATGTTACACTAGACACTTAAATAGCAATTGAAATGCCTGTTCTTGTGAGGATTTTAGCATTTTAAATAATAATAATAATAACAAGACTACTGAATTATTTCCATGCAAAAATAAAGATGAATTATCATTATTGGCTGTCCCTCGTATCCGAGGAAGACTGTCCTTTGCGGATGTGGGTCCTCATATGGCTATAGAGTCCAATCCTAGACCAGAGCAGGGAAAGACGACCATATTCTCCCAAACATGCGTATGCATTGTATAATTTCTACGAGATATTAAGAGATTATGAAAACTGTTTTACCTTCCTATGTACAAAATTCCAGCCTCAGAATAAATGCTGCCATAAAATAGTTAAAATATTAGTACAATAGAATGAATGTTTAGTATAAATATAAACAAAAATACCTTAACATCTATAGTGCAACTGACTACACTTGCAGTATAAAAAAATCACTTTCAAACTTAACCAGGTGGTGGTCTGGGGGATAGAACGCTTGGCTCCTGATCCAGGGGCCTGGGTTCAAGTCCAGACATGACCAAGTTCCTTCTTCATAATAATGAGCTATTTTCTGCTCACATTGAAGATTGTAAAATAAATTCTAATATCATTGATATAAATCCTTGATGTTAGTCTTTTTTTTTAAATAAATAATAAACTGCGGCCGACTACATTTGCAGTTCATATTTGAATGTATCTTATAATTATTTTTGCTTTGAATCGTTACTTCTAAATTGTAGGTAGTATTATGATAAACTGGGATTATCTGTCTGAGCTATCGCAGTTCAGGATCAATTTTTTTTATTGCAAATGAAGCCAGCCACATAAGGGGGGTTTCATCAAGCAATACATCATAGTGTTAGAATGATTCTACGCGCGTGCATGACACGATGAATGAATGTTGAGGAGACGAGAGAAATATGTCAGGAAAGAAAAGTGTGGCAGTCCATTCTTTCTGCCTACCCCTTCGGAGAGACGGCGTGACGGTTAGTTAGTTAGTTAGTTAATATTATTTTAATCCTTGTTGACTGTGAGTCAATCTCAAAATTAAAATAAGAGTGTAATTTTCCATTGCCACACATTAACATATTTGCATCTAATAACGTGTATTCCACCAGTGTACAGGTGTCCTATTCATGACATCCTAAGTTTGCATAGCCCAGACAACAATTTCCATATGAATCATAATGCACAACGTCCGCGTCAAAATTTTGCATTCTAAATTATTGTATTAGAAATTGTCGCTTTCTTGGAAGTCTGATGAATAGGTTAACGGATTGCAAACATCTTTTAATATTTTTTTAAAATGTATCAAAATGTTTAAAAATCTACATATCTTAATGTGTGTGTATAACAATTATGATTGAATAAAAGGGACTTATTACTGTTAAAATTTATAACACTGTTATTAAATCACAATTTATTTTTATTCACTGAGGGTGTCGCGACAGCTGTTTCGCCAACCGATGTTGGCATCATCAGGTGTTACAATAAACTGTTACAATAACGAGTTTATTGTAACACCTGATGATGCCAACATCGGTTGGCGAAACAGCTGTCGCGACACCTTCAGTGAATAAAAATAAATGGTGATAAGTGTTATAAATTTTAACAGTAATAATGTTGAAGAATCATAGTGTATCGGCCAAAACAATGGACTATTTAAAAGGGACTTCAAGTTTGACTATGATATTTTCTAAGAATGATCGAAATTCATTTAAATAACCCTTAGAATATAAATGAATGAATGAATGAATAAAGACAAAATGATAAATAAAGTATATGTAAACGACATAAAAGGAACAAGAAATAGAAGAAGACCCAGGAGAATGTGGCATGATCAAATCAATCGAATATTTAATTTCGGCCACGTGAGGAGTGAAGAAATCTACTTGCGTGCATGACACAATATATGAATGTTGAAGATTCGAGAAGTATTTCAGGAAAGAACAGTGTGCCAGTTCATCCTTTCTGCCTACCCCTTTCTTTCAAAATTAATTATGTGAAGCACTTCTCACTAGAATTTCGAAAAAATATAAAAATAAATAAAACTATTATTTATAAAAACTAACTTACTAACCATCACTAACTTACTAACCATCATTTACTAACCATTTCCTCGGAGAGGTAGGCAGAGAGGATGGATCGCCACAATGCTCTGTCCTGGCATACCTCTCGGGATTCCTCTACATTCATAGATCGTACCATGCACGCACGTCGATTATTCCGACTTCGAATGTGACCGCCTTTTAGTAATTGATTAAATTGGTCATGCCATGTTTTCCTCGGTCGTCCACGGCTTCTTTTTCCACTCACGCTGCTTGTGTACAACTTTTTAACCATTCTACTCTCATCCATTCGTTCCATGTGTCAAAACCATCTCAGGGATCCTTTTTTAATTTTATCCATGATGCAGTCATCTGCCTTACATTTCTTTCTTATTTCATCGTTCGGAATTCCATCATATAACGTTTTCCGCACATTCTTCTTAGTGATCTCATTTCTACGGCGTTTATCCTGCTTTCATCCTTCTTTTGCCAGCTCCAAGCTTCACTTCCATAAAGACCATTATTTATAATTAGTTTAATTGTTTCAAGTGTTAAACTATGATTTTAGAAGAGTTATTATAAAAAGCTAAGTGTATAGAATTAATTAACTAACTATAAGACATAGAAGGTAGACCCCCACACTGCTTCTTCAAAAAAATCATTTTTCTTGATTATTCTATAAGATTGTTACATTTAAAACATTTAAAATGTGTAAATGACTAACTAGCTGGAACATCAGTGTCTCTATCCATATGCATGGAACTAACAATCAAAATGTTCAATTTCATTGTTCATGCAATGAATGTATAAGTGTGATGAGGATACAGAGATTAGCCATAGGCGATGAGCAAAGAACATGAGCAGCGATGGGATGATGTCAACCATTGTCTAATATTATAAAACAGCTGTCATAGTTTCACTTGACATTGCTTGACATCCACAGGACTGGTTCAGAGATGAATCACGGGGGTCAAAAGTATCAATTGCACTAATAATAAATCACACAGATTCAAGGAATGTAATAGACAAATGTGTTAATATCATAAATAAAGTAACTACTATGACTTTTTTTGAAAAGGCAGCTAGATATTTTTCAAGTAAACATATTTAAGATACAACTGCCTGTTAATGTTCCGGATTGAACCTTAATTCTCAAAATTGCAAGACAAGTATTCTATTCCCTGGATCACATAAATAAATAATTTCATATAATTAATACAAATGAAAATGTCAGTTTTCTAGAAAATTTATTATATTTTATGGGAATGACATGTTTCGCCCTTCTAAGGCATTATCAAATGCCATTCCATTCAAGAAACAATAAATAATTTCATATAGCTGAAAAATTATACGAGGAGGAAGGAATATTAAAAAATTGTAATAAGTATTAATAGCAGTTAACTAACTAACCATCACGCCGTTACGGTAGGCAGAGGATGGATCGCCACATTGTTCTATCCTGACATAACTCCCGCGCATCTTCTACATTCACACATCGTGACATGCACGCTCATCGATTGTTCCTACTTCGAACATGGCCGCCTTTCAGTAATTGATTAATTTGGTCATACCATGTCTTCCTTGGCCTTCCTCGACTTCTTTTTCCATTCACACTACTTGTATATATATTTTTAACCATTTTACCCTCATCCATTCGTTCCATATGTCCAAACCATCTTAGTGACCCTTTCTTGATTTTATTTATCACGCATTCATCTGCCTTACTTTATCATTAAATATACTATCATACATTGTTTTTCCGCACATCCTTCTTAGTGACCTTATTTCTACGGCATTTATCCTACTTTCATCCTTCTTCTGCCAACTCCAAGCTTTAGTTCCATACATGAGGGTCGGCACTAGAACTCCATTGTGCACTGCCATCTTTGCTTACATGGTAATGACTTTGAGTGCACCATTTATTTTGTTTCCAGCTCCAACCCTTCTTCCGATATCTTTCTCCATTTTTCTATCTCTTGTAAACATGCTTTCCAGGTAGACAAATTCGGTAACTAGCAACATATTTCCACTGTTGAAACTTTGTATAAATTAAAGTCTTCCTTAGCAACAAATGTATTAGTGTGAAGTATTGAATCTGAGTGAAAGCTATTAGTGTTGAAATGAATCGATGGATTCGTCTTACCTTCTTCTTGTCTCTCATGGAACCTTTGCCCCTGACCATGATCTTGCAGCCAGTCTCCTGCTCCAGTTGCTTGGCAGTCATTCCACGGGGTCCCAGTATCCTTCCCACGAAGTTGAACTGTGGACAAAAAAAAAATAGACATTAAAACAAAATCAAAACAAAATGAACCCGTTGATTGTAAAAACCACTCATGAAGATATTCAGGGGGGCTGAAAGCGTAACCAGATTGAATAAAATCTAGCAGGGGCAGTTTCAGGTTGCTCCCATAATAATCAAATCAAAATCAAATCAAATCAGTTTATTTTCTCAAAAGATATTACAAACAACAATTATAGTTTAAGGCATCTATTGAGAACAGGTAAAACATAAAAAATATATATTACCAGGAACACATGAGAGATGGTTCGACATTAGGAATACAAGATACTCTCCAAAGTCAAGAGTATTTGTGTTCTGAACATACTTTCACGAATATGAAAGACATCGATCTCCGAAGCGATCATGTTCAGCAATTTGATTGATCTCCCCACCGGCATCACCAGAGGCAGGTTGGTTCTGCATAATCATAAGAAGTATGTCAGGATAGAACAGTGTGGCGATTCATTATTTCTGCCTACCCCTTCGGTGAAACGGCGTGATTGTTAGTTAGTTAGTTGATTGCCTCTGAGGCTATGCCACGCAGTTGCCACGTGCATTAATTTCGCTTTAGCAGCACGCGGTGCTGGCGAGATGCGCGCGTCGTGGCGGGTGCCTCCATGTAAACAAACTGTTAAAAATATATCCGCCGAATCTTCTGTCTCCGTACCGGCCATGTGGACATCTTGAAATTTATTGCGGGAGGAAACGATTCTTTCCAAATTCAAAATATATCCCGCCTTTTTCATCAAGTTAGTTTCATAGTTCATGTACCATATATAAAAATTAATGTCTAAATGTTCGTTCCCTATGCGTTCGCGCATTGTTCGTCCGATTTAGTTGTTGTTGTTGTCACTCTGTACAGTTGTTGTTGGTAATGTTGGCGTTTCAACTGATATCCTTTGAAGCCGATAAAGTATAGAATAATAATTGAAAAGGGCATTAGCCAGTAAATATTATAAAAATTACAGAAAACATATTTTTTCATAACATTTTCACGCTGTAGAAATATGTATAATATATAATTCTTGTATAATATAAAATACTTTTATTTAAACATTGAAATTCATACGTAACTATTTAAAGCTAAATAAATTATCCATAATACTATCTATTTTTGATTGTGGATTTAATACTATTTTGGATAGATGTCTTTGCTTAATATTCAAGATATTTTGATGAAAACAGAGTCAAATGCCGTTTTCTGGCCATGGCAGGCGAAAGGCCAGTCAAAGAACAAGTCGCTAGACCAAATGGCTGTGGATTGGTCACACCCTGAGATGGAACCCAGCTTGCATCGCTCAGGGGACACTAATCTGGTCCCCTGTGGGTGAAAAAAGGTAGTGAGGCAGACCTGGAGCCACCTGGAGAAGAACCCAGCGAGACGAGGTGACAGGACTCAACTTGGGAAAGTCTAAGGCATCAAGAGTGCGATAGAGTCGGATGGAGGAGAATCCGTGAGGCCCTATGCACCACGGAGGAATGACATGATAATAATCATAAGAAGACCATATATGTTTATCCTCTTTTAGAGGAATATTCCGGGCCATAGCCAATCGCTTAAACCAACAACCTACCAAATCACCTTTCTAACAATGTTCTTCCACTAGACGTAATAGGACCACAATAATTGATCTTGATCGTGTCAGAAGATCCAAAATATCAGGACGATATTTCTTTCTACCAAAAAGTAAATTATCTAATTTCGTTAATATTATTAAAAGGGAGATTCTCTTTTACTTGAGCGGTTATTATTTTAGGGTTCTTGTGGCAGAACGGGATAGCGCTATGGGTGTAAGCGGAAAGCTGTCTCTTCAGACGGTCGTTCTATTTGCGGAATGTTTTGAAATTTCTTGGTGGGGTGGTCGTGCTAACCAATACGCAGCAGACCAAACGCGCGCTTGTGTGCGCGAGTATAACACGAAGAGTGAATGACACTATACATATAAAGATGGTCAATGTACCTACAAGTAAATAAAGAGTTAAAAAAAACACATCCGGAAGTGCGAAGATAATTCAAATAACGTATTTTTTAAAAGAGACATTACAAATATTGGAATACCGAAGTACAAATTTTTAGACAATCCTTCAAACCAAGAACACAAGAGTAACGACTGAAGGTCTTGTAAAGAGGTAGACTACCAATAATTTGAAACTAGACAAACTGTCCATTTGTGTGTTCATATTTTTCAACCGGTTCGTGGTTGAATTCATTACTCAGATATTTTGAATGATAAGATAATTATCTACGGCAACATAAGATTATTTCATCTGCCACTGTATAGAACCAATCTACCTAAGAAAATGTCCATGGACAGGGAAATAATCCTTCTAAACCGCATCTCTTCGGATGTGGACATTTTTCACGACAGCGAGGCTACCCCGTAAAAACATTTGAACCCCAAATATAGAACCGATTGCTACGAATTTTTCACTGTTTATTAATATAACTTCTGCGAAAGTTTAAAAAACGAATTCGATACGAACCGAGTTACAGTGCACCTTTTAAATGCATGTAAATTAATTTTTAGTGTGACAGGCAAATAAATATTTTAACGCCAGGGATAAAGTAAGTTTATTGGATGTTAGTGTTTAATTGTGTATGATGTGATTCACCGAGAGATGGCGCTCGAATCGGTTTAAATGACACATGTCAATAGTTAGTTACATAGGTTTCCAATCTTTTCTGGGCCACCGCCCCCTTTACAAGAAAAATAAACGTTCAACGCCCCCCCCCTCCCATAAAAATTATTACAAATATTTAGAAACACATGGTTAAATTTTAAAATATTATTAAATCTTTTATGTATCTGAAAACGACATATGGTAGAATACCGAACGAAGAAAAGGAAGAAATGATTAGCGTGTTTTTTTTTTTGTATTTTTAGCTTATATTTTTTTATCTGCCCACGCCCTCTATTTTTTCTGGGTCTTCTACTGCCCCCCCTGAAAGTCTCAAACGCCCACAAGGGGGCATTATCGCCCACTTTGAGAACCTAGGAGTTAGTAGATCGTCATGACATTACAAGCAAAAATTGAAAGCATTAAATAATTTCATTGTTAAACGTCATGTATTTGGAGCATGGATGGCAAAATTGAAATGATATCAAACTTTAATTGTATGTGTTTAATTCATATATTATGTACGCATATACATACTCGAATATAGTAATAGCGAAGCGTTGTCGGGTCCGCTAGTTTCGAATAAAAGCGGAATATGTGTGATTCTACAGCTAACACGGAACACACTTGTAATATTATTTAAAACAATAATATTAACTTAAGGTCATGCTAAGCACATATTGCATGATCTATTACGAGTAATTATTTACTCTTGTTAAGGTGATAATTAATCTTGAACGATTCGCGCTTGTAAATAAGCCGATGTGATAATCGGTACATTTAAAATGGGCAAACCACACATCTTATTATATCCTGGCCATTTCCCATTTATTTGGGGTCGGCTATCCTAATTGAACATCGCCAGGCTTTTCGGTCTTGGGCCATCCCGCTATATTTGTACCGTTCACAGAAGGTTTGTTTTTTGTTTGCTTTGGCTGGTTGGTTTTACGGCCGGTTGCCACCTCGCTCCAAGACAGTACCCTTCTAGGAAGGGTTGGGAACCGCAGTTGACCCCTGAGGACTCCTCCGCTGCCATCCCTTCTCAACTTAGTCGTGGCAGGCTAGTCGTGTAGCACCGACCTCTACTCTACCCTCGAAGAATCCAACCAGTGTGAGTTTCTTCCTGAATATTAAGGGTTAGGTTCAAAATTCACATAAATAAAGTATCTGGTTTTTTTGTTTTCCATAAAAAAAAGAAATGAGGTCACTAAGAAGAATGTGCGGAAAAACAATGTATGATAGAATATCTAATTATGAAGTAAGAAAGGAATGTAAGGTGGACGAATGCGTGATAAATAAAATTAAGAAATGGTCACTAAGATTGTTTGGATATACGGAACGAATGGATGAGGGAAGAATGGTTAAAAAGATATATACAAGTAGTGTGAATGGGAAAAGAAGTCGAGGAAGGCCAAGGAAGATATGGCATGACCAAATTAATCAATTACTGAAAGAAGTAGGAACTATGCCAGGATAGAACAATGTGGCGGACCATCCTCTGCCTACCCCTCCGGCAACGTTCACTCCGATCAGTAGAAACAAGTGCAAACAACATAACAATTCCAGTCAGAGCCAATAAAGCAAGTTTCTATGATCGTGCTTTCAGCGTTGCGGGTCCGTAGGCGTGGAATAGCCTCCATGTTAGTATTAAGTAAGAGGATAGTGACGTTAAATTTAAGAACTTCTTAAGACTGTTCGGTCAGTCATTTCCTAGTGCGCCCTTGGAGTAATTGATTTTACAAAACGGCGCACTTAAAATACAAGTCATAATAATAATAATAATATAATAATAATAATGTAACAATAAACCTATAACTTTTATGACACGGAACACTCTCTGGTGAATGTGTCAAATAAATAAATAAAAAATGTAAAGTCTGATACTGAATCATCCCCGTTTCGCTTTTATGTAACGTTCAGAATAACCCAGTATTCCAAGACTGAATAGAGGCGTCAAGGAAGTGACCGACGTCTTTGAAGATCAAAACATGAATTTACGGCCCCGGTCCCAATAAAAGAGCAGAGGAATTTTGTTGATTTTTTTATTCGGGAAACATCGAATTAATCAAATTCATAAAAGCTAACGGAAAAGGCCAGGATGCGCACACTCGGCATAGTGTGGGATGTGATCGTGTAATAAAATAAACACAACTCTCAATAAAACATACAGAAGTGAATAAAAATAGTAATTAAAAAAAATAACTACGATTGTCTACTGAATATATTTTTTTATAACCTTCATCGCAGAGAGAACGGTATTAACAGTTTAAATCATAAAATTAAAAAAAAAAAAGTATTTTAATGAATAAAAATAAATTTATTGTGGAACTCCAGTGTTAATACCATAAATTTATCAACAACAAAAAAATAGCATACATAATTTGATTAAATATTTTTTTTAGAACATCGTATTTTCAAAACACTTTTTTGCACTTTTCAAAAGAGAGATAGAGAAGGCACACATTCATTAGACGGTGTATTGCTTTTACGCACGAATAATAAAGTATGTAATTCATTTAGTATTTTTTTTTCCTAAAATTGTTATGTATAGTAAGCACGCTAACTAGTATTGTGAATAACATCATAGCAGCCAAATAGTTCATACATACCATACATGTAAAGCGCCCAAAATCGATCCTCCTTCAAAGGAACACTCCGGGCCACGCAAATCATGCCTCCGCATAAACTAACAACCCACCAAATCACCTTCCAACAATGTTCCCATCAGACGTAAGAGGAATAGCCACATGAGCTGAGCCTCTGTAAGCCAGAAGATCCAAGTCCAAGTCCATTGTTTGAAATAAATTTTACTTAAGTGTATTTTTTGTAAGATGGTTTGGACATTTGGAATGAATGGATGAGGGAAGAATGGTTAAAAGATATATACAAGTAGTGGAAAAAGAAGTCGAGGAAAGCCAAGGAAGACATGGCATGACCAAGTTAATCAATTACTGAAAGGCGGCCATGTTCGAATTAGGATCAATCGACGAGCGTGCATGTCACGATGTGTAAATGTAGAAGAGGCGCGAGAGTTGTGTCAGGATAGAACAATGTGGCGATCCATCCTCTCTGCCTACCCCTCCGGAGAAACGTCGTGGTGGTTAGTTAGTTTAGTATTTTTTGTTTATTTCATGTAAATATATTTTTTAACACGTGAAGACGAATGTAGAAAGAAAATATAATTTATTGATATTTTTTTATGAATATCATTAATTCACTACGCGCTTCCTTCCTGTCACAAGTTAATTACGTAAGCTTAAAAATAACATTTCAGAGAGATATTTTTCCGCGCCATTCATGATTTCAACAATTTCAGAAGGGCGAAGAAAGAAGTTTCGATTTCATAATTTGCTAATAGCTTGGACCTATTTAGCTGAACAGACATTTTGGCTTGTGCCCGCCACGGGCCACCCGTGAGGTGGCGGGGTCCTTCAGAGGCGGGAGGGTGGGGTGGGGTGTAGGCCAACTTTGTCAGCGGGAATCTTGAATGATAACCTCTCAATGATGGGCAGGCAGGGGCGCGCAAGCCGAGGTCCCGGGGCCGCGCTTTTGGACAGACACCAATACGTGCAATTAAATTTATACGATTTGTTTACAATAAAAGCTGTAAAAGTTGTATTCACAAAGCTAGCTATAATAATAAACAAACTAAAATACACATTTTCAATGTGAATCAAAATTAAAGTTGAAAAAAATCATTCTGAATAAATGGAAAGATTTATTTATTAATAAACTATAATAATTGAATACGTAAATTGTTTTTTTTTTGTTTCTTGAATCATGATGTAAAATTCAAAATTAATTAATCAATACAAATGAAAACGATTGTTTAATAGAAGAGGCAACATTAAGCTTCTAGAAAACAGACGTTTTCATTCGTATTAATAAATTATTGAATTAATCAATAAAAACGAATCTTGAGACTAAGCAAATAATAATATACCTATGAATAGAAAAAAATAAGTAAATATTGTATTACCTTCCTTATTATTTACGTTTTTTCAATAAATAAAAAAATACAATTGATAAACAACTTTATGTTTGAATAAATAGAATAACACTTCGTATTTTCACAAAACTTAATTCACTAAGATAACCAAATGATTTTACTGAAATCTCATTTTAAATAATAATTAAATACAACGATAACGGCATCCACAGACTGGGACCAGTCTGTCGATGCCAGCGAGCATGGCGAAACCGGTCGCTATCGAAATAAAGTAGTAAAAAAAACATCATTTTATTTAATTATTACTACATTCATTATTTTTTAATCTAATAACCATCTTCGATGTACAAAATTTTACATTTGAAATTAAAATTTGTACATATGAGAAAGTTGGATTACAAAAATATGAAGTGTTATTCTATTAGGTGTATAACTTTGCTTCCGCCGTTTTGCAATAGATGGCAGTAGCGGTAAGTGGTAGTTGGAATAAATAGATCATAGATGTCATACAATAAGCTTAAGTATTTGTAAACATAACGCCATCGAAATATTAGGCGATTTGTGTCTGCATCATTAAGTTATTCCCGATTAAACATGTCAGCTTACGAGCCAAATTCTCGTCATTTGCGGGAGGTTTTAATTTTATGCTTTAATATGAAGAAATCTGCGGCTGAGGCTCATCGAATGCTCTCAAATACCTATGGTGAGGCCGCTATTAGTGAAAGAACGTGCCGAAAGTGGTTTCAACGCTTCAAGAACGGTGATTTTAACGTCGAAGACCAGCATGGCGGTGGAAGAGAGAAGGTTTTCGAAGATGCAGAATTGGAGGCATTACTTGATCAAGACTCGTGTCAAACGCAACAAGAATTGGCAGGATCATTGGGAGTGACGCAACCAGCCATTTCAAAACGCCTGAAAGTCATGGGAATGATTCAGAAACAAGGAAATTGGGTGCCGTACGAGTTGAAGCCGAGAGATGTTGAACGGCGTTTGTGTGTTTGTGAACAGCTGCTTGCAAGGCAAAGACGGAAGGGATTTCTGCATCGCATTAATATTTATTCAATAACTTTTTGTGGCTAAATGTTGAGTGTGTTTAGGACCGCAGACATTCGGAATGTTTTTTGAAACTTTCACACTTGCGATTTTGTGTGTTCGAACAAATGTCTAGGAGAGATATAAAATGCGGTAAAATATTGACAAGTGCGATAATTAATTAGTTATTTTAGTTGTTCAATAAAACGTTTGTAGACGCGGGGAGCGGCGCCCCTGGCCGCGCGAAGCGTGCTGGTGCGGGCGGGCTATGAATACCCTGGAACCGTGCCAACTGTTCCATTTGCCGCCGTTTCCCCTTTTCTTCTCCCGCCACCCTGCCCCTACTCCACCCCGTGCCCCTCTCTACTCCGCCCAATCCTCGGCCGACAACAACCAACTGCTCGGTACAACTATTTTAGGAGATCCTCTAACCCATTGCACAATAATAATGCTCAACACGCGCAAAACATTCGCAAAAAGCTCCTACGATGTTACACTAGGGCAGGGCTTCCCAAACTATGTTCCGCGGAACACCATTGTTCCACTGTACCTGAATAGGTGTTGCGCGACAATTTGAACAGCTTCCTTCAACATATTTATGCTGAGCGTAATATTCTTATTACGCTGTAACGAAATCGAAGTGTAGGAACACGCTCGACGCCACACCAGATATTAGAATGCAGTTTACCAATATTGTGAGCAAGAAAAGTGCCACCACCTGAAATAATGAAATGAAATACCTGAAAAGTGACACAATTTGGCAAAACCTTTCTCCACGATGACAAAATAAGGGGAGAGATATGTTAATTTATTTAGCCATCTCTACAAACCTAACATGTCATTGACACGACGAAGTAGAATACCAATATTGTGCCTGATATCAAGAATGTATGTGTGAAAGATATGCAATTCAAGGACTCAAAATCATTAGTCATGAAATGCTTCATTTATTCATATTTAACTAACTAACTAACTGACCATCACGCCATTTCCCCGGAGGGGTAGGCAGAGAGGATAGATCGCCACAATGCTCTGTCCTGGCATACCTCTCGGGCTTCCTCTACATTCATATATCGTACCAATAATAATGTATTAATATTAAGTGGGTGCGGGAGTAATGCCTATAGGTGGCGATGAGGCATGCAACCCATCACGCCGCATCTCCCGAGATGGCGAACAGAGGAGGGTGGAGTACCGGATTGGTACGTGGAATGTAAGAGGTGGAATGGAAAGAAAGATGAATGAAATGGGTAATGAGATGAAAAGGCATTGTCTAGATATTCATATTTATATTTTATTTATTATTTTATTATTTTGTTGAATCGCTCTTTACATCATGACAGCATGAGCCAAATCGATGTAAAGGGTATTATAGCTACCATAGTGATTCTCGTGACATGTGATAGGTAGCTAATCTATTGCCATTTTATTGTCACGTGAATTCTACACCAGACCAAAGACAGTGTGACAATCACACTGCACTCGCCGGGAATCGAACCCGGAACCTTCGGGGTGACAGTCAATGCACTTACCACTTGGCCACAAAGGTCGTCGTATGTTTATATTAGGGTTTTATAATTTAAAATAATTCCAAAATAAATAAAGTGTTTTAATAACAATTATATTTTTACTAAGAGGAATTATCCAACACAAAAATAAGCAAACTGTTCTGTTAAAATTTTCGGGGTGGCAAAGTGTTCCATTGTATAAAGTTTGGGAAACCCTGCCCTAGAGAATCTGGAATGGATCTCGGGTCAAAGAACTTTAAAACAAACCAATTGTTGTCCTAGTTATGTATCCCAGAACAATAGATTGTCAAGCGAGGAACCGTGATTAAGAAAATTAAGATTTAAAACACGAACATACGCACGTAAAAAACATATTCTTGTAAAACCTCCGTACACAATTAATTCAAAGCCCGTGCTTAGAAAGCGACGTTAATGTACAATACATGTACATCAACATCCCATTCAAAATGTACTCGAGACGATGATCTGATGTTTGATAAAAGATTTTATCGACTCGGGAGATGTGATGACATACAAAAGATATAACAACCACAGCAGATACCATTCGGGATATCGAGGCAGAACAAATCACGGTGAATCTAAAATATATTTTAGGATGACAATGCGAATAGCAAACGATTTAATATTAGATAATCGAACCGCGGAGAAGAAGACACTAAATGATGACAGAATTAATCTGGCAACAAATGAGAGGAGAAAAAATACGGACAAGTTATTCCATAGTGTTCGGAGAGAGTCTGGACATTAATACACCCACTTGACCGATGGCCAAGAGCCGCCATGAGAAATCACATAAATGCAGAGACTATTAAAATCAGTTCTCGCCGGATGATATTTGTGCGATAGAGTTTAATCATTTCCTGCAACCAAAATAAATACAGACATAAACCGACTGCTGGCTGCTGACTGCTGGCCGAGAGACAAGACAACCAGTGACATAAGAGCGTAACACGAAACCTCCATAAGACCCTCTATAAAAGTGGCGAAGAAAATAGACTATTAAAGAGAGCATTGCGAATCATCGGTCGCTGATTTTATGTTTACTCAAAACGGCGCCGGCGCGGCCTAGACTCCGACCGTCTAACAAGATATGCAGTGAAGTCAAAAAGTCGGCCAAATCTTCTAATTATTTTCAAAAATGTATAATAATAATAAAAATAACATGCTAACTTTTAAAGCGCCGATTTTGTGATGTGTGTTTGTGACGTGTTTTAAATCTAAATGTGAACGCTACATCTGATTGATATTCGCGATCGATTAGAAAGTATAATAGAACAAAATATGCAAGTTTTAAATTGGGTATGAAATATGACAAATATGGGTTTTTAGCTTAGATCTGAAGTCTGTCGGATCATTTATGCAACTGAGGTGTGAAGGAAGATTGTTCCAAGCTGATGGACCGGCTACCGCAAACGCTCGATCCCCGAAATTTGTACTAGGGCAACGCTTTGGCTCAACTAATCTTCCTATTGCCGAGGAGTTCGCCGCGCGAAGTGTGGATTTCCTTGTATTTAGGCTGTCCGTTATACAGAGTTCGGATATGTAATTTGGAGCCATTCCATGTAGCGCTTTGAAGAATGTCTAGCAGAGTTTATACTGGATTCTTTCTGAACTCTTAAGCCAGTGAAGTTCTTTGAGATGTTGTGTTATATGGGAATGCCTTAAATGAATCTTGCTGCTGCATTGAACGCAGATTGAAGGATATATAAGCAGTATATTAAAATGATCTAAACTAGAGACTAGATGAGTTACCTATTGTAAACCGCATTGCTGAATAACATTATTTACAGCAACTGCAGATAATATTGTCGCATGCACTTGGATTTTCTGGCGTACGGGGGTTCAGTTCTTGTTGCTATTACTATTTTGCCTGTTGGGAACATTGTTGGAAAGGTGATTTGATGGGTTGTTGGTTTAAGGGGGGGCAATATATTCGAATCTGCGGCCTGAATTATTATTAATAATAATAATATACTTTTAAAGCGCAGTTATTGTGATGTGATCGCCTCAAGGGCGCATTATTATTATTACTTCGAAGCGGTATCGATTTTCATACAAATCACTTTATTTTAGTAAAATACCAGGAACGCATGAGGAGTATTTGCATTCTGAACGTAGTTTCGAGAACGTAGAACGTTTGATGGATTTAATTAAAAAAATTAAATCATTATTTAATTATTTAATCTCTTTAAAACCCTTAGGGAGTCAGAAATATTTAGACCTCAAACAATATCTGATAGGGTCACTCCCTTTTTCATCACTGCTCACTGTTCCAATTTTTATGTAGAACTGGTTGACCTAAAAAAATCGCAGGTAGGTAATGTGAAATTAACTCGCACAGAGAAGAAGTACATATGATAATATACGAGTATACATTTCGTGATTATCTAAAAATATACTCGGATTATCGTCAACCGTTTACAAATTCAATCCGCACTCTGCCTTTGATGTGACTTGACATAAAATCGATTGCATCACGTAATCCGTGATGGTTCAAAATGATCTCTTGCACATACAAATTAGTACACTCTACGTCACCATCGCCAGCCATATTACTCCTGTAATGTACACATGCACGGCACCAATTAGTGAGAACGAAAGCATCTATTTTTTGTTTCTTACAGAAATAAGCTGTAGATCAACAAAGTTCAAGATCTGAAACATTTTATCATCTGTGAGAAAGATACTCTAACATATACTCGTATTCGGCCGGAGCGAAACACACAGTTCTCAGGCAGGCATATTCACAAATGTTTTGGAGTCAATATATTCGACTTTTGCCAACTCCAATACGTCCCTCCGACCATCCATTAACTGTTAACAATACAATACTTGATACAAGTATGTCTTTTTACAACTGTCTCGAAGATCGGTATAAAAACAAGAGGGATAAGCAGATGATAGACAAAAAAAACATTTATTCTAACATGCTCTTCCAAGATCTACTATATGATTTTTACTAGATGATACTTGAAGACCTTCGCCGCCGAGAGGTAAGTGCATTTACTGCCACCTCGAAGGTTCCGGGTTCGATTCCCGGCGAGGGCAGTGTGATTGTCACACTGTCTTTGGTCTAGTGTAGAATTCACGTGCCAATAAAATGGCGATAGATTAGATACCTATCACATGTCACGAGAATCACTATGATAGCTATTATACCCTTTACATCGATTTGGCTTATGCTGTCATGATGTAAAGAGTGATTCAACAAAATAATAATAATAATAATAATGATACAACTTGTTATGCATTCGCATCGATTTTTTTGACTTCTCGAATTTCATAGATTTGATAATACCACGTTTTTCTTGTTCCTTCGCCAATTTCGTGTTCCTTTCGCATCGTTCATGTACTCGTATTTTAGCACACTTTCTATACAACTATTTCTTCCTTCGTTCGATTTCGATTATAATAATTTTGTATACTATCCATTATATATAATATTATACCCCAAATTCAACTGAAAGATCTCATATCTATCGCAATTATTATTAAAATGAAAATATTTTCATACGAAATGGATCCGGCATATCTAAAAGAAAAGTCGTGAGTTTAAAGACCTTTGAATAGAAATACCATCAATCAAAAATATTCCGTAAAATAAAATGTTACTCAAAATACGCAAACGAAACACAAAGCGGAACAATTAGCGGATCGAACGGTTAAATCGAAAACAATAAAATTGATTGCACCAGATAAGCTCAAACGATTTCTCATAACACGAAGTTCTTCGGGCGCTGTGCGAAATAAAATAAGTTATCATGATAGCGGCTCACGACAAGTACGCGGGGTACCTAACGTGCGCCTCTCGTTAATACTGACCGTTAAGACTGTTTAACCCTTTGCACTCGGTATTTTTTTGTATGTATTGTACACATCACCAATTCGAAGCATTTTGTAAAAGAGAAAATTATAACGTTTATTAAAGTACAGTAAAACCTCGATATAACGGACTTATTGGGGGAAGGGGGTGTCCGTTAAAGCAGAATGTCCGTTATATAAAAATAGTTTTAAAATAATGGTAATAATGGTAAAGAAGGTATATGTAAACGGCGTGAACGGACCTAGAAATAGAGGAATGCCGAGGAAAACGTGGCACGATCAAATCAATCAAATATTGAATGTCGGTCACGTGAGGAATCGGAAAAATCGACGTGCGTGCATGACAAGATAAATGAATGTAAAGGAAGCGAGAGAAGTATGTCAGGACAGAAGTATTTGGCGTTCCATTCTTTCTGCCTACCCCTCCGGGGAGACGGCGTGATGGTAAGTTAGTTAGTTAGTTTTAAAATAAATCAAAAAACCTATTTTTTTAATACACTGTATTTAGATATAAATAAACAATACAGAACTCAAACAAAATTCTATTTATTGTCTTCGGACACTCGTCGTGAAGTAGCGTCGCTGTTTGATATCGACGCGCTTGCTTTCGGTAATCCTGCTTTGAAAAAGGAATCATGTTTTGTTTGCACTTTTGAAGTTTGCTGATTTTTTTTTATAATCAACTCTCTAAAATTACGAAAATGCGTATATTATAGTAGAACTGCGTTATCTGACGAAAAGTCAATAAATGTTGTTAGATCGTCGAGATGCCACTGATAACTTCATTTTTGTCAGTGTTGTTTCTTCTTTTTCGCTATATTCACTTCCATCCTCTCAAATTCTATTGCTAGATGTATGACGTGATTATCATGGCCGCTAAAAATTGCTTACATTCGGCAACACTTGAATTTAAGCTTGTATAATATTAAAATGATCTTACCTATCACATGTCACGAGAATCACTATGATAGCTATAATACCCTTTACATCAATTTGGCTCATGCTGTCATGATGTAAGAGCGATTCAACAAAATAATAATAATAATAATAATGAAAGGATCATTAAGATGGTTTGTACATACGGAAAGAAAGAATGGAAAAAGGCAATATAAACGATGTAAACGGAAACGGAAATAGAGGAAGATCAAGGAAATTAAAGCACGATCAAATAAATCAAATATTGAATGTCGGCCATGTGAGGAGTCGGAGAAATCGACGTGCGTGTATGAAACGATGTATGAATGTTGAGGAATCGAGAAGCATGTCAGAAAATAAAGTTTGGCAGTCCAATCTTTCTGCTTACACCTCCGAGGAGACGGCGTGACGGTTAGCTAGTTCTACCATGAAATTTCAAATAAATAAATATATAGCTTTTTATTTATTGTTTCTGGAACAATGATGTAAAACTCCATATTAAATAATTAATACGAATGAAAACGTCAGTTTTCTAGAAGTTTTATTATATTTTATGGGAATGACATGTTTTGCCCATTCTAAGGCATTATCAAATGTATTTGATAATGCCTTAGAAGGGCGAAACATGATTTTCCCATGAAATATAAGAAAACTGCCGTTTTCATTCGTATTAATTAAATAGTTTTTTTTTTTAATATAGGTCATTTTTCGCCACTCTGTAGATCGTATTCGAAAGGACACCATAACATTAGCTGGTGACCACATGAGGCGGAGATAACGCTGGTAAAGTCATAAGCCTATTAACTGGATGCCAGCGCCAAAAAAAGGCATCGAGGCATTCCCGCGTCCGAAACAACATTCGAGAGAATTTGAAATACTTGTTTATGGAAAGGCCGGCTGCTCCCCCCGTAGGAGGTGGCCACGGAGACAATGTTGCGAACCGATTCCGATCACAGACGAATCTCGACTGGTTTGACCGGATGCAGGTCCTGCAGATGCGGAGGATGCACCGATTTCACTCGGGTCACTGTGTCACATTTACATAGCGCCCGGGACACAAAAAATAAACAAAACAGTTCAATCAACATGAACTCATTCGAACGAAAGGGAATTGTGGTGATTAATAATTAATACGAAAGAATACTTATATTTTCTAGAAGTACTATTTTATTTTATGGTAATAACATGTTTCGCTTTGCTAAGGCATTATCAAATGTCACACCTCATTCCCATAAAACTGCTAGAAAACAGCCGTTTTAAATCTTATTAAAAAGTTAATATGGAGTTTTACATCGTTGTTCAAGAAACTATAAATAAGTGAATAATATTGAAAAAGGTTCGTTTTCTAGAAAAATAATGAGATATTTTTATGTGAGTGTCATGTCTTCCTAATGTCGAACCATCTCTTATGCGTTCCTGGTACTTTGTTGTATTTTTATAATATTTTACCTGTACTTAATAGATTCCTTAAACATTTCCCTGTTTGTAATGTCTTTTGAGTTAATAAACTGATTTGATTTGATTTGATATTTCGCGTTGCAAGGGCATTATCAAATGTGGAAAGAATTTAACTCATAAACGTTTACCATTTATATACCAGAGCTAATGGATATGAAAAACAATTTGTATGTATATTTAAAAAAAACGTATGTTTTCTAGAATTAAAATTATATTTTACGGTAGCGACATGTTTCACTTTGCTATGGCATTTTCAAATGTTTGATAATGCCCTAGCAAAGCGAATATCACTTCCATGAAATATAATAAAACTTCTAGAAAACAGACGTTTTCAACAAAAACAACAACAAAACCATCACGCCGTTTCCCCGCAAGGGTAGGCAGAGAGAATGGACCGCCACACTACTCTATCCTGACATACCTCTCTAGCTTCCTCCACATTCATACAGCAAATCATAGACGCACGTCGTTTGTATGTAACTAACCATTGCGTCGTTTCTCCGGAAGGGTAGGCGGAAATGACAGACCGCCACAATGTTAAATCCTGACATAACTCTCGCTCATCTTCTACATTCATACAAAGAGCACGCTAGTCGATTGTTCCGACTTCGAACATTGCCGCTTATTAGTAATTGATTAATTTTGTCACATCATGTTTTCCTTGGCCTTCCTCAACTTAATTTTCCATCCATACTGAAAATGTATGCACATTTTTTAAAAGGACAAACAAACCAGCTAACCACACTACTCTATCCTGGCAAACCTCTCTAGATTCCTCCACATTCATACAACGAGTCATACAGGCACGTCGATTCCTCCGACTTCTAACATGACCAACCTTTAAAATTTGATTAATTTGGTCTGCCTCGACTTCGTACCCCATTTACATCATTAACGTATACTTTCTAAATCATTCTTTCTCCATCCATGCGTTCCATATGTCCGAACCAACGGAGCGATCCTTTCATTATTTTGTTCATAATATCTTCTTCCGCTTTACATTCCTTTCTTATATCAGCATTTGAGATTCTGTCGTATATCGTTCTACCACACATACGTCTTAGGGACCTCATCTCTACCGCATTTATTCTGCTCTCATGAACTGTATGGAAGCGAAGCATGGAACTGGCAGAAGAAGGATGGGCAGGACTTTCTTTTTAAAAGGAATAAAATAATAAACACATCACAAATACGATGAAATATACATATATGTTTTAATTTAACATGTCGTTATTTCGCCGTTCATATCTTAAGTTAATAAACGTGAATAATGTATGTTGCTGCCGATACAAAATTCGACGGAAACCCGAAAAATCAAGTTCTTACAGTCGATCGGCGAGTTCTGCACTCTAATTGATCCCAGAAATCTAGTTAAGCAGCGATCGAACCCGGACCTTTTGATAGCGTGGGCCAATCTCGAACATGTGGGACTGAAGTGGACGCCTTAAATGGCCGTGGCGCCGATTCGGCCCGCAGATGAGCCGCCGGAGATGACGCCATTGTGAAAGATGGCGAAATGTCAACTCGACGAAATTTAAAATGAGAATAATACTTTTATTTACAAGCGGATTGCGCTCCCTATTGTTGCTACAGTGACGCTTATAACATGACTAAAAAACTAACTAATCATCACGCCGTCTCCCAGAAGGAGTAGGCAGAAAGAATGGACCGCCACACTTTTATTTCCTGACATACTTATCTCGCTTCATCAACGTTCATACATCGTATCATGCACGCATATCGATTTCTTCGACTCCTCACGTAACGGAGTTTTAATATTTGATTTATTTGATCGTGCCACGTCTTACAGGGTCTTCATCTATTTCTAGTTCAATTTACGTCGTTTACATATACTTTCTTTTCCATTCTTTCTGCATTCATTATTTCCACGTGTCTAAACCATATTGAATCCCTGAGATGGTTTGCACATATGGTACGAATGGATGAGAGAAGAATGGTTAAAATGTTGTATACAAGCAGTGCGAGTGGATAGAGAAGACGTGGAAGACCAAGGAATGCATTGTTTGACCAAATTAATCAAATACTGAAGGGCGGCCACATTCGAAGACGGAAAAATCGACGAGCGTGCATGTTACGGTGTATGAATGTGGAGGATGCTATAGATAGAGGTATGTCAGGACAGAACGGTATGGCGGTCTATCCTCTCTGCCTACCCCTCCGGAAAAAGCGGCGTGATGGTTAGTTAGTTAGTTAGTTGATCATGAATTCGAGTTGTTTTCGTTTTCATATGCCTGACACTGGGTGTGCAATAAGTTTATTGCATTTTCCGTGGCTTCGAGAGTCTTGACACACGCTGGGCATACTGAACGGACGTGACATGGCATTTAAAGATTAAAAATACGTGACATAAGAAGGAAACAAAAATGATTGCAATAAAATCATCACACGATTATCAATGCGTCAGTTGAGTACATAATATAAGTAGGTACTTGGTGAAGTTCAAATAATAAAATGTAGGTAACAGCATATTTTATATCACTTCCGAGCGGTTTTGCTACTATTCATCGACTACCTTCGTGGCAGAGTGCCAAAAGCCATGACTGCCACTGAGAAGGTCCAGGGTTCAATTCCCGGCGATGACAGTATGATTAAAATAATGAAAATAAAATTAAAATAAATATTAAATGATCGTGCGGGAAAACGATAAATACCGAACGACGAAATACGGAAAACGATAAATACCGAACATGGCACCAAATTAATCAAATACTAAAAGGCGGCCACATTCGAAGTCGAAAAAATCGACGAGCGTGCATGTTACGATGTATGAATGTGGAGGAAGCTACAGAGGTATGTCAGGATAGAACGGTATGTGATGGTTAGTTAGTTAGTTAGTTGATCATGAATTCGAGTATACTTAGTTTAAATCCACTAATGTTTGTGTCTTCGACCAGTTTCGGCAGCTCGCAGCCATCTTCTGGTGGATCAACAGAAGATGGCGTCTTGGAATTCTTCTGTATTGAAAGCGATTCGTCTTTAAAATGAGGTGGCAAAGGAGATGGACCTCCATGGATGCAATTATGCAATTATAGTGAAGAGTATTACGATAAGAGCAACAGCGGAAGAAGGTATTATGAACAAAATTATGAAAGGATCGCTGCGTTGGTTCGGACATATGGAACGCATGAATGGAGAAAGAATGGTTAAGAAAGTATACGTTAATGATGTAAATAGGGTACGGAGTCGAGGCAGACCGAGGAAAACATGGCATGATCAAATTAATCAAAATTTAAAGGTTGGTCATGTTAGGAGTCGGAGAAATCGACGTGCGTGTATGACTCGTTGTATGAATGTGGAGGAAACTAGAGAGGTTTGCCAGGATAGAGTAGTGTGGCGGTTCATTATCTCTGCCTACCCTTACGGGGAAACGGTGTGATGGTTTGTTTGTTAAAACCTCATCAACAGCACCGGAATTATTATGAGGCAAGTTCAACATCGAAACTTCTAGAACCAGTTCGAGAGGCGAGAATCGGGCGTCAGGCCGGTATTGCTTCCAAACGGCACGAGGCTCGGCTCGTAAAACTTGGACATTACACCGCCACTTGGTATGCAAGGAGTTAATGACGATAACCGCGAGGAGCGCTGCAATATTCCGAAGTTATCAGCACGTACGCTTAATTGAATTATTGATTGGGTATCCGTTTTAGACGCAAAATAGCGGCCGATTCAAATTCCGAGATGACAACTTCAAAGTTGTGCATATTTTAATCTTTGTTGATTCTCGCTATCCCAATTGAGCCTTTGTGGTATTTTCCGGATGCTTTCCACATTTTTCAACAGGTTATTTATTACAACCCAATTATTCTTCTTCTGATTGTAGATCTTGCGATCTGTTTATTGTATGGAAGCGAAGCATGGAACTGGCAGAAGAAGGATGAGAGCAGAATAAATGCGGTAGAGATGAGGTCCCTAAGACGTACGCGTGGTAGAACGATGTACGACAGAATCTCAAATGCTGATATTAGGAAGGAATGTAGAGCGAAAGAAAGTATTATGAACAAAATTATGAAAGGTTCGCTGCGTTGGTTCGGACATATGGAGCGCATGGGTGAAGAAAGAATGGTTAAAATGTATACGTTGACGATGTAAATGGATTAATGAGTCGAGGTAGACCGAGGAAAACATGGCATGACCAAATTAATCAAATATTAAAGGTTGGTCATGTCAAAAGCTGGAAGAATCGACGTGCGTGTATGACTCGATGTATGAATGTGGAGGAAGCTAGAGAGGTGTGCCAGGAGAGAGTAGTGTGGCGGTCCATTCTCTCTGCCTACCCCTGCGGGGAAACGGCGTGATGGTTTGTTGTTGTTGTTGCGATCTGTTTATGTAGGATATCTACTTTCTTCCTGTGATAAAGACGACCAGCCTTCTCTCCATCTCTTTGGTGGTCGTCCTGGTGGTCGACGGCTCTCTGAAGTCTCGTGCATCACGATATTACGAATTCTTGCTGGATCCATTCTCTCGATGTGGTCCCTCCAGAATCGTCTTCTCTGTCTACTCCATCTCACTATGTCTTCATTTTGCAGGATTTTCGAATTTCTTCATTGGGTATCACAAAAGGTCGCATCTCTTAAGAGTAGCAGAAATGAGAACATTGAACCCAAATTCCGGTATACAATATACTTTTTAAAGGTTAGTTATGGCCATGTTAGAAGTCGGAAGAATCGACGTGCGGGAACGTCAGGATAGAGTATGTGGCAGTCCATTCTCTCATTTTTATTCCCACGAGAATTCTACGAAACCAAAGACAGTGTGATTTTTTTCACATTCTCGTCGCCGGAAAACGAACCCGGGTCCTTCGGTGTGGCAGTAATAGCTGTTGCCACTCTGACATGAAGACCGTCTACAGCAACAAGGGGTTATTTAAATCCAATACTTTATACAATACTTTAACGATTAATTCTCATGACATGTGTCAATCGGACATTTTTAAGGTCACGTGAATTCTACCACACCAAAGACAGTGTGCTTTTTTTGTTCACACTGTTATCACCGGGAATCTTACCCGTGACCTTCGGTGTTGCAGTCATAGCTGATAACACACTGCTACGAAGGCCGTCAAGCCGAGGAGCGCTGCAATATTCCGAAGCTATCAGCACGTACGCTTAATTGAGTTATTGATTGCGCATCCGTTTTAGACGCGAAATAGCGTCCGATTCAGATTCCAAGATGACAACTTCTCAGAGTTTTGTATATTAAACCGGTATAATATTTATATAATATGCATGCGCGGATCAACGAAGGACAAATAACAGCAGTCGCAGACACGCAATAAATATGTTTAAATTATTACACGGCTTTGGCATACGTTGCGAAATTATCTAGTGATTAAAGTGACAGTAATGAACATATCACATTCGGTTATTAATAACGAATCTTTAAGTTTCGCGCCCATCGATAAAATAATGGATTCTTTATGTATCTACCCACGTTTTTTTAAAGTTGTGCAGGAACCAAGTACTTAAAAAAAACTAATATTTAAAGAAGGAAATCGTTAAAAACAAACAAATTTGCTTACACAAAATTGCTCAACGGTATTTTTTTTAACTTAAGACATTATTAACAGCATTCCCACAAAACCAAGAAGAAGAGGTCGTCCAATGGCAACATGGTGGGCCAACATGGAAAAGGAGCTCCAACGCGAGAACCTGACAGTCGAAATGAGTGAAAATATGAAAGTTTGGCGTTTTCGTACGAGGAGGGCCGACCCCAGATGATGGGAAATGGCAAAGAGAAAGAAGAAGAAAAGAAGACATCATTAACTCTGCAGAATTTCTGAATATAAATAACTAACTAACCATCACGCCGTTTCACCGGAGAGTAGGCAGAGAGGATGGATCGCCACATTGTTCTATCCTGACATAGCTCTCGCGCTTCTTCTACATTTACACACCGTAAAATGCACGCTAGTCGATTGTTCCTACTTCGAACACGGCCGTCTTTCAGTAATTGATTAATATGGTCATGCCATGTCTTCTTTGACCTTTCTCGACTCCTTTTTCCATTCACACTACTTGAATATATATTTTTAACCATTCTTCCCTCATCCATTGATTCCATATGTCCAAACCATCTAAGTGAACCTTTCTTAAATTTATTCATTACGCATTCATCCGCCTTACATTCCTTTCTTATTTCATCATTAGATATTCTATCATGCATTGTTTTTCCGCACATTCTTCTTAGTGCCCTTATTTCTACGGCATTTAACCTACTTTCATCATTATTTTGCCAACTCCAAGCTTCACTTCCATGCATAAGTGTCGGCACTAGAACTTGTAAACTCTCTTCTTTCTCTTTGCCATTTCCCATCATCTGGGGTCGGCCCTCCTCGTACGAAAACGCCAAACTTTCCTATTTTCACTCATTTCCACTGTCAGGTTCTCGCGTTGGAGCTCCTTTTCCATGTTGGCCCACCATGTTGCCATTGGGCGACCTCTTCTTCTTGGTTTTGTGGGAATGCTGAGGGCTTTTTGGACAATGTGCTCGCTGTCTCTTCGCATCACATGACCGTACCACCGGAGTCGAGATTCTCTTAATTTTTCCGTTATTGGGGCAACCTTAAAGCTACCCCTCACGTATTCGTTCCTTACGTGGTCCAGCCTTGTGACACCTCCGGCCCACCTCAACATTTTCATCTCGGCAGCGTGGACTCGACTTTCGTGGACTTTTTTGTTGGTCCAGCACTCTGCTCCATATAGCATGGCGGGCCTCACTGCAGTTTTGTAGACTCTGCCCTTAGTCCGGATTGGAATTTTTGGATCACACAGGACACCTGATAGAGACCTCCACTTGAGCCAGGCGGTGTTTGTCCTGTGTTTGACATCAGTGTCTACGTTGGCGTCTGCAGTAAGGACCGACCCGAGATACTTGAATTGGGACACCTTGTTGACTGGAGTATTGCCAATGTGAATTGTGTTTTCATGAGTCAAATCTGTAGCGATGTCTTCATATTCACATTCTAAATATTCGGTTTTACTCCTGCTAATGCGTAGTCCATTACACTCTAAGGCATCTGCCCACTCATTCAATGTAACTTGCAATTGTTCTGCCGAGTCCGCAATCAAAACTATGTCGTCTGCGTAGAGAATGCACCACGGTACAGACTGCTGTATATTCCTGGTTAGGTAGTCCATAACTATGTTAAAAAGAAAAGGGCTCAGGGCTGAACCCTGATGGACTCCGACCTCCACTGCAAATGGTTCGCTGATGCCTGCGGGACTTTTTACTCTTGTTGTAATTTGGCAATACATGTCTTGGAGCAGTTGAATGTAGTATTCCGGGATGCCCTGGGCACTAGAACTTGTAAACATGCTTCCCAAATAAATAAATTCGGTAATTTGCTCCAATTTCTCACCATTCTAATGAACTAATGTAACTCTCAAAACTAATGTACAAACTGTTAGGGATACGCGCGTATACCAACAACACTTAAGTACAAGTCTTCGCAAATACGATAATTTTACTAGGGGCAGGCGAAGTGTGTGGTCGAGTCTTCGACGTTTCGTAATTTAAAAAAATAAAATAAATATATAATTAAATTTAGTTAATAAAAAACATACTTATTTTTTGCACGTTTCTCGGAAAATTACCTGCGGGTAGGGCGGTTAATTCATAAAAAAATCTACTATTTAACTTTATAATTAATTATTCGTAGACAAGTTAAATACACAGATGCAGTGCATATTTCAAAAATACAAAGACTCTGTTCGTTTCCGCGTTAGAAAAAAAGCATAATTGGCCCATTTCTGCACGGCCAAAGTAACTAATATTTGTGGGAGTCAAGATAGCGTTTAACATTAAGTAAACAAAACCGAATGCAGGCAAGTAGTTAGACTAAACCGTGACTAATGGGTTAACCTTGCGGTTTCTCAAATGCATAGAAAATTATTTTAAATTTAGAACACACAAAAAACGGCCCAAGACCCAGGAGAAAACTTCACAAAGGCTAGTCTATACACACCCAAAAAAGTTACTTTATAATTATTATTTAGCATATAATATTTCATTAACGCATAAGCAATAATTAAACAGATAATAAATATAGTTTAAATTAATTGCAGGTAATGCTATGGTATATGCAAATTAACATTTACAAAAAATATATTTAAACAATAAACTACAATCCGATAAACAGTAACAAGTTATTTACGCATATATTTCCTTGGCATTTAAATTGGCGGATTGTTATTGTTTTTGTGATCCATTCGCATCACATGTGCACCTATTTTTTCACCCGTATACTACGTATTTATTGTTTCTTGAACAATGGTGTTAGACTCCATATTAAATAATTAATACGAATTAAAATAAGGATTCCTGAGATGGTTTGGACATATGGAATGAATGGAAGAGAAAAAAATAACGAATTTTTTATGCTTAAAAACAGTTTTTTCACTTTTGAGTTTATTTTTCTCGACATGTTTCGAAGGCCTACACCTTTACCATCGGGATAACTATATAAACTAGAACAATAATCAGTTTTTATCACTTTCGCGATGATGAAGGTGTACATATTTATAAAAAAAAATCGTCATTATGGAATTCCACAGCGTTAACGCTTTAAGTTTATGTCTCTTCTTTCCCTTTGCCATTTCCCATCATCTTGGGTCGGCCCTCCTCGTACGAAAGCGCTAAACTTTTCTATTTTGACTCATCTCCACTGTCAGGTTCTCGCGTTGGAGCTCCTTATCCATGTTGGCCCACCATGTTGCCATTGGGCGACCTCTTCTTCTTGGTTTTGTGGGAATGCTGAGGGCTTTTTGGACAATGTGTTCACTGTCTCTTCGCATCACATGACCGTACCACCTTAAACCACATGACACCACCACTTAAGTTTATCTACGAGAAAATAATGGTTAAAATGTTGTATACGCGCAGTGTGAGTGGAAAGAGAGGCCGTGGAAGACTAAGGAAAGCATGGCATGACCAAATTAATCAAATACTAAAAGACCAAATTCGAATATCGGCAAAATCGACGAGCGTGCATGTTACAATGTATGAATGTAGAGGAAGGTAGAAAGGTATGTCAGGACAGAGCAGTATGGCGATCTATCCTATCGGCCTACCCCTCTTGGGAAAAGGCGTTCATTAGTTAGTTATCTTAAGCTTGGCATATGCCTCGTTTCAATGAGAAAATGATCGTTACAAAGACTATATACGTTTTCGATAAACAATACTTAATTTGTAGAAAACTACGAACACTCCTTCACAAAGTCTTGTACTCGTATATGTTAAACGTTTATAATATTCTGTGTGATAAATATTATTTTTTTAAGTAATAATAACACAATATATTGTAAAACCTTGAGTGCAAGAACACACATTACATAAATCTGATGGAAATAACAGAAGTCGTGAGTCAAAGGTGGGGTAACCATCGGAAGTCGGCAGGAAGTACTCATTGTCTTTTGAATAAATACGACACGATCTTTGCAAAGTGACACTAAAACCACAGTATAATTCACGGTAATTATAAATAATAATATAAAAAGCGGATTTCTAAGAGGTCGTACATTTTACGTAGTAAAATCCAAAAAATTCCAGCCACCATAACCCATTCATCGCCACATGTTTATAGAAACAGCACACCGGTACACCACGTATTTTCTCCCAAACTATCGAAAAATATCGATCCTTTTTGGTTTGTTAATATTTTAAAATATTTTGAGACAAATTTGATGTTGTTAATTATAAAATTGTTAACGTGTGTGAAAAAAAAGATTTACATTAAAAGATAATCAAATGATTTTTCTGAAATCTCTTGATGGAAGTTCATTTTAAATAAGAATTAAATAAAACGATGTTTATTAACTACTTCCACTTTTGTCTTTATTTCGACAGCGACCGGTTTCGCCAGGCTCGCTGTCGAAATAAAGACAAAAGTAGAAGTAGTTAAAAAAACATCGCTTTATTTAATTATTATTTACATTAAAAGTTAAAACTTATTACTGATGACGATTGCACAGTGAATCGAGTTTTTAAAGTATAGAAAATCTATACTTCCGTGAATATTTCACGGGTTGCTAACTAACTAACTAACTTACCATCACGCCGTCTCCCCGGAGGGGTAGGCAGAAAGAATGGAACGCCACACTGTTCTGTCCTGACATACGTCTCTCGATTCCTCTACATTCATACATCTTGTCATGCACGCACGTCGATTTTTCCGACTCCTCACGTGACCGACATTCAATATTTGATTGATTTGATCGTGCCACGTTTTCCTCGGCCTTCCTCTATTTCTAGCTCCGTTCACGCCGTTTACATATACCTTCTTTACCATTCTGTCTTCACTCATTCTTTCCATGTGTCCAAACCATCTTAATGACCCTTTCCTTATTTTGTTCATAACACTTTCATTCGCACCACATTCACTTCTTGTACTTGCATTTGTCACTCTATCATAAACAGATTTGCCACACATTCGTCTTAGAGATCTCATTTCTACTGCATTTATTCTACTTTCATCCTTCTTTTGCCAGTTCCATGCTTCACTTCCATACATAAGGGTCGGCACAAGAACACCATTGTGCACTGCCATCTTAGCTTTTTTGGATAGGCTTTTGTTTGCGATGACAACTTTAAGTGCACCATTTATTCTGTTGCCTGCCCCAACCCTTCTTTCAATATCCTTCTCCACCCTCCCATCCTTTGTAAACATACTTCCTAAATAAACAAATTTTTCACGGGTTGCAAGTAGTATATTGTATTATACATTACGACCGAAAAATTGTTGGACCACACCGCGGAAGTTTCCAATTACGCTGCATATAATTGCTCGTCTCTCCGCTTCTCCTGAAGTATGGACAGCCGAGTTGTCACACAACAATGTGCGGACGTAGTTATGTCCCGTTTCGGGTCCCATTCAAAACACCCAACTAACTTGATTACAATTCCATACATACTCGCCATGTACTCATTTGTAACGATTTGACTAAAGTGTTCGTTTGTGTAACAAAACACCATTAAGGCCACCACAAAAGAAAAGATGTATTACATAGAACAGCGTCGTTCACGCAATCCAATAAATTATTTAAAAAATACTTTTATATGTATAAGAGATGTCTCCTCGTCTTTATAAATAATAAATACGATAAAGGAATAAAAAGTGACTGTTTTCTAGAAGTTTTATTTTATTTTATGGGAATGACGTGTTTCGCCTTACTAAGACATTATCAAATGACAATAACCTTAGCCGGGCAAAACGTGTCATTCTCATAAAACTTCTTGAAAAATTAGGTTTTTATTCTTAATAATATGAAGTTTAATTTAACATGGAGTTTTGCATCATTGTTCTTGAAACAATAAATAGGAAAAATATGTTTTTTTTAATCTAAAAAAAAACAATTAACAATGCTAAGCTATTGAAAGTTAAGGCATCAACACTGTGGAATTCCATATTTATCTACTTTGGGAATTAAAAAAAAAACATTGTTTAGACCACTTTTTTAATAAAAAAATTAAAAGTTAAAAACTTAGTTTTTGTTATATTTTTTACACCTGAAGATGGAGGTATCCTCTGAAACATATCGTGTATTTTAATATTTTTTTATTAAAAAAGTGGTCTAAACAATGTTTTTTCAATTCCTAAAGTAAATGCTAAGCTACGTTGATTGTGTTAATTTTCATCTAGATTCTGTTATGCAAGATATCATTAAAAATACAGTTATTATAAAATTAACTAAATTAACAAAGCCATTAACTTTTACATTAAATAAAATAATTTTGATACAATTTGTTTTAGAATATTTCGCTCTAAAAATAACTGCAAATGTAATTTATAACTTAAATATATGGTTTTGACAAGAATAAAAATATCTATGTATCGAAACATAATATATTATTACTGCTATAATAATAATTTATAGCAGTAATAATGGGCTCTCATTAGCTGCAGCCTGGAGACTAGCGGGTGACAGGAGCGCATGGCGTGCCATGGTCAATGGTTTACAAGATGGACACAACCCTCAATCATGAGGAATACGACTGAGAAGAAGAAGAAGCTAAATATGACGAAGTTTAGGACAGCTTTTAATAAACAGAATCTCTACAATATTTCGTTAGAACATTTCTCTTATGCAGGTAAATCAATCAAGCATTCATAGCTCTTGCCACATTTTGACAATACCCTAAAAAGTACTCAAAATGGCAACAAAACGATTTGATATGGAGTTGTACATTATATTAATTATATTACGAGTATTACTGCAAACAAAATATCTCATACTATAATAGTTATTACACAGACTTCCTAGAATCAAATGTTAATTTTGAATGAAACGGCCATTTCAAATGCACTCATTAACTTAATGATTCAATCATTGAGGGTTGAAGAAACAACATTAGTTGTTAAGTGTATGCGTCATGAGACTATATGTGCGCATGATCCTTGCAATGAAGAATGCTACGTACAAAAACCGCCCGTTCCATGGCACAACCTTTATGTATCCGATAGGTTACAAGTTGGAAACAAAGGTCAAAAGACAATAAATCTCCCGCGTTAGATCGATCAGCAATGTGCCGTGTCTAATTGACAATATTACGTACGTAATATCATGTTCCGCGGTGTGTCAGCCTCGCTGAAGGGTGTGGCGAATGCTGTTAACGAGATTATGCTAATCGCTAATCATATTCCACCCCCTGAGCAAAGTGGCCCGCTACCCACCCGGAGTCTACGTGAGGTCGTTTCTCTCACTGTGTGAAACTAACTAACTATTATAACTAACCATCACGCCGTCTCCCCGAAGGGGTAGGCAGAAAGAATGGACTGTCATACTTTTCTTTCCTGACATATTTCACTCGCTTCCTCAACATTCATACATCGTGTCATGCACGCGCGTCGATTTCTCTGAATCCTCACATGGCCGACATTCAATATTTGATTTATTTGATCGTGACACGTTTTCCTCGGTCTTCCGCTATTTCTGGTTCCATTTACATCGTTGACATATATTTTTTTACCATTCTTTCCATATGTCCAAACCATCTTAATGATCCTTTCATTATTTTGTTCATGACACCATCATTCGCATCGCATTCACTTCTTATATTTTCATTCGACACTCTATCATACACAGAGTATCCACACATTCGTCTAAGAGATCTCATTTCTACTGCATTTATTCTACTTTCATCCTTCTTTTGCCAGTTCCATGTATGTGATTTACCAATTGGTAATAGTGAAAAATCAGAAGAATTAGAATAAAATATATTAACTAACCGAGAAACATGTATAGCATAAGACGTTAATTCTCCCTCGACTTCTTTGGAGAAGCACTCCAGGTCACACATATGGCCCCAGCATATCTTCATCATCATTATCATCAACCATTAGTTATCCAGTGTTGGACATAGGACTCCTTTCCCGACTTCCACAACTTTCAATCACAAGAGTCACTCATTGACCTCCTGCCGCTCTAAATAACCTCAAAAGTGAGAAAACAGTGTTTTAATTCACGTAACATACACGTTTTAAATGAGTATGAATGTGAACAAATGCGATGAAAGTGAGAGTCCTAAGATGACTATGTGTTAAACCTTCATTTGATAAGGCATTACACTAAAATTTAAGAAGAGAACGGAGGAGTGAAGGAAGAGTAATAAAGAAAATTGTCAAATGATTTTACTGAAATCTCTTAATGGAAGTTCATTTTAAATAATAACTAAATAAAACGATGTTTTTTTAACTACTTCGACTTTTGTCTTTATTTCGACAGCGACCGGTTTGGACACATCCAAAAAATGAATGAAGAAAAAATGGTGAAGAACGTGAATTGGGAACCTGGGAATTGTGTTATATGATAAAACAATTAATATTATAATAAACAACAGATTTTGAATCGGGATACAAAAATAATTGTTGGCAAGCGGTGCGTCTGATTTATGAATGCGATGTCTGGTACAATAGTTCAATAAATAACTTATCAATCGGAGCTAGCGAACAACTGAATGAATCCACAAGATATGACCCATCCCTAAATACCTCCGACTTAATGAAGAGGTAAGGCCGGCCTGCGGAGCGCGAGCGGTGAGGCCTCCACACAATGGACCAGGGAGCCACTCGCCCGCGTACCCGTGCTCGACATTATATCATCCATCAAGCCATGACGTGATCTCTGACTAATGAATATTCAAAAATATTCAAAGACACAGAAAAAAAAACCTAACGTTATGAATGTTTATTTTTACGGAACATTAAAACAATACAAACCATTCCGCACCGGTACCAATTGTTATACCATTTGTCATTCGGTAAATATGGTGGGACTCCACCAAAAGACCGTGACATTTTCGCGAATTCTAAACGATTGTTTAATATAATAAATTCGGTGCAAATAGAACGTTTCCTCTATTAACTAAGAGTAATAGTTTATGCGTTTAGAAATTTTCAAGGCAACAAAGTAGGCTGCCGGCTATTTCGACAAATATTTTATGGCCACTTAACTTCTCCATTAGAATAAGGATAGAATTATTAGCTTCTTTATGGGCAGGATTGTTCGTCGCCGAGTAGCAAATTGCCACAAATTAAACGTCGCAATACACCTCGCGCACAATGTCGTGGAATCAAATTATTATGATAAACGCGTGAGCTGAATGCTGCTCATACTCTGGATCTAATGCTAAAGCAGACATCGATGAATGAGAAATGTGGGCAGATAATGACTGTGATAACCCTCGTATAAACGAATGTGGGTACATCGATGTACTGGACCTATTCCCGCCCACTGATGTTGATGGAGTAGAACATTATCAACTGAGAAATGCGTTTTATCTTATGGTGCGAACAACCCAAGCAAATCACAATAGATACGTGGAAAATTGAGGTTGATAACAGAGACTAATATATACAAAGCGAAAACTATATGTTACAGATTATCACAATGCATAAGATATTCTCTGGATCTTAGCTATACCCGTATCTGGTAGTTTACTCTTCAGCTAACGTTTCAGATTTCGTTATGATATCCATATTCATACTGCCCTGAAGATGGAGTCTATATGTTGTATATTCTATGTCAAGGAAGTTAGGAGGAAATAATAAATAGATAGTTTCTTGTTTTGATAGAAACATTATGGTACATCAACATTATTAACTGTTTAGTTCTGTCTGTTATAATTTATTTATTTTATTTCTATTAAATTGTAGCGACAGCTGTTTCGCCAACCTATGTTGCCATTATCAGGTGTTACAAACAACAGTTGTGAGTGCGCCATTTATTTTATTCCCAGCACCAACCCTTCTTTCGATGTCTTTCTCCATTTTTCCGTCTCTTGTAAACATGCTTCCCAGATACGAAAATTCGGTAACTTGCTCCAATTTCTCGCCCATCGCACTTATATTACAAATCGTCATACATTCTTCTTTCTCGAAAACCATCACTTTAGATTTGGACACATTCATTTTTTTGCATGCCTCATACATCCTTGACACTAAGACTTGCAAATTGTCTCTACTGTCAGCGATTAACACGGCATCGTCTGTATTTATAGCAAACAGCTGACTGTCAAAATACAAGTCATCAAAATAATAATAATAATGGTTCTTCCAGAATATTCTTCTGGATCTACTCCACCGAACGATAAACTTTCGGTTTTATTTATTTATTGTAGTAACAATTAACATACAGAGTATCAGTTGAAGCAGTAAAATATCGGATGGAATATGTTTTCTCGTTTGGCCGTAGGTGGAGACACCTGCGCTAGCGCCTCTGTCGTATTTCGCCCGCGATGATAAGCCAGTTGCATTTGAAATAATTCAACACGCAACATGACGCGAGTCTGCGGGAGTGAGCTCCGTGGGACGAAGCTGGTATAATAAACAGATGACGAAAGGGCGACTCTTGAAACTGGTTCGTAACGCAAAACACTTTCGGTTAATGCCGCACTGCAAATCCAGGTTACTGCGCGTGTGCTTCTGGGCACACTATAAAATAAAATAAAAATCGTGTGTGTACTTGTGTGCATGAATGGCGAAAATCTGAAGCAAGTAGATGAGTTGGTATATTTAAGTAGTGTGTTTACAAAGAATTGGCGAGAAAGGATGGAGAGGGATATTGAAAATGGGGCTGGGGCAGGCAACAAAGTGAATGGTGCACTTGAAGTTATCATCGCAAACAAAAGCCTATCTAAAAAACTAAAATAGCAGTGCATAATGGTGTTCTTGTACCGACGCTTATGCATAGCAGCAAAGCATGGAACTGACAAAAGAAGAATAAAAGTAGAATAAATGTAGTGGGAAAGAGATCTTTTAGATGAATGAGAAGAAAATCTGTGTATGATACATTATCAAATGGAAATATAAGAAGCGAATGCGGTGTGAATGAAATTGTTATAAACAAAATAATGAAAGGATCATTAAGATGGTTCGGACACACGGAAAAAAGAAAGAATAGTAAAAAAAGTATATTAACGATGTAAATGAAACTAGAAGAAGACCGAGGATAACGTGGCAAGATCGAACAAATCAAATATCGAATGTCGACCTCGTGAGGAGTTGGAGAAACGACGTGCCTGCATGACACGATGTATGAACGTTGAGGAAGCGAGAGAAGTATATCAGGAAAGAAAAGTGTGAGAGTTCATTTTTTCTCCCTATCCCTTCAGAAAAAAAAAAAATTATATTTAAATATAAGATTTGTCACTCATATACGAGTATGTCACTCGTATGTTTCAATACAATGTGGAAAAAATGAATTATGACAGATAGCTTCACCATGTCGCACTTCCTTAACGGTGGGCGCGTAGCTATCAATTGTATCCTCTATTCTTTTTCTTATATATAATACAAATGATAATAAAATCCCTGATATAAATGCATAAAATTTAAATAATATTCTACACCTGCAGGTGAACATGAGGTCTCACAAAAATTGAGTATTGCAACGGCGGCAAAAACGTAATTTCAAAATACGTATGTGGGTGTACACGGTTTGGAAAGTAAAAAGCATATGGAACGAATGGGTGTATATGGATTTCAGTGGCCATTATAATAACTTCTGTTAACACTGAGAACATGAACGATAAAAGAACACTACACAAAGTGATGTAACATACATTACATGCAGACATAAATTGAACATCTCATCAACATAACTAATAACGCTGAATGTTTACGAATCGAATCGCGGATTTTTCCGCTCATGTGAGTTTATTTACATTTGCATGTAACGATGGCATTTATGGTACCTTTTTTAGATTCGCATTAAGAAATTGCGCAATCACCCCCCAAATGTAAAAAAAGATTGTCCATATCTTGGCAATTTTGGCATTAAACCAATATTTCTTCACAGTTGGGGATGATTGCTGAATTTCGTTCTGCGAATTAAACGGTTGAAAAAGTTGGAAGGAGGTGCAAAAATGAACGGTGTGTCAGTAAGCTGTTTGTTGTATGCGGACGACGCTGTGCTACTTGCAGACAACGAGCATGAACTACAAACCCTGGTGTCCAGTATGTGTGAGGTATGCAAGCGATTCCTAGTCCAAGGTAAATGATTTTCGAAAAAGAAGGAAACATGACAGTCTGCAACATTAGCGTAAACGGTGAAAATCTTGAACAAGTGGATGAATTTGTTTATTTAGGAAGTGTGTTTACAAAGGATGGGGGAGTGGAGAAGGATATTGAAAGAAGGGTTGGGGCAGGCAACAGAGTAAATGGTGCACTTAAAGTTGTCATCGCAAACAAAAGCCTATCCAAAAAAGCTGAGATGGCAGTGCATAATGGTGTTCTTGTGCCGACCCTTATGTATGGAAGCGAAGCATGGAACTGGCAAAAGAAAGATGAAAGTGGAATAAATGCCGTAGAAATGAGATCTCTTAGACGGATGTGTGGATACTCTGTGTATGATAGAGTGTCGAATGAAAATATAAGAAGTGAATGCGGTGCGAATGATGGTGTCATCAACAAAATAATGAAAGGATCATTAAGATGGTTTGGAAATATGGAAAGAATGAATGAAGAAAGAATGGTAAAAAAATATATGTTAATGATGTAAATGGAATCAGAAATAGAGGAAGACCGAAGAAAACGTGGCACGATCAAATAAATCAAATATTTAATGTCGGCCATGTGAGGAGTCAGAGAAATCGACGCGCGTGCATGACACGATGTATGAATGTTGAGGAAGCGAGAGAAATATGTCAGGAAAGAAAAGTGTGGCAGTCCATTCTTACAGCCTACCGCTTCGGGGAGACGGCGTGATGGTTAGTTAGTTAGTTAGTTATAAAATGAAATTGTGTGCTTTTGGTGGAACTTTCGTATGTCACAGTGTAATGTTTGTGATTGTTCCAGGGCGCGACGGGTCATGCGAAGGTCTGCGTAGGCCCCGTCCTTGAGGGCTTGAATACTAATTGTTCAGGGTTCGTGTCCCACGCACGCGCCTTCTCTCTCTGCACGGGCGGCGCTGGAGACAACCTGTTTAGTACCGAGAAGCCAGTCATTATAGGGCGCCCACACCCAGCGCTCCCCAAATACCGAAGGTATTATTGATCAGATATGAACGCGACCGATTGAATTGTGTAGTGGGTACACAGCAACGTAACGCGCAGACTTTTTTAGACCAGTAAGGGAAAGATGAAAAATGTACCTGGAACAGGTGTACGAAAGTAAGGTGTACGAATGTACGAAAGTCAAGCATGAAACAAAAGAAGGATGAGAGTAGTACACATGTGCGGTAAATCTGTTTATGAAAATGTCAAATGCAAATATAATAAGTGAATGCAGTGCAAATGAAAGTGCATATAAAATGTCGGTTACATAAGGATACGGAGAAATCAACGTGCATGCACGACACGATGGACGACTGTATTGATGATGATGATTATGGATTTATTATACAAAAAAATACGCTACTGAAATAATGCTTGTAATTAATTTTGCAGCATCTTATAGAGAGACAACTCCCTGTTTCAATTCACAATTTATGTAGAGGTAATGTGAGTGTCCCATCAGATTAAAACATAATATATGGTTATGGTAATCTAATAATGTATGTAATTACCGATTAAGGCGTTACAACTTAAAAGGAAAGTTTGCCGCAGATGAAGTCAGTTGATCGGTTTCGCAGATGCTGTAGTAATTACGCTGAAATCATTGGTTGCACATCTACTTCTTCACATTGCGATGGGGCTGAAGATAACAAGCGTGTGCACACACCTCTTTAACATTAGCATTTCAGGTTAATTAATTTTGCCCGTGACACCAAACCACCGAGAGACGGGTGGAAAATGTATAATTACAAGTCACCAGACATTAAATCACAACGATAATATAAAGTCAAGAAAAATACGCCTTTTAATCAATTGATCTAAAAGCATGGCAAAGGTTAGTTGTCGAAATAAATAAACTAACACTTAATTAACACACTGTATGCGGAAAACATAATTGTTGTAGCTGGATAGATCTAGATCGCATTGAATTTAAAAATAACCCATCAATTAATAATAATAAATAATAAATAATAATTATAATAATATGCTAACTTTTAAAGCGCCGTTTTTGTGATGTAATCACCTCAAGGGCGCATTAAGACGTGTTTTAAATCAAAAAATCTAAATGTGAACGCTGCATCTGATTTTCGCGATCGGTTAGAAAGTATAGTAGAACAAAGTATAAATTGGGTATGAAATATGAAAAAGATGGGTTTTCAGTTTAGATCTGAAATCTATCGGATCATTTATGCATCTGAAATGTGAAGGGAGATTGTTCCAAGGTGATGGACCGGCTACCGCGAGCGCTCGATCCCCGAAATTTGTACTGGGGCAACGCTTCTAAAATAATACATTAATTACGTTTCACAAGCTTAAAAAATGTTTAAATAATATATCGACAACTTTATTAGAAGAAAATCGCCCCCAAACCTAAATTCCTCCCTGATAATCCTCCACGGATTCCGTCAAACAATGTGGTCTCACACGAGCAAAGTGGTGCTATCTCCCGCTATAGATCCATCCAAGAACTGCTCCTCTTCTTTCCCCTTGGAAAGAAACCTCCTTTCTAAAATGATAAGACTGATCCCATCATACTCTACAATTCCAACGTAAATTAGTCTCCTATTTCTTCTCTTCAATGCAGCCTTGGCCGAAAAAAAAAGTAGGACTTTAGCATAGATCCTAAATCATCTCTCGCCTCTTTCGGATGAGCACTCCGGGTCACACATCTAGCCCCAGCATATAATAAATCACATTTCCAAAAATGCTTCGAACAGGCGCAAGAGGAATATCTGTTAGAGCTGAACCGTTGTATGCCAGAAGATCCAAATTCAAATCCCATTTAATTCGTGATACGATATATGTTTAGACGTCTTAATTTTCGTAATATATGTTTGTATTTATTATACATTTGAATGACGCGTAAAAAAATATTGAAATTGGTAACAACGAAAATATTCATAGTTTTGGCGATTCTGGCGATACCGTGTAAACCACATGGACACACAGATTCGCAAACACTGCTGCAAAAGGGATACCTGTAGGCCAACGTCCACCAGGCAGGCCACCTAAAAGATGGCAGAATATCTGGTCTTCCGCATCACAAGAGGCGGAAATTCATCAAATTCCAAGACAACAGATCACCCGAACTAATTAAAAATGAAGATTAATTGTATCTCAATAGAGACGAAGATGGAAATTGGTAACAGAATATGGTAGTCGAGGTGTTTACAGGATTTATGACCTGTCATTGATTGGGTTAAGCGCACGCTTTATGTAATACAACATTCCCCATTCCACCCTTCTTACGACCACCATGTCTGACAAATTTTTGGGAGTTGTATATATGCTACTATATAACACCAAACTTCACATGTTACATTTCAATCTACACACTAGCGCCATCTATGAAGATTGGATTAAGCATTAAGCAGAATATCTTTTTATTAACGCAATGTGAAAGGCAACCGCCATTAACGTATTGCTAGATAACGCCTGGAGATGTCACTCCAATTTATATGCTATTTTTAACTTGGACAAGTTTTTGTTTTTACAACATTTTTGAATATACGAGTATACAAATACTTATTATAAGAAGATGATTTTATAAGCAGTAGCTGGTGTTATAGAACACCTGCACTCAATGTGTTAATATTCTCTCGCTAATTGCAATGGACCACAAATCACTTGCATAATTATCATTCATAAACATCTGTTACAAAAAACAAAAATAAACTGGCCACGCCTTTTGTTTATTTCGGTGCATTTTTTTGCACGGTAACTTCGGTTCCCGAGAGCGTGATTGAATATTATTAGTGTTATTAGGCTACGGTGACCATCGAACCTGTCGGCAGACGTGGTAGATCTCAGATCCGTGCAGTAAACTGACATTCAGACATGGCATGCTTTAACTTCTGCTGCCCGCGTCAGGTTGATGGCGGAACCGCCATACTACATGACATAATAACACCATAAAAAGCGAACTGATTAACATGAATACGAACGAAAGGTGTCAGTTCAATCACGCTGCGAATCGATTATGATCAGAATGGATCTGAAATAGTATTTTATTCAATATATTTCATTTTACTCCAATGAGACAAAACAAACGAACAAAATTTAGGCGACTCATTTGGACATGACTTCTGTTAAGTCGCCTAAATGTTTTTTATTATGTTTTTTAAGATCTTGGGTATATGCGTGTAACTTGTCATTCTCAACCGACGTTTCGGAGATCTTCCAAAATCGCGCTTCCAATAATTTGATAATAAATTGTTTATGAACACTGCCTCACTAATACTTAAATGTCAAAATCCGAGGCGATTAAATTCAACGACCGAATCGCTCTTCCTACTGGCATCACGAAAGGCAGGTTAGTTCCGCATGACGAAATGCAGAGCAATTGATCTCGGCGTTGCCGCAAGTAACAAACAGACCTATTTGTTCCATTGAATTGATTATTGATTTATATTAAAAACAACCTAAAATTGTTATAATGGTGTTTTCGTACAGAATTATGTGTAAAAATGATCACTTCAAAGACCAGCTTCTTTCAAATCAATACAACTATTCTCAAGTGGCTCATATATACAAATGTTGAGCATTCTACAATCAGATCATTACACTTGCGCTTCTGGTTCAAATTTATATAAAGTATTTGAATGCGTATACACTCGTAAATTAATTAATTTAACTGGCTTAAATCTCTGAGGCGAAGTAGTTTTTAAACATTGTATGATATTTATAAACAAAATTAAAAATTTTGAACATTGTTTATAGTTTTGTAAACAACATTTACTGAATTTAATTATTTACGTAAGTATTCTAATATTATTCATGTTTGCTACCCCTGATCTATGTGCATATAAGGAAGAGAACGGTAGTGTCACCAGTCGATGCCAGCGAGCCTGGCGAAAGCGTCGAAATAAAGACAAATGTGGAAGTAGTTATAAAAACATAGTTTTATTTAATTATTATTTAAAATGAACTTCCATCAAGAGATTTCTATTAAATCATTTGATTATCTTAAAAACTTAATTAATTATATATATTTTTTAAATTAAAATACAAATATGTTTCGAACACAGAAACCCTTCATCAGTGTATTGTTAGTTTTTGTATATGTAAATATTTCAAACAATGTTGTTTGTTGAATTTTAATTACATTTTTTTTACATAAAGTTAGTGGTGTTTATAAAGTTAAAAACATTGTTCAATGAATCCGCAAAACAAAGTTATGGCGAATATAAAAGAAATAATATTTTTCTATATAAAAAAAAATTATCTAATCACAAAGTGAGTATTTCATATGAAAATTGAATGAGATATATATTTGCGAATTCGTGGTAGGGGTATATTTAATAAAATTATGAAGCAACAGTGATTAATAAAATGTACACGAACAGTGTGAAAAGAAACATGTAAAAATCGACGTGCGTGCATTGATACGTTTTATGAACGTGGAGAATTATAGTATCATTCTTTTTTTTTAATGTGGAATTGTTAGTTAGTTACTCATTACCAAACAGTAATTATTCATATTCAACGTCTTGGTCTGCCACCTTTGAATAATTATAGCAAACACTGACTAAATACATACTCTAATCATGAGAAAATATGTTTTAATTGCATAGTGTAACTTATTAAGAATTAATATTAAAAGCGTAGTGATATTCCTAATAAAAGTACACAACATCAGAAATCAATTGTATTATTCAGGATATACAATATTATATCGAAGAGACTTCAAATAGGAATGATAGTTAATGGCAGCTGACGCACCGTAGTAGCGGACCGAAATCGGCCTTCGTAAGAGTCAAAAACAACCAATAAGAGACAGTCGAGATGAATTGACTCTTGTGATAGTCTCCGACAGATTGTTACAGATATCCATCCAATTAATTAATTAAACTAAACTTTGTCAGTGGCCCAAGTCAAGATTGTTAATTATTTGTCGAGAGAAGAGGTCAACTCTGCGGAAAAATTAGTCACATCCTAATAAACTGGAGAATTGATCTCTATTAAAAATAGCAACTAGGGGATAAGTGACTGGCCAAAATGTGACAATTTTGGAATGATGATGGACACACGAAAAACCGAGATGAAACGTTCTATAGAGTAGTAATTAAAACTACACTTCATTCCTAAAAACATACAAAAAAAAATATAACTACATTCATGGCAGATAGGCAAGATCTATGATTTCCATACCGAAGGTTCCGGGTTCGATTCCCGGCGATGGCAGTGTGATTGTCACACAGTCTTTAGTCTAGTGTAGAATTCACGTAACAATAAAATGGAACTGGCAGAAGAAGGGTGAGAGCAGAAGAAGGATGAGAGCAGAATAAATGCGGTAGAGATGAGGTCCCAAAGACGTATGTGTGGTAAAACGATATACGACAGAATCTCAAATGCTCATATAATAAAGGAATGTAAAGCAGAAGAAGGTATTATGAATAAAATTATGAAAGGATCGCTGCATTGGTTCGGACATATGGAGCGCATGGATTGAGAAAGAATGGTTAAGAAAGTATTCGTTAATGATTCGTCAGTGGACTTAGGTTCAAGTCTGGACACGATTCTTCTTCATAATAATGAGCTATTTTCTGCTCACATTGAAGATTGTAGAAATAAATTCTAATATTATCGATTTCCTTGGTGTTAGTATATTTTTTAAATTAAAAAAAACATTAATAGTGTAAATTAACATCCGATTTAACCCTTGAGTTCTTGATCCAATTGCTAAGACGATCGAACTTATAAATAGCACCAATGAGGTAAATTTACAGACTTAGGACGTACACCTGTTCAGATCGGGCGGGCTGCAGGCGCTCGTGAGGTAATTCATTAATGAGTCCCGAGCCAACTAGAGCCGAATGTTGGCTTAGAATAATTTACATTTGTATTGACAGGATCCGCCACGGTACGCCAGCCAATACGAATGTGACAGTATTAACCAGTTGATATTTGGTGTGTCATGACCGTACCTACGTTCGTGTGGTTCAATTCTTCATTTGCCAGCATTTCTGAAATACCAAAAATGACTGCACCTTTTAAAAGGTCGTGACCTACCGTATGCTTCAAATTGCCGTACGGAAGCGTTTAATTTTTTTTCCATTAATCACATTATTAATGTATACACTCTAATCCATTATTTTTCAATGAAAATACAAATAAAATAATTAAACATGTATTCATATTATATACGAATATTTAGAAAATTCCATTTAGGTTTATGGCTTCGACTGGCTGTCATCTTCTGGTCCAGCCATCCAAGCAATCAAGAAGATAGGTCGATAATTTAATAACTAATTATTACATACACTTTGAGAACTAGTCGTCTTGTTGGGTTGTCTAAATTAGCCAAACCGTAGAATTTAGAGCCATCCATATCCTGTAATATCAAGATAACTAAGGTCCCAAAAGAGATGCATGGCTGTCGAAGGTATAGAAGAAATAATAAATATACGATTTCTTATTATGTGGAAGAAGACTAGGAGAAAATGGAAAGAACTGGGGAATTGAGAGAGATAGCCGGGGACAGAAGCCATTGAAAAACTGCTGTGGAGGAGGCCAAGTCCCACACCAGGATGAAGCGCGGAGAAGTAGTAGTATTTATTTTTATGCACAGCTGTCAATTCTAATAGCCCACCCAATTTTTACATTCGGTTATCCGTGTTGATCTGCGTAATAAACGACACCTATTCAAAAGCTAAGTTGTAAAAATCATAGCCCAACTATGAATACATTAAAATTTCTCTTTCACTTAAGTAAACAGTAAACACAAAAAATACAAGCAGACTGAAGTAGCTACGACACTTATTCATTAATGTACGTGAAAGTACAAGAAAACATTGTAATTCCCGAATAGAATCACAATCAACACACTGTTTGCTTCGTGGTGCCGCTGTTATAATACGAAAAAAGGCATTAAAAAATCATACCAAGAAGAAAGCAATTGAACCCCAAGTGGACGCGCTTCGAGTGGTCGAAAGGGCTATACGATTTTTAAAATTAAAACAAATAAAAGAGTCACAAGAGAGCTCTCAATTAAAATGGAGGGGAACGCGGACAAACAGTTTCAAGTAGACCCCGTTGCGTAAAATAACCGCTGGCATTCAAAAGGGAAAAACGAAAAGATTGACTCTTGGGCCGTCGAAGTTCGAGTAGCAACCGGAGCAACAAGGAGCATGCCGATGCATAATATCCATTGTGCGGGTCAATGTGAAGGCTGATTGTTTTTGTGGGTAAAGTGTGGAGAAGGAATAGCGCGGGAGTCCGGGAATCAATCGGGTTCAAATAAGTGGAAAAAATATAGTTGTAGTAATAGACATTATTTGGCTGTAGAAAATGCTCCGTTTTATACTAGTTAAAAAATAAACATATTTAGAATGAGGGCTGCACCCAACGCAGTCGATCAACCCTTCCTATCAGGAAAGAATAATTTGAAAAGGTGCGTTTTCTCGAACTCGACGCACACTCGTGCGAACTCTGACTGATTCTCAATGCACTTGAGGTCTGCTGGAAGTTGTTCCAGGCTGAAGGGCCGGCTACCGCGAAGGCTCGGTCGCCAAAGGCACACAGTCAATCTACCGATCGCAGAAGTCTTAGCTGATCGCAATGTAGACTGTCTGGCATTCAGGTTCTCGTTGATGCAGAGTTAAGATATATGTACACATTAGCTGGTGCCATATCATACAATGCATTGAAGACCGTCCAGCAGAGCTTGTATTGTATCCTTTCTGGACATTTCAGCCAGTGGAGCTCAAGATTATTAATTATTAAATTCTGTATTTTACATTAATTTAAGTATACTAAACCAGAGAGTTGGCACTGTTTACCAGAAGCTGTTTTAGGCGAACGGCGCCTTTCGTCAGCTTCGCTCATTCAATCCATCGTCCATGCGGGACTTACGTTATATTTTTTTTATATAAGAAGTCAAGAGGGACCCAAGCCACATTTAATCTACTCCTATTTTCCTCTATATCCCGCCGTACATCCAAATTATTACACTATACTTAAAATATGCCTAAAAAATATATAAAGGGACACGGGATTATATGGGAAGCACAATCATGGGCGGGAAATGAAAGGAGGGACAGAGGAGACAAATGTGGAATGGTTTTAGGACGCACAACTTTATTATATGGTGGACACGTGACAAGTTAAGGGAACAGGGCTGACTCAGTCAAGTTCTGTGGTCAATGGGTTATCTATATATACGACATTCGCTTTACAGCTGAGGAAACCACGGAGAACCGGAAGGTCGGAAATTTTACGTGCTTATAAATCTGGAGGAGTCTAAGAAAGTGTGTAAGGATGGCGAGCCATTTATCCTCTCTGCCTACCTCTCAGGAGAAATGGCGTGAATACCATATTATGATAAGATGGTAGAATCATTTATTATTATGAAAAGAAGATAACCGAAGCATTGTAATCAAGAGATTAAATATGCACAACGCAAACGTGAAAGACTAGGCTCATTGTTCGAGTCTCGAGACCAAAGGGACGAGTGAAAGCCGACTGGCAATGAACAAGGGAGAAGATTATGAAACGAGCATCGATCCTTTTGCATTAAGAACACCGCCGGCTGGTGTGCCGATCATGCGCTCCGCGGAGCAGAATGCAGTCAAGTACCGGCAAATCGTCGGAACGAAATGCCAAGCGGTAGGTAGGCGTCACAAAGTGTGAACAGCGGGAATTGGTAGGTACCTACTCTAAAGAGAGCAACTCAGATTAACCCAAGTCGCCGAACGTAATCGAAAACAAATCAAAGTGCACTCGTTTAACACAATGTATGCGGACGTTTCGTAACACTAGCAAAACGGACATTTCATCAAATATATATATATATATTATTCGCGTATTTTCACGTTTCATTATAATTAGAATTTAGATCTGTACGTTTGCGCATCATCATTTTTCAAAATGCTGTTTATTGTAATTTCTTGGTAGATTTTTTTTTATATTGTAAATAATATGAATAATAAAAATAAAAATAAATTTATATTAAGTTTTATTTCACTTGTTCTTACTCGGTTTTGTCAGATCCAGAAGATGGCAGCGAAAAAAGGAAAGAAAGAAAACATTTTTTATACACCTTTCACGAACATGTTTCGTACCCCAGACGTCCATCCACAGTGTACTTTTTATATAAAAGTTATTTATATATGAATCCACAACAAGAAGTGAGTGTTGCTAAGAATATTTACTAATATGAAACACGTAAAAGAGGCGCGAGATTCACGATAGAAGATTGTGGCGGTCCATTCTCTCTTACTACTTCTCCGGGGAAACGGTGTGATCGTTAATTAATTAGTTGATAATGCATTAGATAGGCGGAACATATCATTCTCAGTAAATATAATAAAACGTACATAAAACAGACTTTTCCATTCAAACAAATTTTCAATGTATATAATGCATTTAATAATAAAAAAAATCCCCGTGCAACTCCCCTTCGACTCATTCCCCTACAAAAATAAGGTAATGACACTTCATACAAAAATGTCTTCCTCCGATCGTAATCACCGCTCTCCACTCAGTAGGTACCCATCCTCCTTTATCGCTCTGCGCGTCCAACATTACAATTGAGCGAATGGCGTTTACTTCCTTCCTCGCGGCCGGTGGAGGCGTCTTCTGATTGGATAATAGATGGCGCCTTGGCTTAGCGCCGGCGCCCTAGTTCGAACGATATACCACATAATGTAACGAGAGTGATTTGGACGCCATAGAGAGGGGAAAATATTTCGTATTGTATACAGTTGTGCGAATACAAGGGGAGAACCGTGATTGGGCAAACAAATAGAAAGGGAAAGACTGTATATAAAAGTATTTTAATAAAACGAGATGGAGAATATATTATTTACTTATCCACTAATACATACTTAAGATGATTAGAAATTTGAATGTATAAACAGTCATGATTGCTCAGTAGTAATAAAAAACAGGTTTTCTTAGAAGCATTTTAACTTTGTAAGTGGGGGAGGCAAAGGAGAAGATATTGGAATGCACATGTAAGAAAAATGGATCCATTTAGATTCCCTCGCGTGGTGTTGGACACCAACCCCAAGATAGACGACCCCCGGGAAGACCATCAAAAAGATGGATCGACAGCTAGGGACTGACTTCGCAGAAGACTAATCCCTCGTAAGAAACGGGCTGTTTCTGTTGTCTGATTGAAAAGAAAAAGAAGACGAGCATTGCTTTAAAATGATTTGTTTTCAGGTTAAAAATTAAATATAAAACAAACTAACCATCACAACTCCATCCAGGCACTGCTCTTCTTATCTTTAGACTTTTTTATAAATACAATCCCAACCCTAACTGGCCTTCCATTCCTTGACAATAATGTAAGACTTTATCATAAACCCTAAATCCCTCCTCACCCTCTTTCGGATAGACACTCCGGGCCATACATTTAGCCCCATCATAAAACAACTACCAAACCACATTCCACAATGTTTCCTACAGACGTAAGAGGAATAGCCATTAGAGCTGAACCTCTGTAAGCCAGAAGATCCAAGTCCAAGTCCAAGAATGGAAAGCAACATTGTTCTTTTCTGATAGACTTGTCACTTCCTCAACATTCATACAACGTGTCATGTACGCTCATCAATTTCCCCGACTCCTGACGTGGCCAACTTTTAATATTTGACCGATTTGATCGTACCACGTACTCATCGATCTTCCTTTAATTCTGGTTCTTTTTCATTCAGTATTTCTATGTGTCCAAACCGTCAGAAAATATAATGGAATAAATTATATATAAATATGATTATTTTTAAATTGAATATACCGTAGAATAATAACGGCGCACGTTTCGGGGAATATTTTTGACCGCGACCGCAGTGCAATGCGCCCACAAACTGTTTTACCAATAGCGGTACAGAAATAAACGAAAGAAAATAATTTCCCCTTTTTTAGTTTCACGTCTGGCCCTAACGAGTCGTGAAAGCTAGCAGCGTTAAATTGACGCACAAGCCGGGATGAAATATGAAGCATAATTCTGGTGATTCGTTACACGCGCCTGGACCGGGATTCTGGAGACCCCACAGATAACGCCCGTGAAGAGGCGACGACCGTATAAGTCCCCCAAAATACTTCAGCAATCGCACGTAGCGATGATTAACTGGTCTTAAATAGCCGTGGTAATTATAAATTTGGTGCATGATCGGAACGTTACAATCCTTTCGAATGCCGACAAAATAAAACATCAAACAAATCGAAGATAGACGTTTTTTTTAAGAAAATGCACTTCCAATGTGAGACACATAAAAAGCGCCTTTGAAGTAATTTAAAATGTTCTTTTGTTTATATTCTGCAACAAAACTGATGAATTACGAAAGGTGGGAGATATTGTCAGATGGGGCAGACAACGCAGAAGACACTGAAATGCGCACGTGCAAAGGATGGATCCCTCCAGAATACCACATGTTTTGATACGTCAGATTCCTGTTGGCTACCTTCCCCCCGAAAGACCACCAAAAAGATGGAGGGATAGCTGGGAGTCAACTTTCCAATAAAGATCAGCCTAACAATAGTTTTGTTAAATGTTCAGACGTATGATCAAAAATCAGAAAGAGGGCAGCGAACCTCGCTAAACAATGCAAAGTATTAAAACACCGTTTTTTAGTTTACTTTTCTTGATAACTTTTTTAAGTTTATACCTTCATCATTAGTAGAATGGAATGAATTTTGAAAAAAATGGGTTTGCAGTGTTTTCCCGGTGATGAAAGTATAAAACCTTCAAAACATGTTAAGGAATGTGGAATTTCAGGGTAAGCGCTTTAAGTTTATCAAAGTAAAATATAATAAGCTTATGGGAATCTATTTAGATTCCTATTTAAATTCATTAGATAAAGTTAGTAGGTACGAACGGGCAAATAAAAATTTTAGGGCAAAAATTAAAGAAATTAAAACAAGATTTTCAAAAACAGATTTCGTACAGATGTCGAATAAAACAAATTTAAAATATTTTATGGATACGTTTAGGATAAAAATAGATTTTTTTTTATAAACAAACGGAAGCGTTTGATTTACAAATTGGGATGCATTTATCAGAAGCCATTAAACATACGGAACCGAAAAGCTCATTTCAGAAGCAGCAATGAAAGGGCCATGTGTTTTAAAAGCCCCGTGTTCTGTAATATATGTACAGATCGCCACCAGCCATACAGCGGGAGCAAGATGAACTATATTCATAAGAAGTATACAAACGCCCGGAAACCGAAAGCGTAAAGAAAGTAAAATAGTATATAATAAAAATAACCGACGAAAGTTCAGATGGAAACATCTCGGATCTTAATCAAATGCCGAAGCAGGAAACTATACGCGCTGGTTTCATCTTTTAACCCTTTGTACTCCGTTGTCGCCGCCACGGCGACATAACATTTTAACAACTCCGATGGTGCCGCAGCGGCGACATTTATTTCTTTATTTATTTATTCAGTAAGGGCAGCATACAGAGATATCAATATATTAATTAAGAAACATTAAGAAAAATAATAAATAAAGCCAATTACATGCTACCACAAATACAATAAACAGTTAATTAAATTTAAGCTAAGGCAAAATACGGTCAAACAAAATGATTGAGAGTTAAACATAATAATAGTAGTAGAAATAAGAACAAAATTAAAAGTATAAATAAAAATAAAAGTAACATATTATAATATCATGCAACATTATGGTCTCATCCACGCCGAAAGGTTGCTCCTATCGCTTTTTGAAGTTTCGTTCGTTCAAGTGGAAAACATCGATGTCTCCAAAATACTTGTTGTACTTGTAGTTGTCACAAATCCTGTACATTGCCGCGCTTTGAGCGACATAAACAATAGGTATACATATTATTGCTTAAAAAATAAAAGGGTCGTTTTACAGGTATACAAATGCTGTATTCAGTTGTATACAGTACCCCCTGGCGATAGATAAGTTGTACTTTTTGCTGTTTTTAATTCATGACAATAACTAAGCATTCATTTTAATTGAATATTTTTTACTTCCCTTTAAATATGGAAGAGAATTTTGAATTCAATGACAGTGAAGACGAGTTTGTTTTCAAAGTGCATAGTGACATTTCCGATAAAACTTTTGACAAAAAAAAAACGCGTGTTTTGGACATCAGTAGCAGTTCAAGTATTTATTTTTCTGCTTTCTAAAATACCCACACGTTAAAAAGTTATAAAGATTAGAATATGTCAATTTTTCTTTTATTAACAATTTTATATGATAATAAATATATATTTCTCAATATAACTACATCTTTTTATTTACTGCCTTAACAAAACACATATTTTTCTAATTTTCCAAAAATATAGTATTTTTTCCTCATATTTTTACATTACACTCTATGGAGTAGCTGGTATACCATGTTTAAAAAAAATGTAGTACAAAGGGTTAATAAATTTATACACTAATGTACACGGCCGGAGTTGTGACGAGGAGTGGAGCGACGGAACTGCGGCACACAAAAGATAACCATCGTGTCCACAGAATCAATCAGTTATACACAGCAGTCAATCTCCTGTCAAAATAGACGAGCATCCGACATGATTCGAGCGAGTGCCGCGCCGCCTTCAACTTGCCGGCATCTTGTTGTGAATTCAATCCAATAAAAAAGAAACAATAATAAATAAAAACAAAAGCGAACAAGACAGGTGTACCGCAATTAAGAGGAACACTAGCTATATATACGATTATTATGTTACGTTTAAATTAATGGCTTGCAAAGTGTATATAAGATTGATTTGATTCATATTCTTAATGGACGGTCGCCACTGTGTTTACAGTGGCGGATTATGCGAACTAAGCGGCCGTGTAGGGTCTGTCGATTTTCTAGAATTGGTCCAGGCTTTTTCCTATACTGAAAACCAAAAAAAAATTGAATGAAATGTTCGTTTTAACAATGGCCAGTTTTATTATATGTGAATTTGATAGGTTATACTGTAGTACTGTAGAAGAAATCAGACGCCGCACCAGGGTTGCTGACATCATGGACCGAGTTACAAAATTGAAATGGCAATGGGCTGGACCCTTGGCTAGACAGGGTGGCAACAGATGGGCACCCAGGATACTCAGTTGGAGACCATGGGAAAATAGGCGAAATATCGGAAGGCCACCGATGAGATGGACCGATGATATTGTCAAAAGGGTTGAAAATTCTTGGATACAAAGGGGGCAGGATAGAGACGAGTGGAAGAAATTGAAAGAGACCTATATCCAGCAGTGGAGGGAAGAAGGCTAGCAAAGAAGAAGAAGATACTGTAATTCAGAGCATAGACTGACGTGCATCCGCTTTGAGACCCAAATGCGTACTGATAAATTGGCGGGCAGAGACAACGCGACAACGCCGAAAAAGATTGCGCTTGAAGATGCATTGAAGTTCAATGAAATCTGTTCAAACCAATATAGGCTGTGTAACGCCCTTTGCATTAGATAACTATGCACATGTCACAAAAATGTTTTCGGAGGTTACACTTTTGGTAACGTTCAGGTCAATTTGTACTACCGCGTTCATATAAGTTTCTCTACAAAAAGGGACAACCTGTTTAATTTCTAGGAGTAATCGCAACGTTTTTAGTTCAGCTAACGTGGATAACACGACCGAAAGGCATAATCACAGGGTATGATACAAATCTAGCACCGAGGACTTTGGCCTACGAACGTGACCTATCCATATTCCTGCTTGTTCTATCCAAGGGAGAGGAAACTTCGAGATATTAAAATCTTTCCATCGGCGGTCAAAGGTCCCGGGAACAAGATGCAAAAACGATTCCGCAATTTGCCAGGCATGACAAAATGGTCAACGTACCCGTTGATTTATTATTATTATTTTTAAATAAAAGGCACCCATCCGTAGGGAAATTTGGGGGGGCGTTGGGACGTGAATAATTTACGATCGCCGATGATATTCGCGCGGGGTACTGATCGAAATCTTAATGTCGAGTGTGCAATATGCATTTACACGATCAGTTTATTATGCGCGATGACAGGGGGGCAACAAATCTTTATTTTTCTCCTTAATGCGATGGAACGGAAAGATAAAATGGGATTTTGCATAACACGAAATGTGACGAAGAGAAAAGACGTCCGGTATCGAGAGAAATTCAACCGTAACATTTATATTTTAATACAAATTGATATGATGATAAAAAAATCAGTTGTAAGCACACCATCAAGTAACCGGTTAAGACGACGGTGTTACAAATACTTAAAATATCGATATTGGACACTCGTGAAACACAAGTTTTTTTTTATAGTGCAACATTTTATTGTTATCCTTAGCTGAACACAGACCTCTTCTAAACTCTATATATTCTGTCTATGTGCCATCAACGACACGCAATCTGTACAATGTCATATGTCTACTTTTCTATGGACAGCTGTACTGCAGTATTAGCTTTCAAGTTTATGATCTGTGCGAATTCTTTAGCTAATGGATAATGTTTTGGCTGATCAGGCTAGGTTGGGCGAATCGGACTGCTGGGAGCAAAAGGCGCAGGATCAAGGAGCTTGGATGAAAATCATCAAGAAGGCTAAAACTCTCCAAGTATTCATTAGCTAATACTAATAACAAAATACATATTCAAAATAATTTTCTTATAGTGCCGTGATAGGTCGCCCCGACTATGGCGAATGCATTCTAAAATATATTTTATTTTAATTAATTGAGTTAAAACTTGAGTTAAACAGCAGCAAGGATAATATTATAGAAACCAATAACGGAAAAAGAAAAAATATATATCAAATCCATTAATACGAATGAAAACGTCTGTTTTCTATAAATTTTATTATAATTTATGTATCGCCTGTCTAAGACATTATCAAATGTTTTTTTGTCACAAAAAAGACATTTGATAATGCCTTAGACGTTTTCATTCGTATTAATTATTAAATATGGAGTCCAAGAAAAATAAATCAAAGCCATTGGTTTGTTCCTCTCGTTTCTTAGTATGAAACAGAAACCAAACAATAAAATTGATACGGATGGAATGCGTAGCAATAGAAAAGTCCATCTTACGAGAGAGAAAAGGTTTATCAGTTGACATGGGTCCATGGGTGCAGACAAGAACGAGATATAGGGGGACCCGCACGCCCACCCACGCAATATCTCCGGCAATACGAGTATTATGATTCACGAAGTGGACCGTATTGATAATCACGGATTTACGGTGAACTGTGGAACTGTAACAGCATCGCCATAGAAACCAGAGTACTTGACCCATTGAGGGTGAAGCGTGAGTGAAGCAAGTATGAAGAATAAGGAAACATAGTAATAATAAACAAATGCAGAGGTGGAGGAATTGGATTAACATTTTGAAGTAATTCAAAACTATAATTTCAAGTAAGAAGTACTAAATTTTTCTTGTGACATTTTTATAAATAAATGAAACACTGCAATATTTCATTTCAGCAACACTTTATTATTTTATTATTTTTTACACCGCGTTGATGAAACTAAAAAAATACAATTAAAGGGTGTGTTAAAACAAAATATTTAAGATGGGAGAAATTGTCAGATGGGTCAGACAACGCAGAAGACACTGAAATGCGTACGTGTAAAGGATGGATCCCTCCAGAATCCCACATGTTTTAAAACATCAGATTCCTGTTGGCTACCTTCCCTCCGAAAGACCACCAAAAAGATGGAAGGATAGCTGGGAGTCAACTTTCCAATAGAAGTCAGCCTAACAATTGTAACAGACCAAGTGTTTAAAAGGAGAAGAATTAGAAGAAAGAAAAAAATCTTAACACAGATTTTCATTTAAATTATAGAGACTTATAATGACACAATTGTATGTTGTTTTGTTTTGTACATAAGATATTGTTTTGTTTTTCTTTAGTTTAATTTTATTTATAGGGATACAATTGGTTTCAATAATGTCATTTAATAGTAAGGTGGTTGCCTTAATGATATAACCTAAGGATGGTATCTATTTCCGAATTATATAGTAATAATCATAAGAAAACAACGTATATTTACACCTGAAGATGGAGGTAACTCCGAAACATGTTGTGTAGTCTATAAATATAGTATAGTGGAATATTAAACAGTGTTTTCTTTTTAAAAAATCCAGTGTAATAAGAACAAAAGCATAATAATTATTGAACAATATGTTTTACTTTGTAAAACAACACTTTATTTAGAATACAAATTAAATTTAAAAATAAATATTAACACAAACATGTTTCGGGACACAAAAGATCATCAGTGTAGTTTAATATTGTATATACAAAATAAATAATATATTTACACAAATTTTTCAAGAATGTGGTCAGTTTTGACAGACGTTAAAATAATAATTATTGTATTGTATGATAAAGGGTGTTGTAAATGAAACGTGGTATAATATTTGACGAGCCGCCCTTTGGATACGGTAAAGTACCGGATTACGGCAATAAGAGTAGTTAGTATCGACCATATGGTGGTCCTCTCCGTAGGGAGCCGGGGCGGCGCGTGGGAATCGGGAATAAGATTCTACTATCCTCACCGGTAATCACTGCCATAACTCAAACTGAAACGGTACGGCGGGACCGAAGATTAAAGGAAATGCAATCGGCACACATTCAGATTATCGCTAACTAGCCGTACGTCGTATCCTCGAGGGGGGATGAAAAAAAGATGAACTGCCAGACCAGTGGTTCTCAACAGGACCGCCCACCGATGGGAGGTAAAGAGATCTAACAATAAAGGTCCATTTACACTGGACAGTCATCACCCGATACGACACGTCACGATAAAAATAGCCTTGAATCTCACCGAATCGTTATCTCAAATGAAGACTACAGGGGAAAAACAAGGAATGTCAGTTAAATTTCAAAATAAATGTAATAATGCCATCTAGCGGCATTTGTACGTATCTATCCACAGTAAAATTTTCATATTCAAAAATCATGTGTGTCATCGACTATGGCCAGATAATCGATTGCTAATTGCTAAGAAATATATAGACTTTGATTAGCTTTATTCTCAATTTATTCAAATTAACCTTCTACTGACATTCCTTGTTTTTCCCCTGTAGTCTTCAAATGCTATAATAACATCGCCGTGGGGGTTGCCGAAGAAAGCCTACGTAAAATTTACACTGAATAAAAATGATCAATATTTTTAAGGATGTGTTTCCTACAGTATTTAATTCTTTTTTACAGAATTCCGTTTTTACTACCATTTAAATTCGCCGTGGAGAAGGCGATTATCTCGGAATTTAAATATAATATAACCGGAATCGGCATTAAATAAAAGTAACAAGACAACATCAAAACAAACAAAAGATTATTTGCTCAACGCAAACGCGTGACGTGTCGGTACCGGCTGATGAATGTCCAGTGTAAATGGACCTTTAGTCGTTTTTGGTCTAAGACAAATTTAGGTAGCGACGAATACCATCAGCTGCCCTGCGACTTCGATGATAAAATACTGGACGAAGAAGTAAGAAAGCAAATTAATGCGTCCGAAATAATATTAAAAAAGGGTCGCTAAGATGGTTTTGACACATAAAACGAATAGATGATGAAAGAATGGTTAAAAAGATATACAGAATTTTCAAAATCAAATAATGTATGTAAGTGATGCTTGGAGCTGAAAAGAAGGATTCAAGTAGGATAAATGCAATAAATATGAGATCACTAAGAAGAATGTGCAAAAAAAAGGAATGATAGAATACCTAAAGAAAAATTAGGAAAGGAATGTAGGGCGGATAAATTGGTCCTGAATAAAATTAAGAATGACTCACTTAGATGGTTTTGATACATGGAACGAATGGACGATGAAAGAATGGTTAAAAAGATACATAAAAATATTGTGAATGGAAAAAGCAATCGAGGAAGGCAAAGGAAAATATGGCACAACCAAATTAAGCAAATACTAAAAGGCGGACATTTTCGAAGTTGAAACAATTGACGAGCGTGCGTGTCACGGGATATAAATGAGGAAGATGCGCTTTACGATATAACAGTGTGGCGGCCCATCCTCTCTGCGCGATGGTAAGTTAATTAGTTATATATCAGAATAAATATAACTGCACATAGAAGCTGACGTAAAGGAGTCGCTGCGTCCTATAACAGCTTCGGGTAAACGGTGGGTAACCTTCTATGTTTTTATATAACTGTATGTTTGTTCATTTGTATGTGTATTAACAATCACTATATGTTACCCTACAATAAAAACACACTATATTACACTTTTCACAGACATGTTTCGGTTATGATATAACCTTTTTCAATGTACACAATTTTAACTTAATTTAAATGTAATTTTATTAATAATATAGAAGAAAGAAAAGTTATACATCGTACCATAAAATAACGACGACGTGTGTGCAATATTAATAAGATTCGATCAATTATAAAGCAATAAACATAAATATTATTAAAATTATAAACAGACTTATTTTTACGATCATATTTTACATATTTCTAGCGACGGTTGCAGCATTTAAAACGATTGATGTATTTTTTCCTTGGATAACTCGTAAAATATCGATGGAAATAACATGCAGAGAATCGCTGAACCTGACAGGGCATTAGTAAACCCACTAATGTGTGCCAAACGGCCTTCGGTTCATTCATCGTTTAGTCTGGCGATATATAATGCAACCGTTGATGTACGAGCACACCAGGAACTAGGTTGAATATCCCTGGTCACGGTGGACTCGTTTACATAACTTTAGTCGTGAATTTCATTACTATAACAGATTGAGGTAAAACTCCAAGTTTACTTATTTATTGTTTCTTAAACAATGTAAAACCAGAAGTTTTAATATATTGTATTTTGTAGTAAAACATTCAACTAATGCTAACATGTCTAAATAATTAATAATAAAACCTCTAGAAAAGAGACGTTTTATGTAATATGGAGTTTTATATCATTTTCAAGAAACAATTAATAATCAATTAAATATTAAATGTCGACGGTTGTGGAGAGTCGGAGAAATCGCCGTGCGCGCATGACACGATGTATGAATGTTAAGGAATCGAGAGAAGTACGAGTATGTCAGGAATGAACGGTGTGACGGTCCAGTTAACAGTTAATTTTAGACAACTACACACGAAATAAAAGTGTAGCACACTCTTGTTATGTGTGTAGTTTATCTCGAAATGCAAGTTGAAATCTAAATTCATACTTGAGTAGTTAAGTTACAAAAATCCTTAAAATATACTGGTCTGGAATAGAATTAATAGCACTGTTTAATCCACTTTAATCGACTTTTTAAAAAGTTGATTAAAAATTATAATAATTTCTATTCCAAATTACAATGGAATTCTACAGTGTTAACGCCTTAACCTTCTATATACTGATGTCAGATTTTATAATAAAACTTAAAAATTGTGTGCACTTTCCTTCAGCTAGCAGCGTCATAAAGCACCCACATTTAATGTGTTAATTCATTGATATAATAGAAAACTTCAATATGTACAAGTTAACACACGAACTTCACGATTTGAATGAGAGATACAAAAAAAAACAATTAATTCTGCATTAACCATTGCAATGGGTTTGATTTAATATGACAAGACAAGACGTATTTGAATATAACGTGACGGAATCGGTGTTCGTTTTAGTGATTGGTGGATTCGTGTATCGGATATCGATACGAAATATGTATTAAGTGTTTGGTGGCACATCGTGTGCACATTTCTGACATCCGCCGGTGGCTCCAGCTAGGTTTATTTTCATTCAAGAAATACGACATTATCACGAATTAGAATTGAAAAAAAAATTATGAATAGCAATTAGCGCTTCATTCAAGAAATCACGTATGAGATTTATTGATCTGAATGAAAAATAATAATAAAAAACACGTATAAAAAACATGCACGTACGTATATTGAAGGTGGAAGCATTTAATAAAAATACCTTTTATCTTCAAAATTAAGATGTTAAAATACATTACACTTGCAGTGTTTAAATAACAACAAAAAATATATAGTCGAACCATGAACAACATATAAAAAATAGTTTATGAGTAATATATTAACTTAGTATTCATCACACCGTTTCTTCCGAAGGATAGGCGAGAAATCACACTGTTCAATTCTGCTCCATTTTCTACATACATGCATCGTATTAATATGTATGAAAAAACGATAGTTTTCGAGGAGTTTTATTATAATATTTATGTATGACATGTTTCGCCCTTCTAAGGCATTATCAAATGTATGCGAGACATTTGATAATGCAAGACAAGACATTTGCAAGACATTTGATAATGCAAGACATTTAATAATCCCTTAGAAGGGCGAAACATGTCATACATAAATATTATAATAAAACTCCTTGAAAACTATCGTTTTTTCATACATATTAATAATTTAATATGGAGTTTTACATCATTGTTCAAGAAACAATAAATATCCATGCAGCGTGTTACGTACGTTCTTCAATTTTTACAATTTCAAACATGACAGTGTTTTAGCTGTTGAATCATTTGGTCATTTGGTAATTCCGTCGCCTAATTTTCCCTTTACAATTTTTTTAAATTATACGTGTATCATTTTGTTGTTATACTGAATTATACCTTTATAATAAAGCTGAAATTTAAAATAGACTATCAAATATATCAGTTTTTTTTTATTGTTTCTTATGATTGTTAATTATGACATTTGATAATGCCTTAAAGGGTGAAACATGTCATTTCCATAAAACATAATGAAACTTCTAGAAAACTGACGTTTTCATTCGTATTAATTTATCAGAAATGTTATATTAAGAGAGTTTTTTTTAATTGTTTATTCATTAAAATAATATATTCAAACTATTCATTTATTATATAATACATATATAAAAACGCCCTCAATTTATCTCTGAACCCACTACCGCCCCCACAGAGAGCTCCAGCGCCCACTGTGGGGCGGTAAGGCCCCGTAGGAAAACGAAAACAAATAAATATTTATAAAAAAGCCCAAGTCATGGGTTTACAAGGTTTCAAGAGGCATTGCTTAATGTATAGCTTTTAAAAATTAATTTTGTTTTAATGCTTAAACGAAAACAGCTGCGAGCATTTAACAAGCCGTAATGTTATGACTAACCTCTGAATTGTATTATGGCGGAGCATAGTAAAAATACATTGTTGTACGATAGGTATAGTTTGTTCACTTCAAGGAGATTATTTGCAATAGTGTTAGTAACACTTCCTAAATTAGTTATAGAAAGCTATCTCATTGGTTCCTAGGTCTAAGTAGGCAGAGTGTACGGCATTAGCTACTCGGCGATTAAAAAATTACTACAATATCGAAATTAGGAACATAAATTAATTTTAACGGCGGAAGGACATGTTTGTGTTTGTGGTTTTGTTTTTTTTTAATTCCAATAACAACAGAAATTTATTAGAAAAATATGAATTTCCAGACACCATTAGACGGGATATTTGAAATAATTAAATAAATAAAAACGATTCACTTTTTTATTTTAACATTGTACAGAATCATTATGAAGATTGTCACATCTTTAATTGTTTTTCCAAGAAAAATCAATAAACAAATTTTCAAAAATAATGGTCTTTATCTTTGTAATTATTAAGAAGACAATGTGCTTTCTAAAAGGCGGGCCACACTGTGATAAACATCGGTCTCCACCAAACAAGAAACACGCGCCTCTGTGGATTCGTGTTTATTCAAACAGTTTGAAAACCAAAATTCGTTTGTCGGCTTGTGGATCAAACAGTTTGGTCACAAACAATAAACCAGTCAAGGTCAGTTGCGTGGCGGCCGTCGCACGGTGTTTCAAAATTTAATATTACGAGCTACTTTTCATTATTCTGTAAAATTATTATTTTGAAAATTTTATTCTTATAAAATGTATATGTCTGTTGACTTCTACGATAGAAACACATATATCTGTCTATCTCTCTGTCTTTACATAAAGTAGGTATTTGAATAGCGTATTTCGTAAGATTTTTTTTAATATGAGACCATAAAAGGCCCTTTGCAGCTCGACCTTGAGTATAAAGATAGAAATAGAAGTATTTTTTTTAATTTTGAATATTAAATTCATAGGTATATATCAATCGGTTAGCGGCGAAACAATACGACTGAACCTTTTTTTTGTTGCATGCAATTAGGTAGGTAATTTAGGGGTTGAAATTTCAACAAATCGGCCTCAAATTTATTTTGTGAACTGGATGACTAATACTCTTCCCTAAACACTTATAATTAGCCATTTCCATGTCATTGGGTTTTTACCAAAAGTAGCTCGTAATATCGCACCCTGAAACACCGTGCATCGTGCAAACGAAAACTGTGGAATGCATGTTTAATGCATGTTTATATCTGTGGAATGCGTTTTTACATTGGTTGAATGCGTGTTGGTCGTGCTTGTAAACTGTGGATTGCATGTTTGTCAGTATACAAATTTCGGTTTCAAACCAGCTTGTTTATCACAGTGTGGCCCGCCTTTAAAGTCGAGAGTATTTGTCCCCTGAACGTACCTTCACTAATATGAAAGACGTCGATCTCAGAGGAGACCGCGTTCAACAGACTAATTGCTCTTCCCACCGGTGTCACAAGAGGCAGTTTGGTTCTGGCGGTCGGTAGGTAAAATAATCTGTGCTGTCGCTCTCGGAGAAATCTATCACGGCCAAGTTCTCGAAATATCCCCTGATTAATTTAAAGAAATGGGTAATGAGATGCCTATCTCTTCGAAGCTGTAAAGAATTGGTTCCGAGCATTCCTAAAAAAATGCCGCGGGATAGAGCCACGGATAACTACAATACTCCCTCGTGTAGATACCTCAGAATTTTTTTCTGGACCCTCTCGAGCATAACGGAATATCTCGCCTCGTGAGGACTCCATATCACAGAATCACTTTCGAGTCTGCTCCGAACCAACGCGTTGTATAGGAGTTTGAATGAATTGAATTTTTTAATGAAATGAACGGACTCTACGAAGCTCCATCCCACGTGGTCCGCGAATAACAAGTAGCAACTATAGGGACTTTCTCTGCCTCCGCAACTATAATATTTCGCAAGCAGCTTCGCGCTCGTGTATCCCGCCTCGCGCTCTGCACTCAATCTCGGTCTCGTCCAGCCTCCGGAATGTGGACCATAATGCGCAGATATGCCGGAAGATTTATGTGTGCCACTTTGAGAAAATTACTTCAATTATCTGCATATCCATCTGTTTAAAGCAATGCCCAGTGAGTTTTCAACGCACCAGAACTAATCGAATTTGAGATCAATTTCAAAATTTACCGAGGCTTAAACGGATTAGTCCATTGGAACATGTTTATAATTAAAACAATACACACGTAATAAATCAAAACTGATAATTGAATATGAATATTTTATGACGCTACTGGAGAGATCACGTGGAAAGAGCATGTCCTGGATAAATATAGCCGCAAATAAAGAGCCAACAGGAAATCGACCTGCAGGAAGACCACCTAAAAGATTGCGAGACAGTTGGACATCTGCATCCCAGGAACAGGCTCCGAGAAATAACAGGACACAGTCCTAAATTAAGCAGAAGAAGAAAAATATTTTATATATCTGTGTGTTTAGAATCATATATCAGTGGAGTCCAGTATGCATTTCGCTGTTCACTTACTAACTAACCATCACGTTTCTCCGGAGGGGTGGGCAGATGATGGATCGCCACATTGTTCTATCCTGACAAACTCTCGCGCCTCTTCTACATTCACACATCGTGAAGTGCACGCTCGTCGATGTTCCTACTTCGAACATGGCCGCCTTTCAGTAATTGATTACTTTGGTCCAAACATTAAAAAAATATATATATATCCACCACCAATACTCAAAAAAAACTTATGCATTTTAATTCTTTAAGAAGTTATTATTTCAGTACTGTTTTAGCATAATTAAAAAAGGTCGATCGCCACTTGAAACATGAAAAATCGTGCAAATCAAAGAGGGCTATATTTAAATGGATTTTTTACACTGACATTTATTGATTAAGTGATTGATGATAATAATTCACGGAATTGTTTTGATCCCCAATAAACGTATAAGAACAAATCATTTATGGGATCACCAATTAAAACAAGCGATCATATCAAAAAGAATAAATAATATGTCTGTACCCGAGAGCCAAAAAATCTTAAGTGAATTTTTGGTCAAAATGAAAAATGATGGTCATATCAAATTTATCATATTTTTTTTAGTGCGTCCAGTGTAATTATCTGTCTTGACGGTTACTTCTTACTTTACTAATATATATACTGTGTGTTGGATATAAAATACTAAATGATGGATAGTATGTCGATTATAATATAAGATGCATATAAGTCAGATAAAATAAAAAATCACTTAAGACATTATGGCTCACAGATACTAGGGGATAGGTCTAGTGATAGAACGCTTGACTCCAGATCCAGGGGACTTGGGTTCGAGCCTGGACACGACCAGAAGAAGGACTTCATAATAATGAGCAATTTTCTGCTCATATTGAAGATTGTAAAATAAATTCTAATTTCATTGATTTAAATCTTTGGGATTAGTCTTTTTTTAAAAAAAAGCAAAAATCAAATATTGTGCTGTTATAATACTGGTTACTTTGTCGGTGATAACATAATACTCGTATCTCATTTCAAACAAAAATTCACTTACGACATTATGGCTCTCGGGTATAGAAATAGAAGCAATAATCAATTCTTGTGCTGTTCCAGGACGAGGCACGCGATGCGATCGAACAAAAGCGCAATCAATATTTTGCTTTTGTTTTAAATAACAAGAAATTCGAGTCGGAGGTGACCGAGACCGGCGGTCGTTTTGTATTCTGCTGCCGTGGAATTTTCTAGAAACCCTCGTTACCCCGCGCCATCCGCGTGGAAGCAATCGCAAGTATTGAATTCTCCGGCGTTTGTTTTATTTATGGAGAATGTATAATGTTTCATCGCAACCAACCAAGGAGCACAGACGCCAAGTTGCATGGCAACAAGGCGAAGTGTGCACTTGAGAAATGCTCAAGTTTGCAACAAAGTACACCAAAATCTCAAACATTATCTTGTGATTTTATTGAAATCTCTCGATGGAAGTTATTTTTAAGTAATAATTAAATAAAGCAACGTTTTTAAGAACTACTTCCACATTGTCTTTATTTCGATAGCGACCGGTTTCGCCAAACTCGCTGGCATAGACAGACATATCTTGTTATCCTGTATTTCAATTATAAATCGTATTATCATTTTTTTTCAAATGCTTGAAAGGGAAAGTATATCCACAAGTGTAAAAAATGGATAACCAAATAAAAATTATGTGATTAAGATTACTTATATTAATTAATTTAAAAAAAACATTATACAATTAAATTTTAATGAATTAAACAATGTTTTTTTTTTAATTTTGAATTTATTTTTCTCGACGTGTTTCGAAGGTTTTATAGCTTCTTCATCAAGAGAATGATATGTCGCATATAAATTTTTGAAACAAGCTGTATAAACCTCGAAGGTTTTTACCGCACCTATCGAGAAAAATAAAATATGTCAAAAATACATTTTCGTTCAAACGTGAATACACTGGTAAAAATAGTGATTCAAATTTCGGATGAAATACAAAATACATAAATTTAATGAAGACATTTTTTTATAGAAAAACATTCAAAACGTTATGACAGCCAAATTTCAAAAACATTTATTATAAAGATATATTTTGTATGAAACTGTTGAATCCCGGATGCAAATGCCATCCCAGTTAATTCACATGAGAATAGAATGATATGATCGTTTGGTAGTAACAATAATTTTACACCAGAAAGAAAATTGATATGGAAAAGATATTGTGCGCACACAAAGAGAATCGAACGATTAGGATGAACGCAACGCCTACCGAATTCGGGCAGATCACAATCGAAGCAATCAAAAGCCTATTCAGCGCCGCGCTTTGTTGGGCATCGTGCACCGGACCACGGCATCGATCTGGCATTGTCGGCTCTTCCATAAATCAATCCCCGGTGGTCCTAACTGCGATGGACGGAGCGAATCGTTAAAAAGTATCATTTGCTCACGAGGTGATGAACAAACAAACACTCGAGATTATTGATGGCGAAATGGAAAGGAGCGCCTAATGTACGCCACGGTGGGAATGTGTAAACAGAAATAAAACGGTTGTTTGAATTTTAAGACAATTGAGAAGCGGAGTGCCCAAGAAAGCGAAGACTAACAACAGTGGTATGCTAAACAAACCGCAGAGAGCTAATGGCGCGGCGTTAGTAGTAGCCAGCAGAACTTGGAAATAAACACGCAGTTAGTTCTATATAAAATATACGTCCTAAGAGATTACCAAGATGCAGAATCACATTTTATTTTTAAACATCTTCTAGAACTAAAGCGACTTTTGTGTCGCTAATAAATAAGTTGTATAAAAATGGATTTCAGCGAAATTAAATTATCATACTTGATGATTTATATTTTAAGTGCGCCGTTTTGTAAAACCAATTACTCCAAGGAAAAGACTGAACGAACAGCGCAGTCTTTAGAAGTTTCTTAAATTTAATGTCACTATCATACTTAATATTAACATGGAGGCTATTTCACGCCATCGGACCCGCAACGCTGAAAGCACGATCATAGAAACTTGCTTTACTGGCTCTGACTGGAATTGTTATGTTGTTTGCACTTGTTTCTACTGATCGAAGTGAACGTTGGCTTTCCGTTGACATGGGTGTCACTCAGAGGTCCGAAATATACGATGGCATTTTCTGGTACCGAGCCTCAAACACTGTCAAACACAATTTGTATTTTACTCGCTCGCGGATTTTGAGCCAGTGAAGTACCTTCAGGAGCAGAGTGATATGACAGTATTTTTGTTGCCCTATAATCAATCGAACAGCAGCATCGAAAACGCTTTGTATTCTGCTTAGTTGATTATTTGGCAATCCAGTTACAATAATCTAAACGTGACACTACAAAATAATTTACGAGGGTTTCTTATTTTATGACTTCCTTCAAATGTGTGTATTAACGACGCATACATTCTAACATTTTTGAAACTCCTTAATATGTAACCACTTTTTATCAGCAAGTAACAATGATTTTAAAGTATCGCATACAATAAAGTAATATAAAAGTATTAAGTTTAACTAATAAATATACAATTAAGTGCCGATTTGATGCAATACATCGAACCAGAAACAAGTAAGGAGGCAAAATACACATGAACATTCATATTTTTCTCTTGATATTTGTTTCATTCAATATTTAAAAAATATATATATTATAATATATCCAAGAAATCACGCTCAGCAATTTGATTACTCTCTCTACCAGCATTACATGAGGGTGGTTGGTTGTGAATTCTAGTAAATAAAACAATATTTGCTGTTACTTTTCCAGTTACAATTATATAACGATACCAGTCTAATTTGACGGAAACTTCTTCACATTCTGAATGACAAATGATAAGGGTAACCTACACTAAGATGCGCCACATTCCACATACGTCATACAAAAGCGTTGCTGCATTTATAACACGCACGGGCAAGTGTATAATTATCGAATTAGTATTAAGATATCATCATTCCATGTCGGGAACGAAATCACATAGCCAGATAGACGAGGCAGACCGCCGCTCAGCTTGAGTGTGTATGCTCGTATGGCAACTGCTTATCTTACTAGTACGATTTTGCTTTTTATACAATGGGTACGTTGCATGATGCATATCTGACGAGTTAAAGAATTTTATCTTCGAGTAAATTGCACCGGCCGCGATGTGGGTGCAATCGTATTGCGCAAGTTCGCGACATAAGTAAAGGAAAAACGTAATTGTGTTTCACAATGAGAGCATCAAAGCTGAATTCTCTGTAATTATTTTGGCATAAGATTATAACAATAAAAACTCTTAATAATCGTAGCTATTCATAACACAGATTAAAGGGTCTAAAATAGATAATTCATCAATAAATTTTCTTATTAAAAATATAATAAAATTAAGTTTTCTATGAACACTCTTAAGAACGATATAAGCTCGATTCAGGTTATATTGTTCTCCCGATCAGTGTTTTCGGGAGACGCCTATTGGTGGCGATGGGGTTCGCAACCCATCACACTGCCTCTTCCGGGGGGCGAAAAGAGAAGGATGGAGTGCTGCACGGGTTAAATTGTGACAGTCCATTCTTTCTGCCTACCCTTTCGGGGAGACGGTATGATGGTTAGTTAGTTTTGTTCTCTCGATGATGAAGGTGTAGAACCTTCGAAACATGTTGAGAAAAATAAACTCAAAAGTAGAAAAAAGAGTGTTTTAATTTATAAAAAAAGCATGATCAATATTCTTAAAAGGTTTTTTTTATATTATTATTTAAGATATAATATAATCTATTGATTTTAATGAAATCTTGTAATAGAAGTTATTGGATGCGAAAGGCACAAAACAGCAAAACGTGAAGAAGCATGGGGGAGGCCTATGTCCACCAGTGGACAACAACGGCTATTTTAAGTATAATTAAGGTATAATAAATTACACTTTTGGGGTGCGCACCATTGGTATAGTCGACTTTATGTAAGCCTCATATCTCTAGTATCACTTTCATACATAAACAAAATTGATAGGAAATTAAAAAAAACACGTCTGTCTCTTGATACAATGCACGAACAAGATAATCGTCATTCGGATTCTAGTAATGTTTCGTATGTTGATAATAGTCTCGTCCTTTGTTCCGTACGGAGCCCAACAACCACCCGCTCGTCATTCCGTTGACACACATCAGTCCGCGGGGCAATTGGACACGAGTGTTGCGCGCGCAGCACGAGCTGTGTGTCCCGCATCTCGAGGCGTGTCACGCCAGATCTGTGCGTGCGGCTGTTCCCTGTGTTTCTCCGTACTTATTATTCTGTTTGATTTCGGCCGAATGGCGTAACCTGCCCAAGGCGGAACGCGAATGTTCCGTACTTACCGGATTCAATACGCGGTAAGCTCCACTCGGTACTAGAGACACGAGGCTTACATAAAGTCGACTATACCAATGGCGCGCGCACCTCACAAGTGTAATTTATTATATCTTAATTACTTACTTAAACAGCCGTTGTCGTCCACTGCTGGACATAGGCCTCCCCCATACTTCTTCACGTATTACTGTCTTATGCCTTTCGCATCCAATCACCAGCAAATTTTAGAACATCATCGGACCATCGTGTGGGTGGTCCCCCGTATCTCCTTATCTGACCATTAACACAATTAATAACAACTTGACCATTGGACCAGGACTAGTCTGTAGATGCATTCTACAGACTAGTGTCTGTAGATGCCAACCAGCCTGGCGAAACCGGTCGCACTTGAAATAAAGTTCAAGTTATTTAAAAACATCATTTTATTTATTTATTGTTTCTTAAATCTGGAAGAATCGACGTGCGTGTATGACTCGCTGTATGAATGTGGAGGGATCTAGAGTGTATGTCAGGATAGAGTAGTGTGGCGGTCCATTCTCTCTGCCTACCCCTGCGGGGAAACGGCGTGATGGTTTGTTATTGTTATTGTTGTTTCTTGAACAATGATGTAAAACTCCATATTAAATAATTAATACGATTGAAAATGTCAGTTTTCTAGAAGTTTTATTATATTTTATGGGAATGACATGTTTCGCCCTTCTAAGGCATACATTTGATAATGCCTTAGAAGGGCGAAACAAGTCATTCCTATAAAATATAATAAAACTTCTAGAAAACTGACATTTTCATTCGTATTAATCATCATTTTATTTCTTTGTTTTTTTTAATGTTTCATTACGGGAATGTGGGCCGATCGCAGGGAAGACGAAACAAAAAAAAACGTCACAAACAAAACGGGTCTCGTTTGTTACTCCGATAAGAGACGCCGTGGCACGGTGGCAGGGTACGGGTTCATACCACACATCGAGCTTTGGGATTGAGATATGTACGAAATGTAAGTGGATGCGCAAGAAAGCCGAAGCCGGGACCGAGAGGGAGAGACCATCGCCGGTCAATCGGGCTGGTTGGAACGTGACACGAATACTCGCGGCGCGCCGAGCGTACGAACTATGGAGGGTGACTCAAAACGGTCGCTGTGTACCGAATGCGATATCGGGCATACGAAGCAGACAAGCTTCTTGAAATAACAACATTATTATTTATTGCTTCTTAATGATGCAAAACTCCATATCAAACAGTTGATACCAATTTCAAGAAGCCGTCAATTTTCAAGAAAACGTTTATTTTCAAGAAAACGTCTATTTTCAAGAAAACGTCTATTTTCAAGAAAACGTCTATTTTCAAGAAAACGCCTATTTTCAAGAAAACGTCTATTTTCAAGAACTTTTATTTATAATTTCTTGAACAATGGTGTAAAACTCCATATTATAATAAATGTATGTATTGATCATTTCCAAGTATACCTTTTGATACCTCCCAACTGTAGAAAAGCGTTCTAGGGAGGCATTAATTAATACGAATGAAAACGTCTGTTTTCTAAAAGTTTTATTATATTTTATGGAAATGACATGTTTCGCTTTTCTAAGGCATTATCATATTATTATTATTATTTTGTTGAATAGCTTTTTACCATCATTACAGCGCGAGCTAAATCAATGTAAAGGGTTATATCATATTGATTGATATGTGATATGTAGCTAATCTGTCGCCATTGTATTATCCCGTGAATTCTACACCAGACCAAAGACAGTGTGACAATCACATTGCCATCGCCGGGAATCGAACCTGGGACTTTGAGGGTGGCAGTCAAACCACTTAACACTCAGTCACGAAGGTCGTCAAATAAATGTACACGAAAAAAAAGTTTTGTTAAATTTTGTATGAATAGGCGTTTTCGCGCTATTTTCAAAAAGTTTTGTTAAATTTTGTATGAATGACGCGTTTCGCACTTCTAAGATATTATCAAATGTACGTTTGATAATGCCTCAGAAACGCAAAACAAATCATTCCCATAAAATATAAAAAATATATATAGATGACAGGCGTTTTTAATCGTATTAAGTAACTGGAAGTTTTATTATATTTTATGAGAATTACGTGAATCGCCTTGATAATGCATTGGTAAATGCGTTAGTAAGGTGAAACTTGACATTCGCATAAAATAAAACTATTAGAAAACGGACGTTTTCATACGTTATTGCCACATGTACGGTGGCGACGGAATCTTCATATTCAATCTTAAAATATAATGCAATGCATGTACGAGATGCAAACAATATTGAACAAAATGAAATCGTAATTTGTTATCAAGTTAAAGCATATATACTAATGATGAAACACCTCAGCAAGACGAATCATGCTATTCCCATACAATAAAACTTCTAGAAAACGGGCGTTTTCATTCGTATAAATTATTTTGTATAGAGATTTACATTAATGTTCAAGAAACAATAATAAATACTATTTGCAATTAAAAAAAGGAAACCTTTATCAAATTGAAACTATAACATCGTGCGTATACCTCAAAAAGTTTGCGTCTACAAAAGATTATCTTCATACGAAGCGGTGCACCTACTGTAGTGGCCTTAATAATTTGATGTTGCGTAGATTTCACATTCGAAAAAAGAATCACGGAGAATAGAACACAATCCCACTTTTATTTTAACGGTTCTCTTTTGTCACAGTTCTCTAGAACACGACAAAAGACACGTCCAGACTTCTCGAAAACATAGATTTATGAACGCATAATAAATGTGATGGTATTGTGACTCTCCATGCTCAGTGTGGGTTTACTTATAGAAGGGACTTAAGCTGACTAACTAACCATCAAGTATTTTCTAAGTACGAATATTGATCGAAGGGATTTAATCTGAGTAACTATTACTACAGAATGTTTCGCACCCGAATCCGATAGATTAGCTACCTATCACATGTCACAAGAATCAATATGATAGCTATACTATTTACATCGATTTGGATCGCGCTGTAATGATGTAAACAGCGATTCAACAAAATGATAATAAAACCGAGGACCAATAATGCAGATGGAAAGCTGTTGTCGAATGTTAAGGTTAGAAAGGTTTCATATAGAATATCTTGTCTTCGTAATGTCGAACCATCTCTCATGCGTTCCTGGTATTATAATTGTATACATTATAATCAAATGATTTAACTGAAATCACTTGATGGAAGTTCAGTTTAAATAAAATTTAAATAAAACTAAGTTTTTTATAACTACTTCCACATTTGTATTTATTTCGACAGCGACCGGTTTCGCCAGGCTCGCTGGCATCGACAGACTGGTGGAAGTGATTGTCAGTGTAGTTTCGTTAGCGTTTTTAAGATAATCAAATGATTAAACTGAATTCTCTTGATGGAAGTTCATTTTAAATAATATTTAAATAGAACGAAGTTTTTTATAACAACTTCCATATTTGTCTTTATTTCGACGGCGACCGGTTTCGCCAGGCTCGCTGGCATCGACAGAGTGGTATCCACCAGTCCGACAAATGTGGAAGTAGTTATAAAAAACATCGTTATATTGTATACATTATACTCAATAGATGCCTTCACGCCCTTGAGGTGAGCTATTCACGAAAACGGCGCTATACAAATTAGCCTAATTATTATTATTATTATTCATCATTAATATTGTTTGTAATGTCTGTTGAGATAATACACTGATTTGATTTGATATTTGGGTCATGTGCTAAGGGAAGTAAAATACCACCTCATGACAAGTACCTATGTAAGAAAAGTGTGTCAGTCCATTATTTCTGCCTATCCCTTTAGAGAGACGCCGTGGTGGTTTGTTAGTTAGTTTTTCATTTTTAATTTTAAACTATACGACTAGAAAAAAAAGCGTAGCGCGAAACAGGTACCGCTCCCATATACAGACTGACGATTTCACGATAGAAATGTGGGTTTTGTAACATTATACGGTAGCCCGCGGAGAGATATCTATCTTTGTATGTTAAAACGTTTCCACAATACTAAATAGTTTATTATTGCGACCCAGTGATTACTAGCGAGAAGAAGTCCTGTCGGTTCAGAGTCCTACTTCTGAGGACTGTAAAGCAAGCACAGATTGTGATCAATCAGCTATGAACTTGCTACATTGTGTACCAAAGGCATAGAATGCCATATTTCCATGTCGAAATCAATGGGAACTCGATTAATTATTATAGAAGCGTATAAATCAAGTAATTAGCATTAATAAACTTGCTTTGTTCGCGCATAAATTATTAGAAAAATATGCAATAGCTTATTACACAAAGCGCCGACAAATTCTACAAATGAATTAGTCTGCTAAGGAAAATACAAAAGCTTTATGAACGTGTCAACGTATTAAATATAAGAACACTCATTTTGCATAATTAAGGACGTTATAAGTTTTATGTTAATTTTAATGCAAAACTCGGTAATTTAGATCGTAGTAAGATACACTATATGGTACAGCAAAACTACGATAACAACAACACAATCACGTCGTTTCACCGAAAGGGAAGGCAGAGAGAATGGACCGCCACACTCAGTCACCACATTCAGACGAGTCATACACGCACGTCGATTGTTCTGGCTTCTAACCTAACTGACCTTCGTGGCCGAGTGGTAAGTGCATTGACTGCCACCCCGAAGGTTCCGGGTTCGATTCCCGGCGAGGACAGTGTGATTGTCACACTGTCTTTAGTCTGGTGTAGAATTCACGTGACAATAAAATGGCGATAGATTAGCTACCTATCACATGTCATGAGAATCATTATGATAGCTATAAAGCTATAAAACCCTATACATCGATTTGGCTCATGCTGTCATGATGTAAAGAGCGATTCAACAAAATAATAAAATACTAAAATTAATAACGTGGTCGACCTTTAAAATTTGACTAATTTGACCATGCCATGTCTTTCTCTGTTTTCATCGAGTCCGTACTCCATTCACATCATTAACGTATACTTTCTTAACCATCCCTTCTTCGTCCATGTGTTCTATAGGTTCAAACCAACACAGTGATTCTTTTATAAATATAACAAATAATGTCGAACCGAAAAATAGTACAAAAATAATAACTATGTTAACGATGTAGAAGGAACTAGAAGTAGAGGAAGACTGAGGAAAACGTGGCACGATATAATAAATCAAATATCGACCACGTGAGGAGTCGAAGAAATCGAGGTACGTGCATGACAAGATGTATGAATGCTGAGGAATCGAGAGAAGTATGTCAGAAAAATGTGTAGCCGCGAATTATTTCTGCGTACCCCTTCGGGGAAACGGCGTGATGGTTAGTTAGTAAATTGTAACAATGAACATAATACAAAATATCCATTCGAATAAAAGAGAAAACGAGGAGAATTAGCAGAAACCGAACATAACCCAGTTTCAAATAATTGTTTATTTCAGTCGCGGAATGATAAAGCTAAACAAATAAGACTGTCAACACCCGTCACATTTAATGGAGATGCAAGAACAAACAGAAGATAAAAAAGCATTTTCATTTTTATTGAAAGAAAATTCTAGACGACTCAATAACACCCAAACGCGACAGGCATTCTAAAAGCGTGTAAATGATATGCCTGTTTCCTCGAAATATATTAATGTATGTATTTTGAAGATAAACATTTTTATTAACAAGTTGAAAAAACGGTATTAAATTACCTATCCATTTAAATGTGTATGAAACAAAAAAAACTATATTATAAATGATGAAGAAAAAAGGTCGGCTTGAGTGTGAAATACTCTTTAAAAAATACTATACCGTGTCGCAATCAAATGCTTAAAAAATTGATGAAGTCAAATTTGTACTATATTATCTTCTTCTGCTTTATTTAGGACTGTGTCCTGTTATTTCTCGAAGCCCGTTCCTGGGATACAGATGTCCAAATGTCTCGCCATCTTTTAGGTGGTCTTCCTGCAGGTCGATTTCCTGTTGGTACTTTATTTACAGCTATATTTTTCACTCTTTCAGATTCCACATGATCTCTCCAGTAGCGTCTTCTCAGTCTTCTCCATCGCACGACATCTTCTACATTGCAGATCTTTCTTATTGCAGAATTTCTTATTCTGTCTCGGAGTGTAGTTCCCGCAACGGATCGGAGTGTCTTCATTTCTGTGGTTCTTAGGAGACTTTTTGTTCTGATGGTGTCAGCTCTCGTTTCTATTCCATATGTCATTATAGGACGTACGCATGTCTTGTAGATACGAATTTTGCTTTTCTTTACTATATTAACAAATTTTAAATTAAAATCTATCACGTAAGTTATTTTCATTAAATGCGGTAATAATTTTCTTGCCATAATATTGGTAATATTAATACGAATTTGCAACTAAAAATATAATCAAAATGACGAAACAATGTAAGCAGAAATGTTATTTCTGTCTAACGTAACAATAAGAAGGGATATGTTTGTTATGTGTCATTAAAACCACACAATGTTGTTTATATTAAATTTATAATAACGGAATTCGAAATATTAAACACTTCTGGAAACATTGAAATGACGACGAACAAGAAAACGATCAAAGGAGAGTGTTATTAAAACATAATAAATTCAAGCTCCAAAATCCATACTTTGTACTTGTAATATTTTGGGGTGAAGCGAAAATAATGCGATGCAAGCTGCACAAAAGGGACTATGGGAATATTGAACTATACATTTAAGGGATATTTAACTACATATTTAGGAAATATTTAATTATACATTTATCTTGTGCCGATCCTTATACTCGAATATGGAAGTGAAGCATGGAATTGGCAAAAAAAATGATGAAAGTAGAATAAATGCAGTAGAAATGAGATCTCTAAGACGAATGTGTGATAAATCTGTATATGATAGAGTATCAAATGCAAGTATAAGAAGTGAATGCGGTGCGAATGATGGTGTTATAAACAAAATAATAAAAGGAACGTTAGGATGGTTTGGACACATGGAAAGAATGAATGAAGAAATAATGGTAAAAAAATTATATGTTAACGATGTAAATGGAACCAGAAATAGAGGAAGACCGAAGAAAACGTGGCAGATCAAATAAATCAAATATTGAATGTCGGCCATACGAGGAGTAAAAGAAATCGACGCACGTGCATGACACGATGTATGAATATTGAGGAAGCGAGAGAAATGTCAGGGGAAAAAAGTGTGACAGTCCATTATTTCGGCCTACCTCTTCGGGGAGACGGCGTGATGGTTAGTTAATTAAGTTTAACTAAACATTTGATATTTTAAGAATTAGTTGTATCTCAATAGAGACGAAGATGTAAATTATTTGGAAACAGAATATGGTGGTCGAGGCGTTTACCGGACTTATTATGACCTGACATTGGTTGGGTTAAGCGATCGCTTTGTGTAATACAACATTCCCCATTCCGCACTTCTTACGACAACCATGTCCGACAATTATTTAAGTAAGATTTATATAATATATGCTACTATGTTGAGAAACATTTCACATTTTTTAGTTTAATCTACACTAGCGCCATCTATTAAGATTATATGCAAGCATTAAGCAGAAAATTGGATATATTTTAGCTATTGAACTAAATATTTCACCATACGAGTACATCTCAAATAGGATTATATACTATATGTGTTTGTGCTTCGTTTACCAGGCACGTCGTGTCTGCAGTACAATTTGTACGGTCTGGTAGTTATTAATCAAAGGTGCAATACCGACTTCACGTTCTATTTTAGTTCCATAGGCCGACATTGTAAGAGGCGTCTAACGAGTTCACCAAAGGAATACTAGAGACAGAGGCGACGAGGCGAGGAGAACTCTGCGGATATCTAAGCAAGAGAATTAAGTTACCGCGATCCATTGGGCAAGTTAATCTTCTAGACTAAACTACGAAAAGACGCGCACAGGCGACAAGAACGCGAACTACTAAAACGCAGACAATAAACAAATGAAAAAAATACATACCTCAAATTATAATAATAAAATAAATTTTAACAATGACTAAACACGATTTTTTTATAAGGATTAATTGTATCTCAATAGAGACGAAGATGTAAATTGTTTTTCTGGGAAAAGAATGTGGTGGCCGAGGCGCTTACAGGACTTATGACCTGTCATTGGTTGGGTTGAGCGATCGCTTTATATTTAACAACATTCCCCATTGCGCCCTTCTTATGGCCACCACATCTGACACATTTTTGGAACTTGTATATATGCTAGAATCCCGTGCTTATCTTTACATATCTCTACACTAGCGTCATCTATTAAAATTGGGAAGCATTAAGCAGGAAATCTTTATTTCGGCACGTTTTTTTTTTGTTAACAAACACAAAAACGACAACAAAATAATATTTACAATAACATTTCTTTTTTAAATACGTAGATACATTAACACACAATAGTTAAATTAAATCCAACATTAAAAATACGATATTAAGTAGAACCAAGGAAACCATGTAATTATGAAATTAAATAACTAACTAACCATCACGCCGTTTCTCCGGAGAGATAGGCAGAGAGGATGGATCGCCACATTGTTCTATCCTGGCATAATTCTCGCGCCTCTTCTACATTCAGACATCGTGACGTGCACGCTCGTCGATTGTTCCTACTTCGAACATGGCCGTCTTTCAGTAATTGATTAATTTGGTTATGCCATGTCTTCCTTGGCCTTTTTCGACTTCTTTTCATTGGCATGACCATCAAACATGGCATGACCAAATTAATCAATTACTAAAAGGCGGCCATGTTTGAAGTAGGAACAATCGACGAGCGTGCATGTCACGATGTCTGAATGTAGAAGAGACGCGAGAGTTGTGTCAGGATAGAACAGACCAGACTATTTGATAACGACAGCTTAACCAAGTTTAATATGCACCAGTTTTTTTGAAATATAAAAAAAGCAATGTAAATCAGTAGTCAGTAAAATTAATTAAATGGATTAATGTGTCGAAATGACGAATCCTCCTACCGCACATGATGGAAGCATCATCTAACGATTCTATTACGAATTAAAAAAAACGCTGAGGCATCTCCATGGTATGTCATAGTTAGGTTATAATATGACTCGAGAAGCCCGAGGGTCCGGTGGTAATAATGATTGATGGTCCTTCTAAGACCCGCGCTTGTACGAGAATGGTTAAACCGTGCTCTGTCATAAGAGGTTAAGTTATAAGAGTAGAACAGAGCTTCCCAAAGTGGGGGGTACCGCATCTCAGTGGGCGTCGAAGGAGGAATCTTTCAAGGAGGCGTTCAGACAGTGTTTCTTAACCGTATTGAAAGAATCAACCCCTTTACCACAGTAAAGTTATCCAACGCCCCCCCCCCCCCCTCCAAATAAAAAAAGGAAATTTAAAATCTACACTTTTCTCTAAGTAGGTATGTATTTCATGTAATGGATTTCCTACTATAAATATAAAAAAAGCCTCGTACGCTACAGAACTTCTCACACATCAAAACAATTATAGGTGATATTTTGAACCTTTTTGAATGAGTTTTTATTTTATATTAAGAACATTATATTGAGTTAAAAAATTTGAGCCCAAGTGTAGTTTATTTGACAGAACTTATAAAATCAAAACTCCTAAAGAAAGTGTATCAGTGTGCATAGCTAATAGTGTACAAACAAATTATTTTCATGATTTTGCGATTAGATAATTGGACATGTCTAATAGAAATTTACGTTTATTTTATATGTCAATATTAAGTATTGTATTATATCAAAATCAGCGTAGTGCGGTGTTTAAAATTCAGGCATAAGCATGATTCATCGATATTTACGTCGAAAATGTGAAAAGGCCTGATCGCGGAAAACTGTTCATATAAGATAGGAGTTGTAAAATGTACATGTCCTGCAAAAGGGGCGTTGCCCGAAAAAAGTTTGGGAACCTGTGGAGTGGAAGGCTATCGTAAAACAGGAGACCGGAGATGATACAAAGTGAGCACGCTTCAACATGCATTATAAGAGGACGCCAAACATTATCCAGAGACACAATGCCTGTATAAGAATGCAAAAGAGGCGATACAAGATGAAATAAAATATTAGCGACACAAGCATAGACGGTTCGAAAATTTTAATTTAAGTGGCTAGACAAATTCAATACACGTATAGCTAAGATAATTGTTCCTCGAATAGTTTTATAAAATTTCGAAATAAATATGTTATGCTGATAAAAACATGTGTTTTCTAGAAGATTTTTATTTATATTTTATTTCATGGAAATAACACGTTTAGCCTTGGTAGGTCATTATAAAATGATAGACATTTCGCTCTAGCAGGTGAAATTTGATATAAAGCAAAAGCTTGGACTTGGATCTTCTGGCTTACAGAGGTTCAGCTCTTACGTCTGACGGGAACATTGTTGGAAGGTGATTTGGTGGGTTGTTAGTTTATGCAGGGGCATGATTTGTGTGGCCCGGAGTGTTCCTCAGAACGAGGATCGATTTTAGGCGCTTGTGGCAGCTGGAGGTGTTTGAGTCGTAATTCGAGAGGTATTTTATTGTGGGGTTAAGATGTGAAGAGAGTCCTTTGTAAAAACGTTCGGCAAGTTTCAGAATGAATTCATCTATCATCGGGATTCCCGTTCTAAGTGCAGCTGTGTGATCCTGGTCCATGAAGGCGCAAAGTTAATTATTGTAATTTATTTAACGTGAAATTATAATATAAAATAAATGTAAGAAATCTATACACGTCATGCCAGCGACTATCATGACAGGAATGAACTTGTATGCGTGTAACGTCATACTGGTGACTCGTTATCCATCAGCGTGGGGCGAGTGTTAACTTGAAATGTTATGTTATTATTTTTTTCGTTGAAAGATTTGAGTGAACGGATTCATGATTTGATCAGTTTGGCGATTGTGGAATAATTACCACGTGCCGTCACTCCATCGAGGCATGTTCCGTGTTCGAGCCGTAACAAAGAACAGGGGTGTGTCGTATAATAAATGTCAAAACACTCGAGACTAAACGACATGCGTCGCTAATAACTTCTGACTTGTACCCCCGTAAAGCGATACCTAGCCATGTCCGGATGACGACGGATAAACACCACATAGCCAAAAGTGCAGAGTTATTGTTCACTGTGAAAAATTTACATGTTCAACGGGGATAATTATTTGACTCTGTGGCGCGATTCTGACCCCTTAGTAACTTTCGGATTTTTAATTCGTCCGAAACGTACAAAGGCGATACGGTTCAAGCGAAGTTATGCTGTGTCTATCCAGATGCAATGAGTCATTCCAGAGATGCTCATCAAGGGTGTGATGTCATAAAAATGCTCACATTTTTGTAAATGATACAAGTTTAGAAACATTACACGCAAAAAAAAACTTCTCTTCGTTTCTTAGTATAATAAAATAAAAAATACATAATTCATGCCGTTGTTGGTCAAAGTACTAACACTAAGGCTGCGGTCACACCGAAGTGTATCGGTTGGTGACTCGCTTGCTGTCCGTCCGAAAATGACAGAGACTGATAATTGTCAAATTATTTTATTTGAAAATGTCAAGCTATTGATTAAGTTTTTATATTTACTTTATTTTAATAACTAATCAATTAAAGTAAAGTCAAATATTATTTTTGTGTTTCTTGAACAATGTTGTCAAACTCCATATTAAATAATTAATACGAATAAAAACGTCAGTTTTCTAGAAGTTTTACTATATTTTATTTACTAAAACTAACTAACTAACCATCACGCCGTCTCCCCGGAGGGGTAGGCAGAAATAATGGAACGCCACACTGTTCTGTCCTGACACACTTCTCTCGATTCCTCTACATTCATACATCTTGTCATGCACCCACGTCGATTTCTCCGACTCCTCACGTGACTGACATTTAATATTTGATCGATTTGATCGTGCCACGTTTTGCCACCTCTATCTTCTTCACCATTCTGTCTTCACTCATTATTTCCATGTGTCCAAACCATCTAAATGACCCATTCATTATTTTGTTCATAACACTTTCATTCGCCCCGCATTCACTTCTTATACTTGCAATGTAAAATAAATAAATAATTGATTTGATAAAAATAAGATTTAAAATAGTTTTGACCATTAACTTTGTGATCACAATGTGGGTGCCCTTTACTTTAATTGATTAATTCATTAATTAAAACAAATATAAAAGCTTAACTAAAAGCGTGTCATTTTCAAATAAAGTAATTCGACAATGCTGTTAAATCAGTCTATGTCATTTTCGGACAGACAGTATGCGAGTCGACAACTGAAACACTTCGGTGTGACCGTACCCTTATAGTACAAAAAAATGTATCATCTCTTCCATGTTCGCTAAAACCATATCCAGCGATCCAACTATTACACGTAGACAAATGGCCAAATAATACGACAAGGAAATTACCTGACATTATTTGTACACGGAATTTAATTGGAACTAATATTGACTTGGATCTCGAGAGCGTGTGTGTACAGGCACTCCGTGAATATGAAAACGAACCTTGAAATCGGACATGCACCATATTTTAACCTCCAAATTACGGGTAATCTATCGCGATAATTGAACCAGAAAACACATTACTTCCCGGCTAATCGAATTTCTTTATTATTTCTTCACAAATTATGGTAACTAATGAATTATGTAAAGTACACGATAAACAGATTACATTGGGATTAATGAGTAGCTCGCACGCAACTGTAAGAACGTTCCACAAGTCTATCGTGGTACCTGAACTGCAAATACCCCGTGGTCAAGTGAACTAAATTATGGACGTGGCGTGCACTGTAATACAATTCAATTAAACAACAATTCATTTAAAAACGATCAGACTTATTTTAAGTGTACGAGAGCAAAAAGCACTTTAGGCTAAATTGAAAGTAATTTCCTAATAATTTAAGCTCGAACGCAGGCAATGTGTACGAGCACTCAAGTTTCAATGAGCAATCCAAACGAATCAGATGTATTGAAATTCGCGTTATCAAAATGTAGCGAGAACAAGTGGAATGCTATATATAAGATAACGATTTGTCTTAAATCAATGTGAAAAATTTTACACTGAAGAAGGACGTCTGTGGTCCGAAACATGTTTGTAAAAAATGCAAAAAATGTTAATACAACGTTTTTTTTTAATAATTCAAACATGAATGACAACACAGGGTGATGGCAAATATGTAAGAAAATAATATATGATTTGATATCAACTTTGCTTTATTGTTATTATTATTATTTTTTATTCAATAGCTCTTTTCATGATTACAGCACGAGCCAAATCGATGTAAAGGGTATAGCTATTATATTGATTCTGAGAAAGAATGGACAGCCATACTTTAACCAATGCGGCACTCCATCCTTCTCTTTTCGCCCCCGCAAGTGACGCAATGTGATGGGTTGCGAACCTCATCGCCACCAATAGGCATCTCCCGCGCACACTTTGACCGTCCAAAGTCCACAAAATAAATCTAAAACAAATTATATAAAATACAATGATATAAATTGTTTTGGTCAATTTGATTGTTCCCGCACTTTATAACGTTCCCGTTTTTTCAAAGAATTTTGACAGGTATAAAAAAAAATAATCAAAAAAATCACTGTCATATCCGGGAATTGAACCCGTGACCTACGGCAGTCAAGCTTTTGCCACTCTGCCTCGAAAGTCGTCAATTAAATTATTCGCGATTGTCATCTGAGAGAAGACAATATTTTTACGTTAGATGTAAAATAAAATTTAAAAAAAGAACTCACATCTGGATGCTCTTTGACGGGCACGTAGACCTTTTCTGTGAGAATTGTGATGATTCCTTCTGGTTCCGGTAGCACGAGAGGGTCCTTCCTGACGCCATTTATCTGGAATAGGCTGGCGCGGACTTTGGCTATTTCTGGAAAAAGAGAAACACATCTATTAACTTCTAGAAAAACAAATATAAAAAAACAATTGCCGCAGCGCTCGAGTTGCGCACAAGAAGCGCGCTGGAGGGACAGCTAGATCGTTAAAGTTTCTGAAGTATCGCATGAATGGGAAGGAAAGAAGCCGACAGACGGACCGACTGTCTTTACATCGGCTTTGAAGATGCGTGAAAGCGACAAAACAAAAACGGCACAATGAGATAATTATACTTATTTCTTAATTTACACAGTTGTTACGGGACCCAAAAGACAATAACTGTATGAGCACATTTTAGATTTAGCTCTAGTCATTAGCATAATTTCGCTAACCGGTTTCAGTCCTAAACGCACGTGTTCATCGCCGCTAGTTTCCTTAAACATTACCATAATATAAATAAGAAGCTGGTCCGAAATGAAAAATGTTAGCGGTGTTCGATATTTTTAAAATCAAATACATAACAAAAGAATATCTTTGCCGTCTAAAATGTAAGTTGACCTAGTTCTAGATATACATTTCCTCTAAATATCAGATGCAGCACCTATGACTTAATAATACTGACAAGGCGCCCTTGAGGGTAGTTACTCACGAAAAAAACGAAAAAATACAAATTTTCACAATTATTATGATGACAGTGTTTAAGACGTTATTGATTTGATCGGGCCATGTCCACGTCGGTCTTCCTTGATTTAATGCAATTAGTTTCATAGCATTAATGAAATTCTTCCTTCATTCATTTATCCTTCAAATCTGAGCCACCCCTCTTTGTCATGGCTGGCGAAAGGCCAATCAATAATTTCTTTATAATTAATATAACCACAAAATTAGTACTTTTTTATTGTTTCTTGTACAATGGTATACTACTTCATATTAAATAATTAATACGAATGAAAATGTCTGATGTCTAGAAGCTTTATTATATATTATGTGAATGGAATGTTTCGTTTATCTAAGGCATTATCAAATCCATTGTATTACGAGTATACCAGACATTTGATAATTACTTAGACAGGCGAAACGTGTCCTTCCCATAAAATATAATAGAAGGTTTAGAAACCAGGCGTTTTCGTTTATATTAATCAGTGATTTATATAAAAATTAGTAAATGTTTCCTGCATGATGTGTTGGAGGGAATGGTCGAAGGATAGATTGGCAGAGGACGACCTCGCCAGGAGTACCTAGACCAGATTTGCCGAGATATGGGCTGCACCTCTTATGCGGAGTTGAAGAGAGTTGCCGAGGACCGAGCGGAGTGGAAGAGGTGATGCGTCGCCTTGCTGCAGACCAATCATTAGATTGAGACCGGAGAAGAAGATAATTTTTTAAATAATTATTTTCTACTACAACAGTAACAAAAAAAAACTAGTTACAAAAATCATTAAAAATGGTCTGACGATAAAGTAGAAAACTCACAATTAAGTAATTGAGTTTACTACCGCGGGTTAATGTGTGCGGGCTGCGGAGCTATGCTCCGGGCAGAGTCAATTAGACGCGTGACCCCCATGCGGCACCGGGGCGCGCGTCAACCCTAAATACGAAACCTAAAAAATACTGCCCATTATCAACAACCCCCTCACGACCAGCCCGCATGGAAGCACATTGAATAAGCTAACCAGTAGCTTATTCAATCAAACGGAGAGAGCAATTGACACCTATTGCAAAAAAATATCAAAATAAACCCGCTAGAATTAAGCTGAATGCCGTTGAAATGTGAATAATAATAACATGCCAATTTATTGTTTCTTGAACAATGATATCAAACTTCATAATAAATAATTAATACGAATGAAAACGTCTGTTTCATACAAGTTTAATTATATTTTACGGGATGACATGTTTCGCCTTTTAAAGGCATTATTAAATGTTAAATTATTTAAAACAGGTGTTTTCATTATTAAATATAAAACGCGTTTCATTAAAAAATGCATGAAGACAGGGTTAATTTTAACGAACAGTTAACACTATCGAACTTCTTTAAAAGAAAAGGACAATTAAAATATAATAATTTGTCCATTGTTTTGACCGAAACACTGTGATACTTCAACGATATTAACTTTTAAAATTTATGGCATTGTTACGATCAACTCAATAAGTTGTTTGTAACACCTGATGATGCCAACATCGGTTGGTGAAACAGCTGACGTGACACTCAAAACGTGAATAAAAAAAATTGTGATATCATAACAGTGTTTCTAATTTTTAAAAGTGAATATAATAATTGCATAAAGATGAATTTAATTTCTTATATATACGCCTACTTTGTGTTGTTATGAGGGTTTGTTTCTATTTTTTTTTTTTATACACTTTGTAACAACAAAACACTTTTATTAAAAACATATAATTATATACCCGTAGACATGTTTCGGACAAACAGTCCTTCTTCAGTAAAGATACATATTTATAAAAAAATATTATTATATAAAATTGTTGTTGTTTAAATAAATCTTTATAACATTTGTCAGATCATGTAAACAACAACAATTTTATAATATTTTTTATAAATATGTATGATATAAATATTTGTCCGAAACATGTATCCAGGTATATAATTTTATTCTTTTAATAAAAACGTTGTATATACAAAGTGTATAAAAAAGAAAAATATAAATGAATTTAATTAATCATTCGTATGCAAACGTTGTTTGAAACTAAACACTTAATATTATCCAAAGATAAAACATTTGAAATAATAAAATGACATAAACAAGAATTTAATTAATTGTTCGAATGCTAATGTTGTATGATATATGTAAAGACACAAGCAATACTGAAGAAACCTATAAAGACGATTTAGAATCTGTCTGGTAGCCCTGGTGGACTTTAATAAAATCTAATTAATGACGATGCAATAAATTCTCCTAAAGATTGAGTCGCATGTAATTGAGCGGGCCATTTGGTCCAATGAAAGGGAAACAAAACGGTCTCTGGGATGTATTTATTGGCTGTAAACCGCTTATTGTACGATTCGGTTCTCGACCCGGTAATGAGCGCGCGTACGGGCTTGTGATCAAGGGCCAAATTAGGACACGAAACTACTCGAGGCTTTCCAAACTTCCGAACACTTGGGCAAACACGGATATTAAAAGTATACACCTGTTGAAACGGGGGCATTTGTGTCGTACAGACTCCGAGTATAAAGGTATCATTTCAATGACAAAGAACACAAAAATGATCGTCTACACACAAAATACTGCAAGCCATGCATTAGGAGAACGATTGGAATAATAGAGGAAGACGGGGTTATAATCAGTTTATTTGAACATGGACTCGGAGAAAGTGTGTCACCAACAACAAAACATTTCAAAAAACACGTATATGATCATGCTTCTTCTTCTTCTTCTTCCTCGGCCTATTCTCGTCCACTCCTAGACCTCCTCCATTCGCTTCCATGTCACTCTGTCCTGCGCAGACTGCATCCAGGATATTCCGACGTGTCTGTTCAGGTCATCCTTCCACCGTAGTTGCGGTCGCCCTGCACTTCTCTTTGCCGTCCACGGTCTCCAAGTCAGCATTGTTCTCAATAAGTGATGATCATGCTTATCACGTGGGATCCCGTGGGAGCGTGCAATAAAAAGAAACCACCAAATCGAAGTATAGATTTGATGGAAAAAAATGTATCTAACTAACCATCACGCCGTCTCCCCGAAGGGGTAGGCAGAAAGAAAGACTGCCAAAATTTTCTTTCCTGGCGTACGACGACTTCTCTCGCTTCATCAACATTCATACATCGTGCCATGCACCCACGCCTATTTCTCCGACTCCTCACGTGGCCGACATTCAATATTTGATTTATTTGATCGTGCCACGTTTTCCTCGGTCTTCTTCTATTTCTAGTTCCATTTATATCGTTAGCGTGTATATACCTTTTTTATCATTCTTTCTTCATTCATTATTTTAATGTGTCCAAAGCATCTTAATGACAGGTAGCCAATCTATCGCCATTTTATTGTCACGTGAATTCTACAACAGACCAAAGACACTGCCATCGCCGGGAATCGAACCCGGGACCTTTAGTATGGAAGTCGAGAGCTCTTAACACTCTGCGTCGAAGGTCATGATCAATACGAAAAATGTATGCAACTGTGTAATGTCTCATAATTGCGTAAATTTTCACGGTTGGTAGCAATATGTATTTTGGATCATAAAACTACCTTGAAGATGGAGACTGCAACGATCTATGAAACGTCGGACGAGAAAGACAAGTAACACGGATATACCCAAGATCCCAAAAAAAATACGTAATGTCTCATTTCTCCTTTCCACATTTGTTTTTGAATCATCCATTAGGTCGTAGGTTAATCTGTTAGCCATGAATTTTGCTCCTTTCACATTTGATGAATCTTAGGTAGGACAGTTAACTAGAGCGGGTTAACTACTTGTATCTCGATTAACCATAAAATGTACAGGTAATTTGATACCAGTTAAAACCGGCTATTAAAAAGTCAATTACCGCTGTCAACTAGTAGGGAAAAAAACGTGATAAAATTCCCGTTGACAAAAAAAACTGTAAAAAAACAAAGGCATTACATAAACGTTCAGGCCTCTAATCAAATTTATTTTATTCGTCCGAGCTAAAAAAGTGTGAAGTTATTGTATCATAAAATATGAATTAGGAATGTGTACGATATTAAACAGCGCAATTTGCGGTCAAATCATTTTAGTTATTTCGATGGCACAATATACGAGTATGCAGGCTGATTGGAACACGAAATTTGCATATACGAGTACTCGTAATAAAAAAATATAGTATTTATTGTTTCTTGAACAATGATGTAAAACTCCATATTAAATAATTAATACGAATGAAAACGTCAGTTTTCTAGAAGTTTTATTATATTTTATGGGAATGACATGTTTCGCCCTTTTAAGGCATTATGAAATGTTTGATAATGCCTTAGAAGGGCGAAACACGTCAATCCCAAAAAATATAATAATACTTCTAGAAAACTGACGTTTTCATTCGTATTAATTATTTAATATTTTATTGTCTGTATTTTCAATCAACTCATTGTCTACATCGTTATTCGTTCCATTTACATCGTTAACATATATTTTTTTTACCATTCTTTATTCATCTATTCTTTCCATATGTCCAAACCATCTTAATGATCCTTTAATTATTTTGTTCATAACACCATCATTCGCACTGCATTCACTTCTTATATTTTCATTCGACACTCTATCATATACAGAGTATCGACACATTCGTCTAAGAGATCTCATTTCTACTTTCATCCTATGTGTATGTTTATTATGTTTATTCTACTTTCAACATAATATGTCACTAATATTCTGTAAAAAGATATTTTCCAACAGTTTTCGACGAGTCCTAGAAATATGTATAATATTTATACCCTTCGCGCCGGCTGCCACCAGTCCAGAAAGCGGGTATTAAAACCATTCCCGCAAACATCGAGTTAACTGGACCGTTGAAAAACCTGACTTGAACCGTAGAGATATGGTGAAATCCCATGTAAGGTGTTTACAAAACAATGGACACTAAAACACGAAACCATTTCTTGGCATCGGAATTGGATTGTCTCAAACCAAATGCAGAGTAAGAGTGTGCTCAACGTTTTAACTGTACATTCTAGAAACAATGACATTAGCGGGTAATTACAGTCAAAGTGAATTAACCTATTGCACGGCGGCACTTATGAAACGAGTACGCGTATAGACTTTATAAACAATTTGAAAATTTGTATCTTCATTATCATAATGGAACAATCGTAAGTAAAAGGGTATTTTATAATACACTTACACGTAAAACAGTCGGCACGTAGAAAAGTAACCATATGCATATTTAATTTGATCAAATAATTTGTGTCAATTTTAACAAACTAATCATCGTAACATACTAGAAAGACAGTATCATGTTACGTGTCGTGCAAGTTTCTACCAAAAAAAATATTTATTGTTTCTTGAACAACATTGTAAAACTCCATATAAAGTAATTAATACAAATGAAAACGTTTGTTTTCCAGAAGTTGTATTTTTTTTAATAGTTATAAAAAATTACATATTTTTACAACTAGTAGGTGTATGACATTTTTAAATACATAATAGTTAAATTTATACTGAAAACAAATTTAAAAAGGGCAATTAGCCACAAAACACATAAAGAAGAAATTTGACAACAAAAAAAATCAATAACTTTAAAACTTAAAAATGTGACCGGACGTACACTATACATTGGTTGCGGAATTTGTGAACATTATTTGAGTCCTTCATGACTTGCGGCAAGCTATTAAATACTTTCAAACCCTTATAAAAAAAATCTGTTTTCGGAACCCCTTGATACTGTTCTATTTTGTGGGAATGATATATTTCATATATTTTATGGGAATGACATATTTAATATATTTTATGGGAATGACATATTTCGCTTTGCTAAGGCATTATTAAATAACATTTGACATATAATAAAACTTCTAGAAAACCGACGTTTTCATTCTTTTTGGTTAACTAAGGTGTATTTTTTTTAAATACATATTATTATTAAATTAGATGCCGAATCAAAGTTACCTATATTACGATACCGTACAACTAAATTAAGGTGGCAATGGGCTGGATATACAGCCAGAAAGAGCAATATTATATGGATATCTAGAATACTACAATGGAGGCTTTGGAAAATGAAAAGTAATGCAATGACGACATTGCTCGAACAGCTGGAACCACCTGGATGCGGAAGGGACAAAGTGGGTACGAGTGGAGAAAAATGGAAGAGGCCAACATCCAGCAGAAGAATAAGAAGTTTATTATTTATAAACCATTCAGAAACCCTTTTTTTCGACGCGGTATAAGAGCGCATTCAGTATGCATTGAGAAAGTTTAATCCAAATTGATGAATGCTATTAATAAATACCCTGTGACAGAGGACCAATATCACGGGAGAAGATTCCTGACCTGCTCCAATTGGGTTCAATTATTGTCTCCAAGGGAGGTAGACCTCTGTCATACTTCATACTCTTTCTCGCCCGCAGCCATCTTAGATTCCGCAGCTGCATGGAAAGATCATCACGACTCGGGATTTAGGAAAGTTCTAAACCTCTATAGATGGGAACGCTGCATTGGAAAGTAGACGATTATAATAGAAATATCGCTTTTGCCGTGACGTTTTGTTGCATTTAATACAAAGAATCAATATCGTGTTTAATCTGTAACAATGTATTTTACTTGTTGCGGTATAATTCGCGAAAGGCACGAATCACGTGGGTGTCTGTTTTCAAGATGAGTTCTCTGGTTTGACAAGAAACGTGATCACGTCTGGCATTCATTCTCTGCCGTCAATTCGACAAATAATTGTACATTGTAGATTTCTAGTGCCAATCCTAAGCAAGGCGCGAAATAAGAACAAGAGTATAGTATATACATATTATATAATGATCACTTAAAAAAGTGTTGAAATATGATGTACCAAATATAGGGACCCAAGATGATAAAAACAACAATATACGAAATTAATTTAAAAGCAGTGATAATGGAAATAGAAAAAATATCGCCTGCATCTAATTTTGAAGGGAAAAATAGAGGGCCGCAGGGGGGCAGGGAGAAGGCAGATCTCTTGGCTGCGCAATGTGAGGGAATGGACGGGAATCGGAACTGTGGAGGAGCTATTCCGGACAGCGCAGGATAGGGAAGAGTGATCGCCAACGTCGGGGGGACCTGACAGAGCACTTTAAGAAGAAGAAGAATGGAAATAGAAGTCAAGTAAGGCCAACGAAACATTGCACGATCATTTGTATATAAATGAAAACGTTTGTTTTCTGGAAGATTAACTATATTTCACGAGAATTAATGTTTCGAAACACGTAATTGGCGAAACACGTCATTTCCATAAAATATGATAAAACTTCTAGAAAACAAATGTTTTCTTTATTATAAACCATTTTATATGGAGTTTTTATAACATTATTTAAGAAACAATAAGTGGCATGACAATAAATAATCAAATAATACAAGGAGGCTATCTTCGAAATCAGAGCAATCGATAAGCATGCATGGCACGTTGTGTGAACGTGGTGGAGACGATAGAAATATGAGGTTGAAAATGTTTGGGAATTCGTCCTATCTGTTTACATCTACGGGAATATGTCGTAAGTTAGTTAATTGCCTAGTTGAAATACCAAGTAGTTTAAAGCCAAAAAATTTCATATATTCAGAATAAATTTACAAAGGATATCTGTTGGTAGATCTGCACATGCGCATTACAAAACTTGTATAATACAATATATTGCAGAGAAGACTTATTACTATTAAGATGAAGTTGCATCGCATCTGGCTGTGTGCAATGTACTGCCATATCCAGCAGCTAACAAGCGACAGACACTCAAGTTGCCGACTGTCATGTTATGCGTGGAATCGCTGCAGTAATAACATGTTAATCCAATGCTTTATCAGACAGAACTTGGATTATTACAAGTCAGAAGTCAAATACAATGTAATATATCAAAACAAAAATAAATCTGACGAATATTTTATGAATCAAAAAACTGTTTTTTTCAGCTTTCGAGTTTATTTTTCTCGACATGTTTCGAAGGTTTCACACCTTTATCATCGGGAGAACGATATATTGTAGTTTGAGTTTATGTAGTTTTGCCGATGATGAAGGTGTAAAGCTTCGAAACATGTCGAGAAAAATAAACGTATAAGTGGAAAAAATAGTGTTTTAAATCATAAAAAATTCGTTATTATGCAATTCCACAGTTTTTAAGCCTACATTTATTAAAAAAAAAAAAAACAATTCTATATGTATAATAATTCAAAAATTTGCGTATATGTATAAAAGATTCGTATAACGTATCATAAATAATATTATATACTGTTTTATGACATGAAAAGTGTACATAATAGGCTTGAAAATGTATACACAAGACACCTGAAGTCGTTATATGACGCAGCGGCGCCCTTTCGTCAGTTTAGCTCTTGCACTGTCTACTAGACTCGTTCCCCGTCCAGGGGGGGCCGATGTTAACTTATATTTATGAATGGTGCAAAGCAAGGGGGATCCCATACCACGTTTAATAAGCTGAGATACAAAAAGTAGTTAGATATCATAATATCACAGCGCAGCATCAAGGAGCTTGGAATAAAATAATCAAGCAGACTAAAACTCTTCAAGATATCCGACTACCTGAATTGAATATTTTATAACTTTGTTTAACCACTGATCACTTTTACTGATAGCTGATTTCGATATAATTTGTTGATTCGTCAGGACGATTGATGACATAGTGAGATGAAGTAGGCAGAGAAGACGATTCTGGAGGGACCACATCGAGAGGATGGATCCAGCAAGGATTCATAAGACCGCGAAGCGCGATACTCCAGAGCAATGATACTCAACCTTTTTTTTCTTCGGGCCACATACATATATTTGTAAAGCTATGCGGGCCGCAACACTATACTGGTATGACGAAAAAAATCATGAAACCCCTCCACCCCCCCCCCCCTTTTATTTGGAAAAATTTCTTGTGAACTTTTTTGAAAAACTTTTTTGTGCAATGTATGTTTTTTGGGAATAAATCTAGCGTGTGCAATAGCAACACTCTTATACCAGATCTGATGTTGACACGACAACGACAACCATTTTCGGGTGTCACTATCTGTACGTCAAAGTCGAAATTAATCTCAAGATATACGAAATATAGAATGCCAGATTTGGTAAATCATGTCGCTGATAATAAATGTGTTAAGGGCCGCACAAAAAAGCTTGGCGGGCCGCAGGTTTAGTATGGTTGCTCCAGAGGATCGTCGACCACCAGGATGACCACCAAATAAGACAGAGGGAAGGCTGGACATCTTCATCACAGGATGAAATTTTATATCTTGTATATACAGATCGCAAGATCTACAATAAGGGAATAAGAAAAAAAATTAAAATGATCAGTATTAATAAAAATAAAAATGTGTTTGTAATTATGAAAAACTCAAATTGTGTATTTTAAAAACAGGTTTAGCTTAAAATGAATTTCGAAATAAAACAAGCCATTTCTTAGCGCGATAGCTATCAAGATCTCTTATTTCTGATGTTATGTTAAAATATCCATCAAAGTTAATTACTAAGATATCTTCTCGCGAGGAATGCGACTAAACATTAATTTCGTTGGGCTTTAAAATGCTTCTGATATCTTAATTCAAGTAGAGCCCCGCAAGAAATATATATCTAAACTCTCTAACTTGGACTATTTTAATCGTGGAATAACTTGTTCGTTGACCCCGAAAGAATAAGACACGAGATGCGTGTTATGTGTTTTACTAAGAGAAAAGCCCGTGTTTGTTAAAAAAATAAAATTTATTTAAGAATTTCAAAAGTGACGTGAAAACAAAAAATGTGTTAAGCAGTTAAAACGATATTTATGTTATAATTGTCACACACAAACAATATACCAGAATGAACCGTTGCTCGACATGAAATTAGAATAATAATCATGTGTTTTGGTGCTGTGGAATATGACGAAATCGGATCTTCTCTTAAACCTATTGTGTACCTAGATTCTTATTCGAACGACTACTTTATATATAAAGAGAAAAAAAACCAAGTGAAAATTAATTACTTCTTCTATATACGCCATACTTAGTGTTTTTATGATCTTTGTATTTACAACACTTATATTAAAAAATAAAATTATATAGACATGTTTCGGACAAACAGTCCTTCTTCAGTAAAGATACATATTTATAAAAATATTATAAAATTGTTGTTGTTTACATGATCTGACGGATGTTATAAAGATTTTATAAAATCTTCTGTCAGATCATGTAAATATGTATCTTTGCTGAAGAAGGACTGTTTGTCCGAAACATGTCCATATAATTTTATTTTTTAATTTAAGTGTCGTAAATACAAAGTATATAAAAACGAAAAATAGAAATAAAAAATTAATTAAATTATTTAACCGAAATTTTAAAATAACAAGGTCGATATAAAAATTATTTAAATATGTTTTGTACTTTGAAAATGCGCAAATGTTTTATCAATAGATTGCAATTAAAACAACAACAAAAATGGTTTCCTACATTGGTATTATAATTTAATGGAAGAAAATATTGATATTTAAGCGTTTATATGTAATTTATGCAAAATAAACATTAAATGTAAATTTTTATTACATCTGTGGATTCTTGGTTTCTATAATTTAAACCGGTTGCTCGCTGCAAGTGTGAAAAGTGTAACCAAAGCTTCCCCAAAAGTGTGACATGGCGCAGCGTGAAATTTCAATAAAACCACAGATTTTAACCGCACTAAGAGGTGTAATTAATGGTTCAAATAAACTATAAACTTTCACTACCGGATGGAAAAAATATCGTATTTGCTGTTGCATGCATCAATGTAAAAATCAAATAATCATTTAATTAAAAATTCATTTATAATACGAGTATGTATTTAGTTAATTTCTACTTGGTTTTATGGCTTCTAAGCCATAAACCCAGGTGGAATTAAACTAAATATAAATTAAAAAATGATTTTTTTTAAATCACTACTTGGACTTGGACTTGGATCTTCTGGCTTACAGAGATTCAGCTCTAATGACTATTCGTCTTACGTCTGTAGGAAACATTGTTGGAATGTGATTAGGTAGTTGTTTTATGATGGGGCTAAATGTATGGCCCGGAATGTCCCTCCGAAAGAGGGCGAGGGGGGATTTAAGGTTTATGATAAAGTCTTACATTATTGTCAAGAAATGGAAGACCAGTTAGGGTTGGGATTGTATTTATAAAAAAAAAACTCTGTTCCCGAATGGAAGATAAATTTACAATTACCTTCTACCAATACATTTTATTTTTAAATTATCATTTCATTAACCCTTAGAACAAATCGACGTGTTATAAAACTTTGTCAATTGTGTATGTTCAAAATTACTAAAATATGATCAAACACATCTCAATATGCTCATTTCAAATTCGAATATATATCGACGAAGTGTGAACTATCCTGAAGTGTTTATGTACTATTTCCAGTTGTCGAGTTTAAAAGCCATTTAATCCATGCAAACACTCCTAATAGCATGCACGAACCGCAATATTCAATTAGGTAAAATGGTGCCAAGTCCACACTATCGTACGTGCCAATATGGAGAAGGGTTAACAGGCAAATGCCCTTAGCAATTTATAATGTCAACATATCGTAATTTCCTAGTGTGAATAAACCGTCGGCTGGATGTAAAACATCATGTCCACTGTTTTATCAAACATTTGATAATGCCTTAACTAACTAACTTACCATATCGAAATGGTAATAAGTTAGTTATTAATTTTAATGATTAATTGTATCTAAATAGAGACGAAGATGCAAATTGGAAACAAAATATGGTGGTCGAGGCGTTTACAGGACTTATGACCCGTCATTGGTTGGGTTAACCGCACGCTTTATGTAATATAACATTCCCCATTCCTCCCTTCATGCGACCACCACGTCTGACAATTTTTTGGAAGGTGTATATATGCTACAATGTAGGAATGCACTTCACATTTTTTTGTTCAATCTACACTAGCGCCATCTATTAACATTGTGTAAGCATTAAGCAAAAGATCTTTATTAACGCAATGTGAAAGGCTACCGCCATTAACATACATTGCTAGATAACGCCTGGAGATGTCTCTCCAATTTTTATGCATTTTAACTTGGACTAGTTTTTTTTTACAACAGTTGTAGTTAGTTATTATTGTTTAAGAAACAATAAATATATTGTATTTAAAAGTTATCTTATCGCCAAGACTCCATCGCACCCGCGTGACACCAAGCACACGTCGGACATTTTCCCACTTTGGGCAGACACACACTCCACCGGTTAGCCCACAATCTTTTCCTTAAACGGTTTGTTTTAGAAATGTGGCCTTTTCCCATTACAAATTCTTACGTCGTAACACTAACTTTCTAACCAGTGTTATGTATAGCATGGTATATGCAAAAATATTGTATCAGATACAGACTCGGAATTGTTGGAAAGTGGTGCTACATTCGATCGTAAAAAACTTATATTTGGTTACGAATTTTTTTCCTTTTCTCCTAGCCCTTTCCCATTAATTTGAGGTCGGCTCTCTTACGACTAATGCACACTATCATATTCGGCGTCAGCTCTCCTACGACTAATCCACACTATTGTACGTATTGTATCGTATTTGGGGTGGGCCTTCCTACGACTAATTCACACTATCATACGTAACTAACTAACTAACTAACCATCACGCCGTCTCCCCGAAGGGGTAGGCAGAAAGAATGGACTGCCACACCTTTCTTTCCTGACATATTTCTCTCGCTTCCTCAACATTCATACATCGTGTCATGCACGCGCGTCGATTTCTCTGACTCCTCACATGGCCGACTTTCAATATTTGATTTATTTGATCGTGCCACGTTTTCCTTGGTCTTCCTCTATTTCTGGTACCATTTACATCATTAACATATAATTTTTTTACCATTCTTTCTTCATTCATTCTTTCCATATGTCCAAACCATCTTAATGATCCTTTCATTATTTTGTTCATGACACCATCATTCGCACCGCATTCACTTCTTATATTTTCATTCGACACTCTATCATACACAGAATATCCACACATTCGTCTAAGAGATCTCATTTCTACTGCATTTATTCTACTTTCATCCTTCCTTTGCCAGTTCCATGCTTCGCTTCCATACATAAGGGTCGGTAGAAGAACACCATTGTGCACTGCCATTCTAGCTTTTCTATCATACGTATCGTATCATATTCGGCGTCAGCTCTCCTACGACTAATCCACACTATCGTACGTATCGTATCATGTTCGGGGTCAGCTCTCCTACAACTAATTCACACTATCGTACGTATCGTATAGTGTTTGGGGCCAGCTCTCCTACGACTAATCCACACTATCGTACGTATCGTATAGTGTTTGGGGTCAGCTCTCCTACGACTAATCCACACTATTGTACGTATTGTATCGTACTTGGGGTGGCTCTCCTTACGACTAATCCACAATGCCTTACGTATCGTATCGTATTTGGGATCAGCCCTCCTACTTATACGACTTTAACACTAATAAGTTATAACTTATTAAAGCACCGTTTTCAAGAATGTATTTTGTAACATGGAGCATTTTTTACAGAGCCTCGAGAGATTATGAGTTCATGAAAAAAGCGCTTTACAAATTATCCAATTTATGATAATTAAATACAACGAAGTTTACAAAGAATAACTTCCATATCTTCTATATTCGCCATACTTTGTGTTGTAATTGCTTTATTTTTATTTTCCTTTTTTTATACGCTTTGTTTATACCTACAACACTTACATTAAAAAAATTACATAGACATGTTTCGGACAATCAGTCCTTCTTCAGTGATACATATTATAAGGACACAGAAGAAGGACTGGTTGTCCGAAACATGTCTATGTAATTTTAATTTTTTAAATGTAAGTGTTGTATAAACAAAGTGTATAAAAAAAGGAAAAGAGAAATAACTTACATTTTTGACTTTATAGATTATTTCTATTTAATACTCATCAATCAATCACTTTTCCTCAAATGTATATGATGGCCGGTTAATTCGAGGGCCGGTTGATCCGAGCCCCGTTAAGAGAGGTTCTACTGTAATATTAAAAATTAAGTATGTTCAGAGACTGCAGCGAATAGCAACTGTTAAGCTGAAAGAGACTCGCGTGGAAAATGTCTACAAGATTAATATAATTGTAATATGTTAATCAGATCTCATTAAACGTAAGAGTTACGAATGCGCGGCCTTACGTACAAGTATAATAAGAAAATGATAGTTGCCTCGGTATTTATCAACGAGCCGGTCCCATTCATTAATTAGCTAACAAAGTTTATCTCGACAATAACGCGCGTAATTCAGTGATATATTTACTACCGGCTGTCAGCGGCCAATGAATCGATAGTCGTGTTGCGCATTAATGAACGGTGATATCGGAATAGAACTTGAATGAAAAGGTGATAAAGCACGCGGTGCTAACTATTGCACTTTTATCAGAGCTCTTCGGACTAAAGCGGTCTGCGAAAAAGATATCCCAAGCATACCCAGTTTACAGCGGACGCCATAATTAAAACATTCTTAATTTTAAATGATGAAAATGTAAAATATTTTTCTCTTTTCACACCGCGTCTCCCGCGGGGCGAAAAGAGAAGGATGGAGTGCCGCATCGTTTAAAGTGTGACGGTCCATTCTTTCTGCCCTTTCGGGGAGACGGCGTGATGGTTAGGTAGGTAGGGTAAATATAAAAAAAAAATACAAAATTTCTTTATTATATTTAATGGGCTTCCACTTGTGTTTAACGTCGACCGGTTTCGGCATTTTGCTGCCATCTTCTGGTGTTCTACCAAATGGAAGCCCGCTAAATATATATTAATAAAGAAATTATGTATCAATTCATATTTTATTTTCAGTATTTAAAACTAAGCTTCTACCAAGAAATTTCATTTTTTTTTCTTAATTCTATCATTATAATGAAGACGCTTTTTATTTTAAGCGAATGACATGTTTCGCCTTACTAAGGAGTTCCAATAAAAAAAATAAGAGTTTTTATACTGCCCTGATGAAGCTCGGGTCCAAGCGAAACTAGTTGGCATCAATATAATAACCCAACCGTGGTTAAATACAAAGTTGGTTTATTTATATAGTTAAAAAAAATAATAAGAATACTTCTATAAACAGATGTTTTCACTGATATTCAATAATTAGTAGTAACAAAAAACACTCATTTTTATGGTTTATTGAACAATGATGAAAAACTTCATATTCAGCAATTAATACTTCTAAGATAATTCTAGATTTATTTTACAAACAAACAAATCATCACGCTGTTTCTCCGAAAGGGTAGGTAGAGCGAATCAACCGCTGCTTTACTCTACCCTGACAATACCTCTGTAGCTTCCTCCACATTCACAAGGAGAGTCAAACACGCACGACGATTCTTCCGATAGATTTATTTTATCTTATGAAAATGACATGTTTCGCCTGTTTATTGTAACACCTAACAATGCTAACATCGGTTAGCGAAACAGTTGTCGAGATATTTGCGAAAGAAATATGATAAATTTTGATATTCTAGAACATAGGTTTCCAATCTTTTCTGGGCCACCGCCCCCTTACAAGAAAAATAAACATTCAACGCCCCCCTCCCATAAAAGTTATTCGAAACATGGGAAAATGTTTCAACACATACAATAACAAAATAAACCAATATAAAGAAATTTGCTTTATTAGTACATACGTGATTAGCGTGTTTTTTTTCGTCTTTTTAGACTATATTTTTTTATTTGCCCACGCTCTCTATTTTTTCTGGGTCTTGTACTGGGTACTGCCCCCCCCCTGAAAGTCTCAAACGCCCACAAGAGGGCGTTATCGCCCACTTTGAAAACCTAGGTTCTAGAACAATGATTTTATTTAAACAGTTAAAAAATAAGTTTGATTAATTTCAAATGTGTATTGTTTCAAAAGACGCGGTTGACTCATAGATTCGTCGAACAAATCAATTCATACTTTTAGTCATTGAATAGGTTTGCCATTTCGAAATGCGTTTTCATAAAGTGCAAGTTATTGACCACCGCGCATTATAATGGCTAGCTGGAGCCCTTATACGTCCTGGGATTGTGTGGCCGCACCGAGCCGCATGCCCATAATTGTCAGTGCGCTATTCATCTGAGGCTAAGTGATCGAGATAACATCACTCATGTGACACTAACACTACTCACCTGCAATAATGGGATTGATCTGGTTCTGTTATCGGTACAACACGCGTATAAATCTCTGCATTATTGATTCCCGACATTAAGATACTGCGTATATACATGTAAAGTTTCATTCTATCGGCATGCATGAATAAATAAACAATAATTAGGTGCCGATAGTAAAATATTGGATGTAGTAACTAACTAACCATACGGCTATTAGAATTGACAGCTATGCATAAGAAGAAATACTACTACTTCTCGGCGCTACATCCCGATGTGGGACTTGGCCTTCTCCACTGGCTTCTGTCCCTGGCCATCTCTCTCCATTCCCCAAGTCTTTCCATTTTCTACAAGTCTTCTTCCACATCAGAAGAAATAGTATATTTATTAAATAGTCCATTGTTTTGGCCGAAACACTATGATACTTTAAGATTTTAAACTATTAATGAATAAACTTTATTTGTTGTATCACAATTGTTATTTATTTTACGCGAAAGCTGTTAGAAAGAAATTATTCAAATTGACATAGGAACAAATACACATAAAGATTCGAAATATCACGAAAATTTGACATTTGATATATTATTGTAATACCTGATTATGTCAACATAGGTTGAAGCTGTCTCGTAAAATAAAATACAATTGTGATACAAAAAACAAAGTTTATTCAGTAACAGTTTAAGTATATTTATTATTTCTTCTATACCTTCGACAGCCACGCATCTCTTTTGGGAACTTGGTTATCTTGATATAATGTACAGGATGTGGATGGCTCTAAATTCTACGGTTTGGCTAACGTAGACAACCCAACAAGGCGACTAGTTCTCAAAGTGTATGTAATAAGAAAATTATTAAATTATTGACCTATCTTCTTGATTTCTTGGATGGCTGGACCAGAAGATGACAGCGAACCTAAGTGGAATTTACTAAAAATATAATATGAACTAACTAACTCCATCACGCCGTTTCCATATTTCGCGGATCGTGCTTTTGGCATTGCAGGATCGGTGGCGTGGAACAGGCTGGCCTACAATATCCGCAATCAGGACAACGAAGGTGTTTTCAAAAGGTCTCCTAAAATTTTCATTTATGTGTTAAGTTAATCACGAATAGGAGTAATTCTCCACATCTAATAATAATAATAATAATAATAATAATAATAATAATAATAATAATAATAATAATTATTATAATAATAATAATAATTATTATTATTATTATAATAATAATAATAATAATATGCTAACATTTAAAGCGCCGTTTTTGTGATGGAATCACCCTAAAGGGCGCATTAAGACGTGTTTTAAATCTAAAAATCTAAATGTGAACGCTGAATCTGATTTTCGCGATCGGTTAGAAAGTATAGTAGAACAGAGTATAAATGTTTAAATTGGGTATGAAATATGAAAAAGATGGGTTTTCAGTTTAGATCTGAAATCTGTCGGATCATTTATGCATCTGAAATGTGAAGGGAGATTGTTCCAAGGTGATGGACCGGCTACCGCGAGCGCTTGATCCCCGAAATTTGTACTTCGGCTAAACTAATCTTCCTATTGCCGAGGAGTTCGCCGAGCAAAGTGTGGATTTCCTTGTATTAAGGCTGTCCGTTATACAGAGTTCAGATATATAAATATAATATTATTAAAATATGATATTCATTGCACCTGGTTGTGATATGAAAAATATCTTTAAGGCGGCGCAACGAGAGTCTTAGAGTTGCGCCAGATCAAACGTGTGTAAATTTGTCATAGAATAAAATTTATAGCAGCATGCGACTAGATTGGCTACACTGCCAAGCTTCATATTCCGGCCGACACACTTCCTCGATAGATCTTATGAATATTGGGAAATGTAACTGACAATTTTGCTTACTTAATTGCTTCTGCTCCACAAAAACCAAATAAAGGCAAGTCAAATGAGAAATTGATTTATTAAGATAAGTTTTTATGAATTACAACACTGTTTTTTTTTTCACTTTTGAGTTTATTTTTTATCTTTTTTTAGGATTTACACCTTCATCATTCCTCCCGATGATGCATGAAAAATATGTCATCATGGAATTCCAGTGTTAACGCTAACTGCCTGTTTCAAATAACTTCACGGCTTTATTAATTTATTTTCTAGTTATTGGAGTCTTGATAATGGTGTGTAACAATACAATATGGTGCCATTTCCCGACATTTGTTAAGATATAACTAATCTTCACATATTTGGACTGGATCTTCTGCTCTTTTGGCTATTCCTCTAAAGTCTGATTGAAACATTGTTGAATGGTGATTTAGTGGGTGATCTATGTGACCCGGAATGTTCATCTAAAGAAAGATCGATTTTGGCCGCCTGTAGCGGCTTGGAATGTTCAAGTCGTAATTTGAGAAGTCTTTTATTGTAGGGATAGGATGTAAGGGAAGTCTTTCATAAACATGTTTGGCGAGTTTTTGAATGTACTATTTCGTCGGGATTTCCGATTCTAGCTGCAGTTGTGTGACCCTAGTCCACGAAGGCGTACTAAGCGATAATCGGATAATCTTATTTTGCAAAATAAAATTATATAATATATTTGGGCACGCAATAACACACATTGCCTTTTATTTAGATACAGATAGAAAACGTGTTAATAAACTTTGCCTAGTTAGTATAATTATTAATCTTATAACATTACTATAAAAAGCATCAAATAATCTAAAATAACGGATTTGATTAATCATGTAGTGGCAAAATAACTAAATTAACCGTCGCGTTGCCATGTGGTCAATTGAGTTTCCACTGCCAATTTAAAGTTGATTTTCTTAAAACCTATGGACCCTAATATTATAAAAAAAATTGTAATCCTCCATTGAAGTGTTCTCAATATTTCGTAATAAAAAAAAAGCAAAAAATTACTTCCTTCATCCCAAAAAAAAATATTTTCTAAGACTGCCCTCACCTTCATTCGTGTTAAGGTAGAATTTGTTTTGCTAATATTTACAACTTTATCAAAAGTGACAAATACTTACTCGCTGTTTTGAACATATTATAAATTATATCTTTGACCTTTTCAATAGGTACGTAATGATACCGACTGGATGAAAACGCACCACGTAACTTAATAATATCAGAACTGTGAAAATATTAACACTTTACCAAAAGGGACAAATATTAATACGTACTCGTTGTCTTGAACGTACTATACATTTTGCCTAGGTGCCTTTATCTTCGCCCCGCCCGCCGCTGCGCGCAGACAAGTTTATACCTGATGTTTAGTCGATCGTATGCTATGACGCATTACATATCAGAAATCGCATGGTTCCAGAAAAAAATTAATAATGATATGTTTTTCAAATAATCCATGTATGTTATAGATATCGATCTATTCTAATGAAATTCCCTACAAGATGACATAAATTAAATTTTGATTCATCTAGTCATATGCTTGATATTTAGATAAAGTTAGCGGTAAACTGAACTTACCACATGGGAGCAAGCGTTTTGTTTTGAACACGGTACGTTAAGGGTTAAGACATCAATTTTAATAAAGCAGGTCAAAGAGCGATGAAAAATTTTAGCGGCACGCTTCTTTACCGACTGATTACACGACACAAGTTTTCCTCTAGTTGGGCAATTTGAGAGTATTATTGATGTGTGAGATTAATTTACCTATGTGGGTTTATGAAAATTAACATAAAATTATCAATCATTAAAGAAACTCGATTCAGAATTAATTAGCGAATAGTGGCGACATTCGTTAGGATTTCAGTGATTAGAGGTTTCATATTTATCAGGATTTATGTCAAACTCGATTAGTTAGTTCATAAAGTGTCCAGGTTGAGAAATAGAAACTGTCCGATAGCTTTCCCAGGTATAACTCAAAAACCTCGGTAATGTCGACAACGTGGGGTATAATGAAGGTATTGACATGATTTATAAACATGTTGTATAAATGTATAAAGCAATCGAACAACAACAAACCATTGTTTGAAATCTCACTTTAAAATATGTAAAGATATAAACATAATTTAAAAGATACTTGACCGAATGCAAATCATTGATTCAAATTAATAATTGTAAATACTAAAAACGTTGAAATGATACACAAATTTATATATAAATTAAACCTTTTTTTTTCGCTATTGAGAATATATTTTTCGAGATATTTCGAAGGTATTAAACCTCCGATATAATATTTCAACTAGAGGTAAATTTAGTTCTCCATGCTGTGTGATACCTTCGAAACAATTAATACGTATGAAAACGTCCGTTTTCTTGAAGTTATATTATAATTTAAGAGAATGACATGTTTCGCCTGTCTAAGGCATTATTAAATGTCTAAGGCTATCGAAACATATTATTCAACAGTGAAAAAACAGTTGTACTCCGCCAGACAGAATGGCCTCACGTAGAATGTTATCACCCCATCACCTCTCCATTCAAACATTGCTTCTCTTCTCTTCCTCTCAGAAACTGCCTCCTTTGTAAAATGACAAGAGTGATCTCATCATATTCTAAAATAATAAAGTTAACTGGTCGTCCATTAATGAGGCAGAAAAATAGAACTTTAGCATATATACTCCCTTGTCATTTTTCGGAGGAGTACTCTGGGCCACACATCTAGCCTCCGCATAAACAACCACCAAATCACATTTCTGTCAAAAGAAATAGCCATTAGAGCTAAACCTCCGAATACCAGAAATTTCAGTCAAAAAGTGTGTGGTAAGTTAAGTTCAAGTGTTTTAATTAAAAAATAAACTAACTAACTGTCACACTTTTCTTTCCTGACATTTCTCTCGCTTCCTCAACATTCATACATCGTGTCATGCACGCGCGTCGATTTCTCTGATTCCTCACATGGCCGACATTCAATATTTGATTTATTTGATCGTGCCACATTCTCCTTGATCTTCCTCTATTTCTGGTTCCATTTACATCGTTAACATATAATTTTTTTACCATTCTTTCTTCATTCATTCATTCTATATGTACAAACCATCTTAATGTTCCTTTCATTATTTTGTTCATAACACCATCTTTTGCACCGCATTCACTTCTTTTATTTTCATTCGACACTCTATCATACACAGAGTATCACACATTCGTTTAAGGGATCTCATTTCTACTGCATTTATTCTATTTTCATCTTTCTTTTGCCAGTTAGAGGCTTCGTTTCCATTCATAAGGGTCGGTAAAAGAACACCATTATGCACTGCCATTCATTAAAAAATAAACAGTATTTTAATTAATATAATTACAGAAGTTCATAGTGTTACGTCTAGAGTTTTTATAAAAAAATGAATAAAAAAAAAATAGAGAGAATTCATTTGTACAGCATATTTTACGAGGAGATATTTGTTCCATATCAAGAAGATCAAAATCGAAAGTGTTTACCGTGTGAACTGAACTATACAATGGGCAATTTGAACAAAATTGTATCTCCTTTTATTTCGCTACAGAACTCGGATAAGAATCATAATGGATATGATTACTACGTCTCAGCTTTCCATTAGCTAACGATCTAAACTAATTTTGGGTTTTGCTGTGCAATCAACAGTTGGAAACGCGAAAAACTTAACACTACATGTCGATTATGTTATACCATGTAGAAATTCGCGTTACGACTTTACGAAGCGAGTACTATGATTACACTAATTCAAAAATGAAAAGCAGGGGTAAATCCTTTATTTTGTATGTGTAATTTATTATTAAAAAAGTTTATTTGTTATATTTGGGTAGAGGGTTCCTTGTTGCTACTGAAAATAAGACAGCATAAAATCGGATTGTTTTTTGTTCAATTTATAAAGCGAAAAATTTGATAATTAATTAACACGAAGTAAAACGTCTGAATTCTAGAAGTTTTATTATGTGTCATTCCAAATACGAGTATTTAATCAAACTTCTACAAAACAGATACCTATGTTCGTTCATATTAAATACTTAATATAAAATTTTACATCATTGTTAAAGAAACAATAAATACCTAAATAATTAATTGTTTAATATTAAATTTATTTTTTATATACTTTGTTTACAACACTCACTTTTTAAACAAAATAAAATAAAATATCAAACATGTTTCGGACTACCTAACCCTTCCTCAGTGATATTATACGACGACCTTCGTGACAGAGTGGTAAGAGCTCTGATTCCCATTCCGAAGGTTCTGGGTTCGATTCCCGGCGATGGCAGTGTGATTGTCACATTGTCTTTGGTCTGGCGTAGTATTCACGTGACAATAAAATGGCGATAGATTGGCTACCTGTCACATGTCACGAGAATCAATATATCAGCTTAAAAAAAAAAAAAAATGTATACTGTAATTGGGTTCAAGCAACCTGTTGTATACTTAAAAAAAAAAAAAATTAGATATTTAAAATATTATAAAATTGTTTACAAATATGGTCAGTTTTGACAGTAACATTACGTTTATTTTATGTTACAGTAGTATTCTCAATCTCTTTGTAATTTTACATACTATCAGATCAAATCAAATCTACGTATTTTGTCAAAAGATATTACAAACAAAATTATGGTTTAATGCATTTATTGAGAGCGGGTAAATATAATTAAATAAAACTCGAATTATATTATATTTCTTTGGCGAGTTTATAACACCAAATGAGGCCAAACGGGGTATGTAGATGCATGTTTTTACCTTTAAACACATGAAGTAAGAAGTTGGGAAAATGTTACTATACCTACATACAAAATAAGAGTAAGCAAATATGATAACATTATATAATAAAGTGTTAAATTAATTACATGCTTATTCAAATTAAAATACCCTATTTGACATGAAGTTAAAGACGATGATCAGGCAAGAATAAATTGTTAATAATATTATCTGTAAACGGTAAGTTTTGGGTTCAACAAACTAGTACCACGCATCAGACGGTTCAATTGAAATGAATTTCCTTCAATTCAACTGCTCGAAATGCTTCTGATTAGTGAATTAATTGAAGATTGATGACTCTCATTACTATCGAAGGGGAAGTTAAATTTATAACAAAATTAAAAGCCACCATCCATTTTAATTTGGATTAACAATTAGACGATACCAGACAAGCTACGTATAAAACAAACCGAGATAAATTCCAGCGTTAATTGACTTAACGATCTTCACTATAGTAAAAACATTAAATGAATATAATGGTTATTTCACTACACAACAAAATTTTACATACATACAACATTAACCCATTTTGCACATACTATATATGTGTCCTTGTATTCTGATTCATTTGAATCAGCTGATGTTACAACTTTAGTTTTTGTATTTTGTTTGAAAAAAATGGCAAGTTTATATAAATTTCGTGACGCCTTCACTTTGTGTTGTGGATTCACATTTGAATTAAAATAACACTTCGTATTTTCAGAACACTTTATATTTCGATTTCCAGACATGTTTCGGTTGTAACCCAACCTTCGATGCACATATATTAACCTAATTAACCTTAACCTTAAAATTTATGCATCGAATAAGGCTGGGTCACGACCGAAACATGTCTGCAAATCGAAAAATAGTGTATTGTGAAAATACAAAGTGTTATAATATTTATTACAATTATTATACCTTCAAAACACGTACAGAAAAATATACACGAAAGTGGAAGAAAAAAAAACACTATAAATCAGTGAAATATTATGATAAAGTGCGGTTTGAAGAAATAGACTTAAATATGACATATCAGAAATATTCCTTGGAACTTTATCTAATTTAGAATAAAGAAAATGTTAGAAGTCGGAAGAATCGACGTGCATGTATGACTCGCTGTATGAATGTGGTGGAATCTAAAGAGTGTCAGGATCGTGAAGTGTGGCGGTCCATTTAATCTGCCTACTCCTTTGGGGAAACGACGTGACGGATTATTATTAAAGATATTGTAGATTATTAAAAATATTATGGACCACTCTAGGTAAAATTGATTTAACAAAGTTAAAAGCCGTGCCACACTGTTTTAAACAAGCTCTCCACATCGGTCTTCACCGGCGGTTTAAAACTGTGTAGACACTTGTTTGAAACAAAAATGCGTTTGATCTTCAACAACCTTTGTGGACGGACGCGCATAGTAGCGTGTGGATCCCGCCGTTGTAAACACGCATACCACAATGTGGGCGCTCCACATTCCACCAGTCCTATGAAGAGCTTGTTTACAACAGTATGTGGAAGCTACACCAACCGTGGGCTCCACAGCTCTCCATCAAGGTCACCCCTGCGGAGAGCTTGTTTCAAACAGTGTGGCACGGCCTTAAGGCATAGCTTGTAGCGTAGCGTATTGTTTACCTATAATGCAAAAAGTGTGTTATCACGATGTGTTTGTGTGTGTGTGTGTGTGTGTGTGTGTGTGTGTGTGTGTGTGTGTGTGTGTGTGGATTAAGAGAAACCGCGAATTCATCAGCGCACGGTTTATTAATCCTTTGGTCCAGCGCTGTTTATATTATTGTGTTCCGAAGCATTTTGTCAGTTTGCCAGGGGACACGCATTGATAGTCGCCGTGATATAATACATAAACAGAAGCTCCAGAGCGAGACAATAAAAAAAAAACAACCAAAGCAAAAAAAACATCATTATTCGTGACCAAAAGTTTTATTTTGAAATGAACGCGCGTAACGCGAAAAATCTCGCCGTTTATCAGCCTCATTGTGTGAAAACATTAATCCGAATTGAATTATATCACATTTATAAAAAGATATTAAAAACATGACTGCTTTACATATGTCATGATAAAATATCCACTGTGAAAAATATACAAAATGCATTTGGCGAGCTTCTAAAGAGCTTTCGCGTATTAAATTATTAAAACATCTTGTGCTACCGTTAGATCATTTCTAATTATCGAGAGAGAAGTTGGAAAATAGCGATGACCTAAGCGGTACTAGGAAAAATTACATTAAATCTTTGCTAACTTAAAATATAACGCACTTAAATGAATTGATGAAGGCGTAGATAGATAAACCTTATGTATGGAAGTGAAGCATGGAACTGGCAAAAAACGGATGTAAGTAAAATAAACGCAGTAGAAATTAAATATCTTATCGTAAATCTGTATATGATAGTGTGAAATTCAAATATAAGGAGTGAATGCAGTGCGAAAGTGTTATGAACAAAATATTGAAAAAAATGACTAACTAACTAACCGTCACGTCGTCTCCCCGAAGGCGTAGGCAGAAAGATTGGATTGGCACACTTTTCTTTCCTGACATATTTCTCTCGCTTCCTCAACATTCATACATCGTGTCATGCACGCGCGTCGATTTCTCTGACTCCTCACGAGGCCGACATTCCATATTTGATTTATTTGATCGTGATACGTTTACCTCGGTCTTCCTCTATTTCTAGTTCCATTTACATCGTTAACATATAATTTTTTACCATTATTTCTTCATTCATTCTTTGCATATGTCCAAACCATCTTATGATCTTTTCATTATTTAACCAGTGCTTGGAGGAGGAATATACGCCGCTAGACTGGTCTAAATATTGAAAGGGTCGTTAAAATAGTTTGGACATATGGAAAGAATAAATTGACAGAATGATCAAGAAAGAATATGTAAACGACGTGAACGGAGCTAGAAATAGAGGAAGGCCAAGGAAAATGTGGCACGATCAAATCATTCAAATATTGAATATCGGTCGCGAAACGAGTCGGAGAAATCGACGTGCGTGCATGACACGATGTGTGAATGTAGATGAATCGAGAGATTTACCATATGTCACACATATCATGCCTCCGCATAAACTAACAATCCACCAAATCACCTTCCAACCATGTTCCCATCAGACGTAAGAGGAATAGCCACATGAGCTGAACCTCTGTGAGCCAGAAGATCCTAGTCCACTCAGGAGTTGTGTATACAACCGCCTATCAGTCGAAAGAAGTGAACACCCAAGTGAATGTCTCTGAGTGACTGGTAACCTAGCATCCCTAGCAAGAAATCAGTCGGAAAGAGCCACGGGTAATATTTATTGTTATACGAGCACGAGCCCGCAGTGCTGCAAGGAATTTCATACAATACAAATGGACATTTCAATGCTGTGCGCCCCGGGTAGCATACGTGCCGTGGAATGCTCGCTAATAATAATGCAAAACTACTGAAATACTCGTGTCATTGCGCCCTTTTGAGGTTCGTCGAGCACTCGGCGCTATATAGGCGGCGTAAAACGACCCAGCACATAATAAAACAGGCGCTTAATTAAAAAGGAGCACAAGGAAACAGCCGGTACAATTGTACACGGTGAGAATACGTATGGCAGATAGATCCCAAAAAGGAAGCAGAGTATCCATGGACAGTGTAAGCTGTGACTGCCGCTGGGATTACAGAATGCGATGTTTACATAAAATTTACATCTGTTTTGAACTTGCGTTATCTTCGAGGCGTAAAGTGATTTATTGTAAACAGTAAATATTTCTATAACTTGTGATGGAGTGTTAATACGAACGCGGGTACACTTTTGATATATCTTCTTCTTCTTTCGGTGCCGTGTCAGGTCCCCCCAACGTTGGCGATCACTACAGCAAAGGCATCTCTATCCTGCGCCATTTGGAACAGGTTCTGAACTCTTGTTATTCCTGTCCACTCTTTGATGTTTCGCAGCCAGGACAGCTGCCTTCTACCAACTCCCCGACGTCCCTCCACTTTACACATTAATATCAGTCGAAGGAGGTGGTATTTTCCTCCCATTAGCACATGACCCAAATATGAGACCTTTCTAATTTTCACACTTGACAATAGCTTTCTATTGGCTCTGGTTCTCTGCAGTACGTCTGCATTACTGACCCTATAGGTCCACGGTATTGAACCCACGTTTGTCGACATTACTATCTGCAATGTAAGAAACTCTAAATACACTTCATGTCACAAGGATGATCAACAGCTTCAAATTCCACAGAACTACAGAGAATAGACAACCTCACCGATCTCGAAGTCAAGATAACGATGAAAAACTCGGGAGACAAGACTTCACAACTTCTTAAAAAATATTGACTTTAACCGTCGCGTTGCCATGTGGTCAATTGAGTTTCCACTGCCAATTTAAAGTTGATTTTCTTAAAACCTATGGACCCTAATATTATAAAAAAAATTGTAATCCTCCATTGAAGTGTTCTCAATATTTCGTAATAAAAAAAAGGAAAAAATTACTTCCTTCATCCCAAAAAAAAATATTTTTTAAGACTGCCCTCACCTTCATTCGTGTAATGGTAGAACTTGTTTTGCTAATATTTACAACTTTATCAAAAGTGACAAATACTTACTCGCTGTTTTGAACGTATTATAAATTATATGTTTGGCCTTTTCTCATAGGTACGTAATAATACCGACTGTGGACGGAAACGCAGCACGCAACTTAATAATATCAGAACTGTGAAAATATTAACACTTTACCAAAAGGGACAAATATTAATACGTACTCGTTGTCTTGAACGTACTATACATTTTGCCTGGGTGCCTTTATCATACGTAAAACTTGTCTCGCCCCGCCGCGGCGCGGCGCGGCGCGGCGAGACAAGTTCATACTTGGTGTCAGTTGCTCATATGCTGTGACGCATTCCATATCAGAAATCGCATGGTTCCAGAAAAAAATTAATAATGATATGTTTTTCAAATAATCCATGTATGTTATAGATATCGATCTATTCCTAATGAAATTCCCTACAAGATGACATAAATTAAATTTTGATTCATCGAGTCATATGCTTGATATTTAGATAAAGTTAGCGGTAAACTGAATTGACCACATGGGAGCGAGCGTTTTGTTTTGAACACGGTACGTTAAGGGTTAATAATATATTAGGAATTAAATGATTTTACTGAAATCTCTGGATGGTAGTTCATTTTAAATAATAATTCAATAAAACGACGTTTTTTAACTACTTCCACTTTCGTCCTTATTTCGACAGACTCTGTCGATGCCAGCGAGCCTGGCGAAACCGGTCGCTGTCGAAATAAACACAAAAGTGGCAGTAGTTAAAAAAACATCTATTTATTTAATTATTATATTAGGAATTTATTATTGATGAAAACGTACGTTTTTTTAGAAGTTTCATTATATTTTATGGGAATAACATGTTTCCCCTTGTTAGGGCATTATCAAATGAATAAAATATGATAATTACGTTTAAATATTATAATATATAATACATAATGAATAAAATAAAATAAAACTTCTAGATGATTTTCTTCTAGAAGTTTTATTATATTTACGTTTTTAACGATACAGAATAATAATTAAGGAATTTTACACCATTATGCAGAAACAATTAATACAATTGCATAACATAATTGAAACACGATTTAAATCATTTATTTCTTATAGATATTTCATATAATTAATTTAACGTTTCGATGTACAAATTGAATACAAAGAGTAACATAAATATATAAGCAAAAATATCTTAATAAATCAATTTAAATTGCAGTCGTTTCCTCTGCAAATAGCACAAAAAGATGCAGCGTCCTGCTCACTTATTTACATACCCAATTAACATAATCTTGATTCTGCCGTTTAGTGATTAAACTTAATTGTACAGTCATAAGGTGAACATACAGGAAAATAACACATTTGATGTTATCTAAAGTCCTCTATTGACTAGGCAAAATGTCAAACGCGTTTAAGAATCCAAATAAACCAATTCTGTAATGAACACACTTGCTACTGAGATTAGTTTTGATATGAAGACAGGTATTAATTAAGATGCACATACGTGTAATTCCTATCAAAGCTTCGATATTCTGATATTGAATACAATATTAAATCCTTAAGCTGGAGACTTCCTAATTATCGTTATACAAGCGTTGCATTTTTACATTTACTGTGGTGTGGAAAATAACGCACGAAATATAAAACAACATGCAAAAGATGTTATTGTTTCGATATCACTCACGGGTTCTTTGGTAAACAAAAGCAAACGAATGAAAAAAAGATGAATTACAAATAATAATTAAATAAAACGATGTTTTTAAGAATTACTTACACTTTTGTAGCAAGTAGTTCTAAAAGAAAACGTCGCTTTTTTTCATTATTATATAAAATTAACTACCATTAAGAGATTTCAGTTAAATCATTTTATAATCTTAAAAATTATGATATTAAAAAACATGTATATAAGAAAAAATATGATTTTGGAATCAATAACAAATATGATAAATTTATTGAAAGTTAAGGCACGGTGGGATTCCATTGTAATACACTTTGGAATTAAAAAATAACGTTATTTTTCAATTCCAAAGCTCATTGCAAAAATTATTTTAAAAATTTTGTGAATTAAAATGGTACATACCAGTCAAAATATAAATAGATAAAACAAAATAAATGAAATAATTGTTATTTTTTTCTTCATTTAATTTCTAAGGCAGCGGTTCTCAAAGCGTGCTCCGGTGCGACAAGCAGCATAATAAATCTACAATAATCAAATTACAATAGAATCACTACAGGGTTATCTTGTACTCGTACATTGTGTGCTGTTTTGTATACTGTTGTAGATAGAAATCCGTAGTGTATAATGTACTTATTTTTGTATGATTTTTCGTTGTTATAATTAAATAATTAGCACAAAAAAAGGTTTTTACTTATTTTAGGGCTCCGTAATATTAAGTGTTTCGTCGCAAAAAAAATTTGAAAACCGCTGTCTAAGGATGAAGGTGTATAAGAAAGAATTTAAAAAAAATAATTATGGAATATCACGGTGTTAATGATTTAAGCGAAAAATAAAAATATTATTTACTGCCGATCTTTAGAACACACAGAATGATCAAATAGAGATCAAACGGATTTGTACGATTTGAAATTTATCGTCTAGAGAGCGGCCTGTCGGGTGATACAAGGAAGCTGTCCGATGGCCCGAGAGATACCATCACTCTGGGCGGGGTAAGAGTAATGTTTCCGACTCGGTGTTCCGCGCAATAGACCGGGGAGCTGCGCACGTCCATTGTCTCCGTGTAACGAGACGGCAACTCCTCTAGAGAGACGTACCGACCTACCGATGTCTATGCCGGTGTAGCATGCTATTATTTCACTGCAGTACATACGAGATTCGAGCAAAAAGAGACGATTTGCGGTGAAATATTCACGAAAGTAAAGATTTTCTAACTTTTAAAAACTTGGTTCACTAGTCGTAATAATATTTAACATTTTATGTAAATCTTTTTTTCATACATATTTAAATTTTCACAATTAACTACGCCAAAGTGTTCTTTTTGGTTTTCTACACTACTGTCATAAAACACTAATCAGAATAATTTTTAAAATAAAATAGAAACGTTCTCGGGTATGCGCATCGTGTTCATTTCAAATATCTTTCGGAGAGAATCGACGTATTCTTCTCTCGTCCTCTTGTATTCAAAATATTATCGTATTCTTTCTTGACGACATCCGGGTTTTTTCGTATTTATTTTTCATCAGCTTGTCTCTACCCACTGCTGGACGTAAGCCTCTCACGCCATCTCTTTCGGTCTCTCGCCAGTGTTCTCCAGGCCCTTCCCGCTCTCCGCACAATATCTCTGGCTCTATCTTCCATCATCCCGTCGGCACACATGCCCAACCCATTGCCAATGGCAATAGGCTTTTAAACTTACTAACTAACCATCACGCCGTCTCCCCGAAGGGGTAGGCAGAAAGAATGGACTGCCACACTTTAACCGATGCGGCACTCCATCCTTCTCTTTTCTCCCCCGCGGGAGACGTGGTGTGATGGGTTGCGAACCTCATCGCCACCAATAGGCATCTCCCGCGCACACTTTGATCGTCCAACGTCCACAAAATAAATCTAAAACCAATAATATAAAATTCAATGATATAAAATAAATGGGCTTTTATATTATGATTTATCAATTTTGACTCCTTCAAAGCAGTTCGCTCGGATGTGATGAACTTATGCCACCTTTTTTTTCAATTGTGAAGGTTTTCACGGTTGGCAGCAATGTTTTTATTTTTTTTATTTTGAGTATATCCGTGTACCTTGTTTTGCTCGATTTACGTTTCGGAGATATTTGAAGTCTCCATTCTATCCATCATTATTTATTCATGAAGAAAGTTCACCAATGTCGGGATGCATCAATAGAAAATACTCATATTATGTTTTAAATTGTTACATTTCCAAGGGGCCGATGAGCATTATATTTTTTAAATGGGGCGTTCGTTAAATAAGTTTGGGAACCTGTGGACTAGTAGAACGGAAGCTGGCGTCAAGTCACACTTGTGATAGAAATACAACACTCCTGAATATATATTTTTTATTTCAATACATGACCTTGTAGGTTAGTGTCGTGACTAGAAAATTAAACATTCTGAATTTATTCTATTTCATTACGGATTTCTTAGAAAACCTTAAAGACTTATAATTAGACAATAAAGAATGTCGTTTTACACATCCAGGAAGTCACCTAGAATTTCACTAATGTTACTCTTCCACAACTTCGTGTGTCAAATTAGGTTAGGTTAGGTGAGGTCTATTTATGTTATATTATTTCATTAATCCATGATTTCTTTTTCTACTTCAATTGTTTCCTCGCTGCTGAATATCACGATCTATGAATCTCCCCGTAAGACAAAACCTATCCAGTCTGTTCTGTTCTTCGGGATAGTATATTATTATCATGATATTTTTACGAATTAAAAAAGTTTTTTTTTTTAATTTTTGAGTTTAATTTTCTTTATACGTGTTGAGGGTTCACAACTTCATCATCGGAAGAACGATATAAACAGTTTATAACATCTTTCTGTTGATGAAGTTGTAGAACCTTCGATACATATCGAGAAAAATAAACTCAAAACTGGAGAAAACAGTGGTCTAATTCAAAACATCGTCAGAATGAAATTCCAGAATGTTAACGCCTCTAGTTTATATTTAAAAAAAAAAACTATGCATTAGGATATGGTACAGATTGTGAAGAATGGCAAAGAGGATGAGAACTTGTATTGAAATCTCAATGACGACTTCAGATCTACGCTGAAAATCCATCTGCTTCATACCCAAATTAAAACCCAACTTGAATAATTGTTTTGTTATGTCTTAATGAGCCTTTGAGGTGATTACACCAGGAAAACGGCGCATTAAAAGTTAGCATATTTTTATCATTTATACGTTCAGAAGACAATGAAACAAACTCTTGACAAACTCTTGACTTTGGAGAATATCTTGTATTCCTAATCTCGAACCATCCCTCATGCATTCCTGGTATTACATATTTTTATGTTTTACCTGTTCTCAATATATGCCTTAAACTAAAGTTGTTGTTTGTAATATCTTTTGAGAAAATAAATTGATTTGATTTGATCATTTCTATTAGAAACAATGTACCTACAGCAAAACGCAGTTAATAAAACATTGCTATCAGCAAATTAAATTAATAAATATTCACATTCAAAATAGGTTAATCGATCGGTTGATATGTTTAAGATCTTCCAAGCTCTGTTCGCGAATAGAAGAGACGATGTAAAATAAATTTAGAGCGATCCCGGTACATCCGACCGGTCGTAAAGAGTCGGTTATCGCGGCATTCTAGTATAGGGTTCAGTTAACAGCTAACCGAGAGGACACAAGTGGGAGGTGTTGATTCAGTGTGAATATTATGCATCTGCACCCGAAATCTCAAGACTTATTTTAACTTCATTCAAAGCAATCAGTAGCCGCGAAACAGTTGACTCGACTAAAATCCAACAGCCGCAAATGAAAATAAGCGTTATCTTATTTTGATGTTATGGATTTCCGCTGGAACTGACGAGCGACGAATGAATGTTATAATAACTGCAGTTGAAATGAGATCTCTTAGAAGAATGTGTAATAAATCTGTGTACGATAGAGTGTGAAATGAAAATATAAGAAGTGTATACAGTGCGAATGAAAGTGTTATCAAAAAAATAATTAAAGGGTTATTAAAATGATTCAGACACATGAAAAGAATGAACGAAGAAAGAATGGTAAAGTATATATTAAAGATATATACGAAACAAGAAATAGAGGAAGACCGAGGAAAACGTGGCACGATCAAATCAATCAAATATAAATACCGCGTGAGGAGTCTGAGAAATAGACTCTCAATATCGATATAATATGCTTCGTATATAAATGAGTTTAATGTGGTGACAATCAAATCCGCTAGTTTCGTGATATGTGCAATATGAAAGAAACAAATACCTGAATCTATGTATTGTAACTTGAACAATGTTCTTTTTAAACGTTTGCTGAAAATATAAGGCAATTGGAGTGTTGACAGCAAAATAAAATATATCCTGTATCTGATAAGCATCCAATTCAAGATTTAAATTACTTACACAAAAGTGAACGGTGGATAAGTTTGCAAATTGTGATTTCTTGGGTGAGGAACTTACCTGAAAATAATGAAAAATACATTCGACAAAATTATATTATAACTATTCGAAAATTTCAATTCATTCTATAATTAATTCATACAAGTAATTGAACAATAAAATAAACTAAAAAGTGAATAACACAACGGGCGATGGGTGATAATTCTTAACCCTACAGAACGCGCGAGTTTTATAATTGAAAAATAATAAAATATATGTTTTCTTTACATATGTATTGAAACACAAAAAAATCAACATAATAAGTATTTATTTAAATGAAAAAAAGAGAGAGCACTGTTATTATAAGAATCAGTGGGCATTTAGTTATTTGATATAATGATATAAATGCCATCAAATAACACTCTAACGTGTACAAAATAAAAAATAAAAAATAATCAAGTTTATCTTGATCACTAATAATACATTATTTTGAGGTCAAACTGGAGCAAATCACAAATATAAACCAACGCGCAACACGTCAAACATCAATTCCAAAATTGATTGCCGGTAAAAAGCTTTCTATGCAGTTTTCAAAATATGGAGGTGGTTGAAGAAAATGGAAGAGACTTATGTCCAGTGGTGTAGGGAAGAATATAGAGAAGGTGGTTGAGCCGTATTAACAACAACGCATAAGTTTTGGTTATAACAGTCAATACAAAAATATAAAAAGTGTATTTAGGTAGCATGTTAACAACGGATGGCTGAACGGACAGTGATGTTGAAAGAAGGGTTGGTGCAGGTAACTAATCAGAGGTCTATTCATTGATTCGGATACATGAAAAGAATGAGCGAAGAAGAACGGCTATCTGCGAGATCTGCAAGGTGGAGGATGTCGTGAGATGGGGCAGACAACGCAGAAGATACTGGAATGCGCACGTGCAGAGGATGGATCCCATCAGAATCCCACACGCTGTGGCGCATCAGATTCCAGCCGGCTGCCGTCCCCCCGGAAGACCGCCGAATAGATGGAGAGATAGTTGGGAGTCAACCTCCCAAGAGAGACCAGCCTGATTTCAGAAACAGACCTAAGGTCTATAAGGAGAAGAAGAAGAAGATGTTGACATGAAACAAGAAATATAGGAAGACCGAGGAAAACGTGGCACGATCAAATCAATCAAACATGAATATCGCGTGAGGAGTCGGAGAAATCGAGGAGTACAGGAAGTAAGAGAATTTGTCAGGACAGAACAATGTAGTGGTCCAATCTTTATGCCTACCCCTTATTTATTTATTTATACATAATACACAAATGAGACGTAACAAACGAAAAACATTTACGCGACTCATTCAAGGATATATCTCTCATGTAGAGGGCTCTCAAGAATTTCTTTTGAACCCTCTCCAACATGAGAGAATACTGAACCTCATGAGGACTCCATATCACGGCACCTCCCTCGAGCCTGCTTCTGACTAAGGAGTTATTTAAAGTATTTAGGACCCGGGTATCTCTGAAAACCCTATCAGATCGAAGAACAAAATCCAGCATCTTTAACAAAACGAGGAGACGGTGTGATGATTAGTTAGCTAGCTTCCCGCTGATGGTTTTGGCCGAATGTGCACTGGCACAGTGGTGAATCGCACTCTGTTGGCTGTGGTCTGGTAGCTTTTACCACGTTTTTGGGTGTCATCGCTCACACGTCGCGGGCTGCCAAGTGCCCACCCACACAACTCCGTGCGGCGGGTCGCGCGTTGTATAACGCAACAATTCCCAAAATATTTGCCGGATGGTACATTATTTATTTGACAAATTATTTACAATTCGCGCATTAGAATCAAATAAAACAACCTTTATCTAATTAATTTTGTACGGAGAAATAAAACAGGAAAGCCCGCTTCATTCATAAATAAATAAATCAAGTAATCAAAACAAATGCGACGGTACCGAATCGAATTCAAAGAAAAATTACAAAGATCTTTGTGAGGATTCAGAATTAAAATAATGAAGTTACAATTCGATGTGCAAAATCAGTTCAAAAATATATATTTCGCTAACAAAAATATCAATCCCAAAAATAGCGATATGATATAGAAAAATTAAAATCACATTATATTATTATTATTATTATTTTGTTAAATCGCTCTTTACATCACATCACAGCCTAAGCCAAATCGATGTAAAGGGTAATAGATATCATATTGATTCTCGTAACATGTAAGCTAATCTTACGCCATTTTATTGTCACCTTCGGGGTGGCAATCAAAGCACTTACCACTCGGCCACGAAGGTCGTCAATATAGCGCCTGCATTCTAATATATATTTTTATTAATTAGATCATTAAAAATAAAGTAAATTATTGATTTAATATTAATTTGTTTTTAGATAATTACTAATATATCTACGTAAAACTATTTGAAAAATATGTATTTCAGTAAATTTATTTAAGAGGTTATTGGTTATTAATCAATCAATTAATTGACGGCCACGTCAGAGAATTCGACGACGACAGAACAGTGTGACGTCCATTATTTCTGCCTACCCTCCGGAGAGACGGCGTGATGGTTAGTTAGTTGGTTTAACATGGTAACGTAAAATTATTTCTATTCCATAACATTTAATAATGCCTTAGCAATACGAAACATGTCATTCTAATAAAATATAATAAAACTTCTAAAAAACAAACGTTTTTAATTGCATTTATTAAAATTCCATAATATTTACTTCAAATATAACATTATATTTTACATGTTTATGTAATTTTTATTTAAAACTACTCGAAATTCAAACTAAGTAATTATTTTCCCAAAGGGAAAGTGCGGTATACCGCAGGGACCACAAAATAACGGGTATATACAGTACACACTCATCACATCAGGTCATTACATAGTGCGATAGTAGAAAGTCCTTTGTATATGCGATACTCATTTAAAAAAAATTTATATAATATTGTGTTAACCCGAAAAACACAGTTGAATCAAAATATTTAATGTTGTTATTTTAAATTTCTTGGTAGATGTTCATTGCAAATAATGAAAATATAATTTATAATATATATATTTTGTAAATTTCTACTTGATTTTTTGGTTTCGACCGGTTTCGGCAGGTCGTATCAAACAAAAGATGTCAGCGAGCTGCCGAAACAGGTTGGAGCCATAAATCAAGTGGAATTAAACTAAATATATTCTTCTTCTTCATTGCTTTAGACCTATGTGGTCTGTTCTCCAGAGTGTTGCTCCTCCTGTGAGGTAGACTCCCAGCTGTCCATTCATATTTTAGGAGGTCTTCCACGAGGAAGAGTCCCATGAGGCTGATTATGCAATGCAATATAGGGGAGTCTCAGACTCCGAGTCTGGTTGTGTCCAGTCTTTGAACATGACCGTACCAGTCCCTTTTTCGCTGTCTGCTCCATCTTATAATATCCTCAACCTCACATATCTTTCTAATGAGAGAGACTAAATATATGTTAAACTAAATGTATGAAAGAATTCTTTTATTTTATTTATTATTTATTATTTAGAGTTGAATCACTATCGCGTGGATATCAAGAGGCAGTTCACAAATGAGGTGATGTCACATTCGCCAGTGTTTACGATTCAAAATTCATTCGTAACACACTTTATAACTTTTCACCTTGGTTTTGTTACTTTTATTTGCTTAGAATAAATTGAGGCCCCACACGACCGAGTGGCAGACTATGCCGTTGTTACCCGGGTACCGGCCGGGTGCGGATTAGTAACGGGCGAGTACTGGCTAATAAATCCCATTCAATGCGTGGAGAGGCTCTCGACGTAGGTAACTGACCTTTGATTTGTTGGAAATATTGATGCATCATTGTGTTGTCCGCACGTCAAATACTTCTCCTCAACGCTAATTAATATGCAAAGTGTTCTAAAATAATATTCCTAAATCGGTTTGAAACGTACAAATTTATTGTTTGAAAAGCTATTGAGATATTTTTTTATTACTATTATTTTTTCTTGATCTCTTAGACGAATGTGTATAATATATGTGTGTAATATATGTGTAATATAAGAAGTGAATGAAGAAGGAAAATATAAGAAGTGAATGCGGTGCGAATGATGTTTTTCCCACCAACTCCAATGTCCACTACGTTTGGCCATTTTTTTCTCAGATATTTTTTATGAACCACAAATAGGGTTTTGCTATTTTTTTAATGTAAGAATCAAATGAATACTCTAGAAATACTGTCTTATTATCTAACCATTCCTTTGTCATCAGGAATGTGGGAAAAAAATGGAAAAAAACTTGGAGCCCAAAGGGTTAAAGGACAAAATAATGAAAGGATCATTAAGATGGTTTGGACATATGGAAAGAATGAATGAAGGAAGAATGGTAAAAAAATATATGTTAACGATGTTAATGGAACCTGAAATCCGAGGAAAACGTGCCACGATCAAATAAATCAAATATTGAGTGTCGGCCGTGTGAGGAGTCAAGAGAAATCGACGCGCGTGCATGACACGATGTATGAATGTTGAGGAAGCGAGAGAAATATGTCAGGTAAGAAAAGTGTGGCAGTCCATTATTTCTGCCCACCCCTTCGGGGAGACGGCGTGATGGTTAGTTAGTTAGTTTTTTTTTTTAAATATGTATTGTGAAAATACAAATTTTAAAAAATATATTCTAAAGTGAAACCACAGCACAGCGTGTTGGCGAATATAAAATACATTAATATAATATCTAAAGGTAAACAAAATAAAATATAAAATGTTATCATGCTAAAAAAATAATTGAGAAAATCGAGTAAAAGCTGTACGAGGAAGATTCGCAAACATAAACGATCATACATACCTACTAACTAAACCGATAACGGCGAAAGATTAACTATCCCAAGTAAGACATAGAATGCTGGTACTAATTCTTCATTAAGATTGGCCGTGCCGACGGCGTTAATTACCCACTGTGCGAAATGCGCTTTAAGATAGGCCTGCTCCATAATTGTCCAGCAGGAAACTGTCGCCGCGCGCTAGCAGAACTAACGGTTTCACAATCGACCCCGTTTCACGTCCAGGGGTTTGTGGAGTAAGTACCGGGCTATTCCTAGATGCTGCTAGCACGGCGAAATTACAGTTCCGGTGAATCAAGAGATGATCTCACCGAGAAATATTGCACTCATGTCATTGAAGATGCGAGAAAATGTACAGTCTTTGGTTATAAAAAATAAATAATATTATAAGTCGCGATAATATTGAATAAAAGGTATCGTTATACGCTCCAATTAGAAAGTTTATATTTGGGCTAGTGGTCAAATCACTATTACGATATTAGAGAAATAAAACACAGCGAAATTCACGATACATGGAACGCATTTTTAGAGGTAAAATTTCTCATTATTGAAGAAATATTTTTTATGGGACTTACAATTATAATATATAAAAAATAACTGATTGAACCAATTATAGAGCGTTAATTTCAACAAGAATTTACACTGCGCATTTCCCATAATTAAGATTTTTTTAATTATAACACTAATTTGTGTGTCCAAATCTTACATGGCACTCAAATAAATGTTTAAATTCATATAATATTATAAATGCATTTAAAATGCATTTTAACGAATTATTACGTTAATTATAATATTTTTAGAATGAATTTAAATGCTACAAAAATCTGTTTATGTTGTTTAGAAGCTAAAATCCTTATAAACAGTAATAATTTGATCGACGTCGATCTCCGAGGTGATTTGTGTTAAGCAGAATGATGCCCTTCCCACCGACATCACCAAAGGAAGGTTGGTTTTTGCGGTCGGCAGATAGAACAATTTATGCTGGCGCCAGAACCAACTAACAAGGATATTAATATCATTATTATGTAATACGTAGTACATATATGTTATTATACTTTTAATTGATCTATACACCAAACACTAATTATCATAAACGATCATCATCTTCACCCAACAAGGTTTCACTACCATTCATCTTTGGCGACTAAATAAAAACGTTTTACACAAAACGTGACCTAAAATATTTAAAAAATCTAATTATAAATACAAAAAAAAATTAAACTCTTTATTTGAGATCAAAAGGTCAGGTATTTTAAAGGTAACATCGTAATCAAAGCATTCCAAGGCGCTGTCTATCATTTCATAATTGCTATGAACACTTTTCATACAAGAAACCATATCATCCGTCATTCAAGCCGACCGGTAGACGTAATGAATTTAAAATGACTTATAAACTATGTGTAATTACCGCAATGAACTAACTATTCCAGATAGCTCGCATTGAAATCGAATTAGTAACGATTAAAAGGTAAAAAAAATACTAGTATTAAAAACACTAGGCATCTATAATTTTCTTGACCAATACATAAGACAACGTGTTATTTTAATTAATATCATAAACTTTGCACATGAGTATGCTTCAATTAATAAATAATTAAATAAAATAATTTATGTTTGAGCGCGGTCTTTTTCTATACGGTCCATTAAATGTAATGGTTAATATGCATCCTTATTAGAAAGAGAAAACTTCGCAAAAGTAATCGTAACTGTATTTACATATGTAGGACTCGTAGAAAACGCAAGAGTAAGATGAATTTACTTTATATTTATATGGATAGTAACACAGAAACCATTCATGTTTTAAGAAAAATTTTGAAATGTTTCGCCTTATTTTTTTATAAGGCGAAACGAGACACTACGTTAAAATTTCGAGTAAACTGACGTTTTACTCAATATTTAATATAGTTTTACATAATTGTTCAAGAAAGAATAAATAATCAGATTAGATGAATAATTAAAACAAATGAAGCGTCTGCTTTATACAAGTTTTATTATATTTTATGGGAATTACACGTTTCGCCTTACTAAACTTCGAAAAAAACAGACGTTTTTATTCTTATTCATTATTTAATAATAAATTACACGAATATTCACATGTTTTTCCTTTGCTATTATATATAATATACATATAATAAATATTTCATAGTAGGGCGAAACATGTCACTTCCATAAAATATAATAAAACTTCTAGAAAATGTAAAATGAAGTTTTACATCATTATTTATCTTTTTGTTTTTTTATACAGTTTGTTTATACCATACAACCCTTATATTAAAAATTAAAATTATATTGACATGTTTCGGACAACCACTCCTTCTTCAGTAATATATTTTATAAATATACATCTTTCAAAATAATATAAAATTGTTAAATTATACTATAATATATTATTTTGAAATATGTATATTTATAAAATGTATTACTGAAGAAGGACTGGTTATCCGAAACAAGTCAATATAATTTTAATTTTGCATATAAGTGTTGTAAAAACAAAGTGTATAAAAAAAGAAAAAGAGAAATTAAGCAATAACAACACAAAGTATGGATAATATTGAAGAAATTTTACATCATTGATCAAGAAGCAAATAATAAATTAGATTAGATGTGCAATATATTTTATGAGGATTATCAAATGCATACATCAAATATTTAATAGTAAGGAGAAACATGTCACTTCAATAAAATATAAAAACTTCTAGAAAACAGAAGTTTTCATCAATATTTATAAGTATTTCGTCGTTGTTCACAATACGATATATTTAATTAATGCTTACATCTAATCTTAAAAGATGGCGCTAGTATACTCGTAGATTGAACTAAAATATGTGAAGTGTCTTTCAAAAATTTGTCAAACGTGGTGGTCGTAAGAAGGGCGGAATGGGGAATGTTGTATTACATAAAGCGATCGCTTAACCCAACCAGTGATAGGTCATAAGTCCTGTAAACGCCTCGACCAACATATTCTGTTTCCAAAAAACAATTTACATCTTCGTCTCTATTGAGATACAATTAATTCTTAATGATTAATACAACCGTAATGGGTAAAATCCAGTATTTGTCTACAAGTAATGGTAACATAAAAAATAAAATAAAAAACAATATATTAAATTTAAAAAAATGATTCGGCAAATTATTATTTCCGACCCCCTTTCAGGTAGGTACTCCCTGCCTGTGAAATTGTTTCCGGAAGCATCGACGGGAAAGGACCAACGAGCCGGAAAGTTCAATGTGTATTTCGGAATACGATTCGAGAGGTATCTTTACATGCGTGTGCGCTGATGTATGCCGTGTGTGATTACCCGACAAAGGGTTAATAAAAGCTGTAATAATCGCATTTATTGTTCAATCAATGGATAGGTAATAAAGTAGAAATGGATACGGGGGAACAATGCCATTCATATTATTAACGGACAATAGAGAAATTTTTAAATTATGTACGCACTATACGTATTTTCAAGTATTAAAAATACACTTAGCAATGATGTAAAACTCTTTATCAAATCAGTCATATTGAAATTTCTTTAAATTATTAATTTTTAGTTTTGAATGGATGTAAGTTTTCCCCTTATAAAAGCATAATCAAACACATAAAAATAAATAAGGTTTGTTGGAGAATTTTAATAATTCAAATAATATGATAATATCGTATTTATTATTTTATGAAGTAAAATTCTATATTTCAAAATCAATATTAAAATATTATTTTAATCTGTTTTTCCATGAGCGAAGCATGGAACTGGCAAAAGAAGGATGTAAGCATAATAAATGCAGTAGAAATGAAATCTATTAGACGAATGTGTGGATACTCTGTGTATGAGAGTGTCGAATGAAAATATAAGAAGTGAATGCGGTGCGAATGATGGTGTTAATAAAAAAAATAATGAAAGGATCATTGAAATGGGTTGGACACATGGAAAGAATGAAGGAAGAAAGAATGGTAAAAAAAATATAGGAGAACGATGTAAACGGAACTACAATAGAAATAGAGAAAACCGAGGAAAATGTGGAACTATCAAATAAATTAAATATTGAATGTCGGCCAGGTATCAGAGAAATCGACGCGCGTGCATGACACGATGTATGAATGTTGAGGAATCGAGAGAAATATTTCAAGAAAGAAAAGTGTGGCAGTCCATTCTTTTTGCCTACCCCTTCGGGGAGACGGCGTGATGGTTAGTTAGTTAGTTTTATTTTTTCAATTTTTTCTAGGCATACTGTCCGAAAAAATCTAGGCCTGTCCCGTGTCCACGCTGGATGAAATGGTGTCACTGCACCGCAGTAGCTGGGTCAATCAACTTAACACCGTGCAATCTCGATATGTCAACAATAAGTTCTCCAATTCACACGACCACTCGCCAGTAAAGAGCCGTCGCCGCGGCACCGGTCCAAGAGCCAAAAGGATCATTAGGCGGGCTCATTATAAATGCGAATCTGAGTGCGCGCGAGATCAGATGATGGTGGGGTGTGCTTAGGTACCAAGGTACCAGCGATTACCTTAATTGGCACAACACGAAACTTGCATTACGCCGATCGGTGCGCCGCCTCCGGGCAGGCAAAGTTAAACACAACTATTCAAAGGCCCTTACGGTTATCCTTAGACAAGTACTTTGAATAATACGTAGAGTACTAGTTTAACCCTCATTATCCGGCTAGCTTCATTTGCAGTAAAAAAAATACAAATCTCGAATTGCAGCTGACTATATTTGCAGCTCAGACAGATTGGACCAGTTCATAATATTATAACACACAATTAAATACAATAGAACCTGGATCTCCTGGACTGACATGTTCAGCAACACAAACGTTCTCCATAGAGCCAGAGTTGACAGAGAGTTGCTGACCAACATCAAAGTCCGTAAGGTGTCCTACTTGGGCCATGTTCTGAGAGGCGAAAAGTACGCACTATTACATCTGATCTTGGAGGGTAAGATTGAGGGTCGACGAGGTGTTGGGAGAAGGCGGGTTTTTTGGCTGAGGAACATCCAAGAGTGGACGGGGCTGAGGACCGTGGGGGAGCTGTTCCGAGCTGCCCAGGACGGGGAGGCCTACTCAAGGGTGATAGTCAACGTTGGGGAGACCTGACAGGACACGGAAGGAAGAAGAACCTGGATAATTAGCATTCCAAGAGACAAGGCCTACGATGGTCAATTAACCAGGTTTTAAAATTATCCAGTTTTCCATGTATCCAGGTCCAGATTGGGCTTTGGTTTTTTAACTAGATTTTGTTATCACATTAACAGAAAAGCAATAAAAATTAATAGATGCGTAAAACAATCACATACAAACAATAAATTTAATTATTGTGACTTGAAAAAAATCAGTTATATGGGCCTGTTTCACACGCTAAATATGTTGCACAACTCTTCGCGAGATTTACCAGCGTCAAATTCTTGGATTAGTTTTAGTTTCGAGCTCAAATCAAGGCCGTTATATTTACGTTTGTGAAACATTGCGATCTAAAATGGACCACCTTCGATGAGCACAGAACAAATACTGAGGAGTTGTCAGTTTACAGAGATCGAAAAGACAGTGCTCTCCAATTACAGAGATACTCTCCAGCCAATTACTGGGGTTGAGAAGGCAGTGCTTCAATTACAGAGGTTTAGGGCCCGAATGTCGAGTTCAATTAAACAGGTTTATTTCAATTAAATAGTTTTACCAATTAACCAGATTCCAATTATCCAGGTTGTACTGTAGTAAGAAACTTAAGTAATAACGTTTATAAGATACATTTAAATATGAGCTGCAAATGTAGTCTGCCGTAGTTCGAAACCATTTTTTTGGACTGCAAATGTAGCCAGCAGCACAAGAGGGGTTAAAACGATATAAAATAGCATAAATTTAAATAAGAAAAATTAATCAAAGGGGAACATATGTTATATACTGTACATTTAAACCCAGAAACAAAACAGACATCCGGGAAACGATTTCCTTTGATTTAAAAACATCCCACAAGCTAATTTAAAGAATATAAATAAGTTTGAAAATTTTGCCAAATTTATCTGCCAGCTACTGGGTTTGAATAACACGCAAAATTAAATAGATTATACAATACTTAACTTAAGTTAAAACACGTTTTTGATTGGTTATAATGATGATATGAAAGGTAGGTAGGTGTGTACACAAGAACCAATCGAACGCTTAGATATTAAGTTATCTATATAATAATTATTATCGATTTGTTCAAGTATACATACAAAACGCGTCGCTGTAGTGTACCGCATAAATGGTTAATAACGGAAGGTGTGGCTAAAAGATTATCAATTATCAGACACCAATCATAAAATACAATAAATAGACACGAAAAACGATAATCATAGCGATTAAAAATTCGATAACACTACAATCGATAAGCCTTCTTTTGCTAATATAGCCATTTCCATGGACAATAAAAATAGCTATCTTAATGCAGAAAATATCTAATGAATGCTTTGGTATCTAACAGTAGATCGAATATATAATATAATACAAAGCGACTCAATTCCGCATTATTACAAATGTATATTGTTTCTTGGACAATGATGTAAAACTCCATATTAAATCAGTAATACTAATGTTTTTTTAAATATAAATTTTATTATATTTTACAGAAAAGACTATTTCATTATGCTAAGGCATTATCAAATGATAATGTGGAATTGAAGACATCCGTGGCCGAGTGGTAAGTGCATTGACTGCCACCCCGAAGTTTCCGCGTTCGATTCCCGGCGATGGCAGTGTGATTGTCACACTGTCTTTGGTCTGGTGTAGGATTCACGTGACAATAAAATGGCGATAGACCTACCACATGTCACGAGAATCACTATGATAGCTATTATACCCTTTACATCGATTTGGCTCATGCTGTCATGGTGTAAAGAGCGATTCAACAAAATAATAATAATAAAAATTAAAATAATGATTTTTGATAATCAGAAAAAGTCGGAGAAATCGACATGTGTGCATGTCACGATGTATGAATGTTGAGGAAGCAAGAGATGTATTTTAGGAAAGAACTGTGTGATGGTCCATTCTTTCTGCTCTTCGGGGAGAGGGCGTGACGGTTAGTTAGTTAGTTAGTTTAGATAATCCATTGTTTCGGCGGAAACACAATTTATTTATTTTTATGAAACTGTCGTGAAAGCTGTTGCGCCAATCGGTGTTATTTGTTACAATCAACAGTTGATCGAAACACCCGATGACGCCAACAATGTTTCAAATTAAATAGTCAATAATGTTTTTTATAATGCCACAACATTGTTATAGATAATAATATTTGTAATAATATTGTTTAAGAAATAATTAATAAAGTATTTATATAAATAAATCATTAGCACTAGTTAAGAGGCATCCGTATAAGGAAATTCTTCTAAGATGACCATTTCTTTAGCATTCCGAGATTAATTGTTATTCTAGCTTATTGATTTACCTGCCTTGATTAAATGTTCTTCCGGAGGTGGTGGAGTACGATAACAAAAACAACTAACCACAGGGAGTTCCTAAAGAAGCTAACGAGTTTACAAGAGCCTTTGAATGCGACAAGCAGTAGTTATCAAACAAGTGGCGGGCAAATGCAATGGACGAGAGACAACACGGTGATGTTTGCAATAAAAATGATTATTTAACTAACGCTCGTAAATTATGTCAATTGAAAGGCGACAATCGCAATGACTGATCAAAATCAAGGTAAACACAGAGAGCCGATGCAGTGATAATGTTGATTTATGATCATTTGCTCACTATCCAAGGGAAACATGATCTAACTAGACATGATCTTAGTGCGTTTGAGAATAAAAGAAATGCAACAAATTCATGATGTCAACGTTCAAAGGATGTCTAATTAAATAAATAAAACTGATAAGGGGTGTGCCAAAGAGTTGTCACATAACACAGCATCTTATGGAGCTGCGCTGGCCGAAATGTCCAGAAAGGATACAATACAAGCTCTGCTGGACGGTCTATAAGGCGTTGCATGGAATGGCACCAGCTTATATATCTGAACACTGCATCAAGGATAACCTGAATGCTAGACAGCCTACATTGCGATCAGCTTCAATCGATAGATTGACTGCCAAAACGCTGTCCAAGCACAAACTTTCACGACCGAGCCTTCGCGGTAGCCGGCCCTATAGCCTGGAACAATCTTCCAGCAGACCATAAGTGCATTGAGAATCAATCAGAGTTTAGATCGAGACTCAAAACGCACCTTTTCAAATTACCATTTCCTGATAGGAAGGGCTGATCGACTACGTCAGGTGCAGCCCTCATACTAAATATGTTTATTATTGTTATTATTATTTTTTATCTAGTCGATAACACGGAGCATCTTCTACAGCGCCCTTGAGATGAGTAATTTATAAAAATGGCGCTCTATAAATTATCCAATTTATTATTAACTAACGGGAAGAATGAGAGAATGGACAACTTCAACCTTTGGCCTCCTATGAACACATGAGACGCTGTTCATGCTTTCGCACACCCATTTCAGATACTCCAGTCGAGGGCGCTACCTATAATTTGTCATCTCAATCATCCTCTCTATTATATCGTGCTGTAGACCCTCATGGCGCATAATGTGGCCGGTCCATTGGGCTCGCCTCTGAGATGGTTTTGAGTTGCCTCCGTTTCTCTATTCTACTAAGAACTCCAATATCCGCGATGTGGCATCTCTAGGAAATTCCTAATATTCTTCTGTAGTACCACATTTCAAAGGCTTCCAGTCTGTTTACATCTCTAAGTTATTTTATATAATTTTTTTTGTCATTTTGTCAATTCTTTCGTTTAATCACAAACCGTGAGACGGATCTTTAGTTAAAAATTATATTGTGCAAAAGTATTATTTGTCCAACTTGTGTCAATTTCCACTTGTTTCGTCTTAAAACATAAACTGTCCCCTTACTTAATCAATAGCCTTAGAGCAATAAAACACCCTCAACTCAATACTTCCGTCTAAAAATCGTTTCATAATTTAATCCATTGATATGTCTATTGTTATCTCCCTAGTACTAGAGAACCGCGCCTTTCGTCAGTTTCGCTCATTCAATCTCTAGGCCCGTCCCTCGTCCATACGGTACTTCAAACAAACAAACAAACCATCACGCCGTTTCCCCGCAGGGGTAGGCAGAGAGAATGGACCGCCACACTACTCTATCCTGGCACACCTCTCTAGCTTCCTCCACATTCATACATCGAGTCATACACGCACGTCGATTCTTCCGGCTTCTGACATGACCAACTTTTAATATTTGATTAATTTGGTCATGCCATGTTTTCCTCGGTCTACCTCGACTACTTACTCCATTTACATTGTTAACGTATACTTTTTTAACCATTCTTTCTTCACCCATGCGCTCCATATGTCCGAACCAACGAAGCGAACCTTTCATAATTTTATTCATAATACCTTCTTTCGCTCTACACTCCTTCCTAATATCAGCATTTGAGATTCTGTCGTACATCGTTCTACCACACATACATCTTAGGGACCGCATCTCTACCGCATTTATTCTGCTCTCATCTTTCTTCTGCCAGTTCCATGCTTCGCTTCCATACATAAGGGTTGGAACCAGAACTCCATTGTGAACGGCCATTTTCGCTTTCATTGATAAATTCTTGTTTCCAATAACTACTTTTAAAGCTCCATTCACTTTGTTACCCGCACCAACCCTTCTTTCAATATCACTGTCCGTTCGGCCATCCGCTGTGAACATGCTACCTAAATACACAAATTCACTCACCTGTTCCAAGTTCTCTTCATTTACACTTATATTACAAACTGTCATTTGCTCTTCCCTTTCAAAAACTAACACCTTTGACTTTCCGACATTCATCATTAAATCGTTCGACTTGCATACCTTATACATTCTGGACACCAAGACTTGTAATTCGTCACTATCCGCAACGAGAACGGCATCGTCCGCGTAAAGCAGACAGTTTACAGACAGATCACTCATCTTATCAACATGCAGATTACACTTAAAAAAATGTTTCTGAGTGTACCTGTCATGCGGTTCCATGGGTTATCGATATAACATCCCGATATTCGCCCTACAACTGAGGGAACCATGGAAAACCTCAGTCGGAACGCGGCGTACCTTTAAAGTATAATATCATTTTCGGTTAGGAACCATGTTCGACCTCAAAAAATATGGACTGAAGACATAACTACGGTCGAGGGAAGAAGTTGGATGAGAGTCGCACAGGATAAAAGAAATTGAAGACTATTTGAAGACACCTACATCCAACAGTAGACAGATGGCTAGGGAGAAGAGAAGAAAACCATGTGAGGTAATATTTACGGAAAAACTAACGAGGCATACAAATTTGTATGCAATAATGTAGACCCAAAGATATCAGCCGAACATAGTAAGTAGGTTGATCGGCGGACATCACAGTCAATCAATCACTCATCCAAGAGACTAAGTGTTTCAAGTGACCTGGATCGCCAGTACTAGAGATTCGCGCTGCTGTTAGTTTGACGCGATTAATACGAAACGAGATATTTGACTGGCTTTGCGGGCGCGATCGTCGCAACGCGCCATTGGTCGGGGAGATGCGGTTTCCTCGTGTCGTAACTTTCGATCGTTGACAGCGAATACGTTATTAGAGTATTCCATCTGAAGATAATTATACAGAGAGGAGCCGTGTAGGGCTTGTTCGCTCAATATCAAACGATTTGCCCACATCTGTTAAGATCATAAATAATTGAAATCCCACGTGTGAATCTTGGTAACAGTTCATCTTCTTCTTCAAGTGCCTTGTCGGGTCCCCCCAACGTTGGCGGTCACCTCCTGCGCCGCTCTGAACAGCCCCTCCACACTTCGGATGCCGGTCCACTCCCTCACGTTACGCAGCCAGGACATTTGTCTCCTACCGGGCCCTCGGCGTCCCTCAATTTTACCCTCCAATATCAGTTGGAGAAGGTGGTACTTTTCCCCACGCAGTATATGACCCAGATGTGAAATCTTTCGAACCATGATAGTTGATAACAGTTCCCTGTCAACTCTAGCTTGCCTCAGGACTTCGGTATTGGTAACCATGTCTATCCAGGGAACTCTGAGACTACATCACATTTTTTTTTCTGAACCATCTCCAGCATAACGGAATATCTCATCTCGCCAGGACTCCATATCACAGAACCACTTACGAGTCTGATACGAACCAACGCGTTATATAGGACTCTGAGCACATTGAGATCCTCAGTGCAATTTGCACCCTCATCCTCAATTTCATGTTGCACTATTTCTTATAAATAAAAACACTGTTTTTTTCATGATTTAATTGTATCTCAATAGAGACGAAGATGCAAATTGGAAACTGAATATGGTTGATCAAGGTGTTTACAGGACTTATGACCTGTCATTGGTTGGGTTAAGCGCACGCTTTATGTAATTACAACATTCCCCATTCCACCTTTGTTATGACCATGTCTGACAAATTTTGGAAGTTGTATATATGTTAAAGTCCTACACCAGATTTCACATGTCAGTTTCAATGTGCCATCTATGAAGATTTTGATTACATATGTTAATCTTTTTAAGATTACTCTATATATAATTTACATACTAACGCCATCTATGGAGATTTATGTTTATTAAGCATTAAGCAGAACATATATATTTTTTTTTACCTGCAATGGGTGAAACCCAGTATTCGTATACAAGTATAAGTATACATTCACAAAAAAAATACTGTTTTTTTTACTATTTATTTATCTCAACATGTTTAAAATATTATTTTAAACCTTCATCATCGGAAGACGTTGCATAGCACTATGGACGGTTAGTTAAAATTAATTTGTTTAACAAACCCATATTTTGTTCCGTTAAACCAATTCATACAATATCTTCAGATACTTAATTTCTGAATGTTTTACTATCGTTCTATCGCAAAATATATTGTATAATTTTACTTGTTCGTTTTCCGCAGTGTAATTTCATTTTTTCCGGTCGATATAACAACCGGCGAATTTTGATACAGCGGTGTGAGCCGATAACCGTTGTTCTAGAGCGATTGTACTGCGGGCCATTAAAACCGGATTCTGAATAAACGATCTCCATCAGATGTGTCGGATTACTATGTGGGTCAGTGGTCAACATCTATTATATGGAGTCTCTTGGCTATTAAATACCCCGACGTTATTGATTGTAGATCGCTGCACGTTATATTTATATTTATAATAAAGCACAATGGCTTTATTACTAATGAAATTTTAAATTGAAGATTAATGATGGCTAGAATACTAAAAGCCGTGCCACAGTGTTTTAAACAAGCTCTCCACATCGGTCTCCACCGGCGGTTTAAAACTATGTAGACACTTGTTTGAAACCAAAATTCGTTTGACCTTCAACAAACTTTGTGGACGGACGCGCATAGTATGCGTGTGGATCCACCGTTTAAACACGCATTCCACATGTGGAGAGCTTGTTTACAACAGTATGTGGACGCTACACCAACCGTGGGTTCCACAGCTCTCCACCAAGGTCACCCCTGTGGAGAGCTTGTTTCAAACAGTGTGGCACGGCCTTAAAGTTTGAATTAAATATTGTCTAAAATATTAAGTATCAAGACGAATGAAAACATACTACGCATCAGATATCCATTACCGATGGCGATAAAAAAAAACGTTGTATTGAATGTTCTGATCATAAAGACAATGGTACCGAGCACGCTATAACGAAAGAATCAATTGACGTCACAGTAATGGCACCCACTGCGAGTGCATGTGTGAATCTCATTGAAGGAGACATTATGCAAGCCGTGAAGCGTTCGCATGCGGGGACGGCGCTCACACTGGTTGATACCATACTGGCAGTGGGGGGAGGACGCTGGAGGGGCCCGTATGAATGAGTCGGTCGAACAAAGTTCTAGCGCGTAGTTTCCCAAACTTTTTTCACCCGCGAACCCCTTTTTAAAAATAAAAATACAAAACACACCCCTGAAATTTTACGTGTTTTAAACTAAATAAAAACTATTTTTTTGTAAATATCTTTTATGTGCATATCTATAGCGCTTTGAATAAGATAAACTTAAACTTAAATTAAATAATTCTAATAAGAAAGATGTGCCTGATGTACTGAAAAATATAAACATAAATCTTCATAGATGGCGTTGGTATGTAGATTATATAGAGTAATCTTAGAGATTAACATATATAATCAAATCTTCATAGATGGCGCATTGAAACTGGCATGTGAATTCTGGTGTTGGACTTTAACATACGACTTCCAAAAAAATTGTCAGACATGGTCATAAGAAGGGTGGAATGGGGAATGTTGTAATTACATAAAGCGTGCGCTTAACCCAACCAATGACAGGTCATAAGTCCTGTAAACAACTTTATCAACCATATTCAGTTTCCAATTTGCATCTTCGTCTCTATTGAGATACAATTAAATCATGAAAAAATAAACATGTTTGTCAGTTTGTTATTTGCAATGAAATTTCAAAAAAAAAATTATGTAAACTAACTTACCATCACGCCGTCTCCCCGAAGGGTTAGGCAGAAAGAATGGACTGCCACGCTTTTCTTTTCTGACATATTTCTCTCGCTTCCTCAACATTCACACATCGTGTCATGCACGCTCGTTGATTTCTCTAACTCCTCGCGTGGCCGACTTTCAATATTTGATTTATTTGATCGTGCCACGTTTTCCTCGGTCTACCTCTATTTTTAGTTCCATTTACACGTTAACATATACTTTTTTACCATTTTTTCTTCATTCATTATGTAAGTATGATATTATATTTTTATTAAACACATATTGGAAATGAACCTATACAGAAAATTAATTATTAAGATGTTTTCTATACTAAACACCGAAATATAAAATGCACATTTAGATGGATTATTGAATAATATCAGAGAAACTAAAAAGCATTTGTTATTATGGCGAATCTTTAGACATTTTTTGTTGTGTATCAAATCAGTATGTACACCATATATTTAAAGTTTTAACAATATTTTTTAATGATAAAAATATTAGGAACTCATTGATAGCCCCCATTTTTGCTTTCTTGAGAACCCTCATTTCCTTCCGAGCCACCGATTGGATATCTAAGTTTCACCCAGTAACCTAGTCGCTGATGGGAACCCAGTTTAGGAAGCCGTGTATTAGAGCGATAATTATAATTCCCTAGAAGTGCGACTGCCCCAAGTCAAAATATACAATTCGGTCCCGCGAAGCTTCGGTATCGAGAGAACCATTATGTGATAGTTATGCAACTTGGCAACATTTTATAATTTATTAAAAATAATTCATATTTCGCAACCATGGCAACTCTAGATTTATTTTGTTCCACTTTTTATTTTCTTGTAACTATAAATATAAAACTAAAGAAAAACGAATACAACAAATACGTATCATATCCAGTAACATATAAATATTTTTAAATAGACAGGAATGTATTATACACTTGGATCAATGGTTTAAACATCTAGTGCTCAGAATACATAATTGTTATCAGTGTAAGTTGTACGAATAAGAAAAATATCTATACATATTTAAAAATAAATTAGATTTTTTTTATATTCAAAATATATTTTGTGAATTATCATTAACAATTAATTATATAAACGTTCTAGAAATAATGCAAAACTTATATTTTTTAAATCATTGACACTTAATATTGCGGAATCGACAATTCCTACAGAGTGAGACATTCAGATTTTTTCGAAATATCAGTTCTTTTGTGTTTGTATTATTTCTTTTGTATTTTTGATAATCTTGTACGTATATAGCACAATATTTACGGTGGGGAGGGCAATATTGCTTCTATACCATATCGCTTCGGATATGGACATTTTTCACGATAGTGTGGCAAATTATTAATTATACATACGATGTTTTTGTTCTATAGATGTAAACTATTTGAATTCATATGTGATTAAATTTTTTTTTTAACTAAATAACCGTCTCTCCATAGGGGTAGGCAGAAATAATGGACTGCCACACTTTTCTTATTTGACATATTTCTCTTGCTTCCTCAACATGCATACATCGTATCATGCACGCAAGTCTATTTCCCCGACTCCTTGCGTGGCTGACTATCAATATTTAATTTATTTAATTGTGTAACTTTTTTCCTGGTCCTTCTCTAATTCTAGTTCCATTTAAATCGTTAGCATATATATATTTTTTTCTTGTATACAACAGGTTGCTTGAACCCAATTACTGTATACACATTATATTGATGATTCAAATGACATGTGATAGGTAGGCAATCTATCGCCATTTTATTGTCACGCGAATTCTACACCAGACCAAAGACAGTGTGACAATCACACTGCCACCGCCGGGAATCGAACCTGGGACCTTCGGTTTGGAAGTCAGAGCTCTTACCACTCTGCCACGAAGGTCGTCGTTTTACCATTCATTCTGCATTTATTATTTTCCATAATATCCGCATATTAACATTAAAACAAGGGATACGGGTACACTAGAACTGTCAATTAAAACAATAACGATTGGCTGACATAGTTACAGTGATTCCGGAAAAAGAATCGTAATTAGAATGAGTCTGTTCTTCAATTTCCGCTTGAAAAAGTCCAGCCGACCCAGCTTAACGCTCGGGTAAAAAAAAACAATCGCAGTAAACCGCACCAAAAGAAAAGCAGCTACTCCGTAAATAACTCACGTCGTATCCCGTCATGAAGCTTACTCAATGGCCGTTCTTACGTGAATGGACTATCAAAAGACCCCGTATCTTATCTGTAGTATGAATAGATAAAAAAAAATACGCACTAACAAAAACAACGCCAGTGAATTCTCCTTTGCTTATGATAGAATCTTGGACTTGGGCTTGGATCATCCGTCTTACAGAGGTTCAGTTCTAATGACTATTATTTTAGTCTGTTGGAAACATGATTTTCACAATGGAGTTCTAGTGCCAACCCTCATGTATGGAAGTGAAGCTTGGAGATGGCAAAAGAAGGATGAAAGCAGGATAAACGCCGTAGAAATGAGATCACTAAGAAGAATGTGCGGGAAAACGTTGTATGATAGAATACCGAACGATGAAATAAGAAAGAAATGTAAGGCAGATGACTGCATCATGAATAAAATTAAAAAAGGATCCCTGAGGTGGTTCGGACATATGGAACGAATGGATGAGAGTAGAATGGTTAAAAAGTTGTACACAAGCAGCGTGAGTGGGAAAAGAAGCCGAGGACGACCGAGGAAAACATGGCATGACCAAATTAATCAATTACTAAAAGGCGGCCACATTCGAAGTCGGAACAATCGACGTGCGTGCATGGTACGATGTATGAATGTAGAGGAAGCCCGAGAGGTATGTCAGGACAGGCCAGTGTGGCGATCCATCCTCTCTGCCTACCCCTCCGGAGAAATGGCGTGATGATGAGTTAGTTTTTTTGGAAACATTGTTGGAAATATGATTTGGTGGTTGTTATATGTTGGGGCTACATGTGTGGCCCTGAATGCTCAGTTGAAAGAGGGCGAGGCAGGATTTAGAGTTTTTGGTAAATTCCAACATTTTTCTCTTTAACGAAATAATTACAAACGCAAAATATCGATTAAAAAATGGATTTTAAGTGCTTCTTCGTATTTATCATGATTTATACATTTCTTAAGTTCTTTATAAAGAAATTGCTTTCCCGGTGATGACGGTGTAAAACCTTAGAAACATGTTAAGAAGAAACAGTGTTTTAATTCATAAAACTACAAGAAAATGTGTTTTTTTACAGATATCAATTATATAAAGGACTTGGACTTGGATCTTCTGGCTTACAGATGTTCAGCTCTAATGGCTATTCCTCTTAAGTCTGTAGGAAAAATGGTTGGAATGTGAATTGGTAGTTGTTTTATGATGGGGTTAAATGTATGGCCCGGAGTGTCCCTCCGAAAAAGGGCGAGGGAGGATTTAGGGTTTATGATAAAGTCTTACATTATTGTCGAGGAATGGAAGACCAGTCAGGGTTGGTATTGTATTTATAAAAAATAGTCTGTTTCTGAGGGGAAGATAAGAGGAGCAGTGCCTGGATGGAGTTGTGGTAGGAGATAGCATCCTGCGTGAGACCATTTTCTTTGGCGGAGTACGTAGTGGACTATCGGGGAGGATTTTTTTTATCCGCATTGATTGCGGGAGGGGTATGTGCCATCAAAATAAAACTAAGATAATGATTTTTTATTATTATTATTATTGTAAAAGTTGGATATATGCAAGTATTAAACAAACAACGGAACCAAATATTACACACATCTTGATGAATGATAAATGACTTTACTGATTACAGTTTAACGTGTCACGAATTCGAGGAGCGTAAAACATCACACGATTAACCGTGCGTATTGTCATTAAGATCAAATTATGTGTGACCAATTACAAATACAGAAATAATTGCGCTTTTTTCGGGATAAATCAAAGCAATTAAACCCACAAGAAAACTTTAAAAACCCATTAACCCCGTAGAGATGATGGTCGGAGACTAACGTATTATAAATTGGAGAAACTCTAAATCGATAAACGCACGGGGCCTATCAATAAAAACACCATAAAAGCCTCCACGTGATGCAAACGCTAAGATTTAAGATTTCCACATTTTAATATAAATGTTTTGAGCAAGAAGCTCTATCAGCCATTTGTGTGAAAGCATTTTTAATCATTTTGACAGCTTACTGGATATAACTTTATTGCTGTATCGATCAAGGCATAGAAGATTAATCGCCATATTCTTCTTTCCATATATGTTTCACCATATTCTTCCACAATCATACAGCTGAATATTCAAGCGTATCGATCATTGCGGATTCCCACAAAGGCGACCTTTAAAATACGTTTAATTTGATTAATTTAATTTATTACATATTTATCGATTTGTAATCACTGAATTCTAGGAAAACGAAGATGGCATATTATGCTGACCGTTGAATAGACGCAGCTGAAATGAGACTTCACAGAACAGTTTATAATAAAACTGTAAGGTTGCATAAAAAGAAATAATAATAATAATAATAATAAATAAATAAATAACTTTAAATTAAAATAAATAGCCTAAACAGCTGAAAACCGAATTTTTTTATTGATTTTGATATATTTAAAAAAAAATTAACATATTTTTTTTCTTAATATGTTTTTATTATATTGTACTATATATAAATGGCACAGAATGATTGCTCTTAAGTTACATTTCAAAAAATATATATTTAAACATTTATTTATTTATTTGCATTTCTCTTACTCTCCTTATAAAGAAAATATTATGTGGTAGCATGTAATTAGAATTACTAAATTATTTATATGTTATATGTTTATGAAAAAATCCTGTATGCATAATTTACATTGAACTTTGATGTAAAAAGATGATGAAAGGCAGACGAAAGTAAAACAGTATAAACTGTTTAAAAAAAAAACTTTGTTATTAATATCACAATTGATTATACTCGTATTTTGTCGCAACAGCGGTTTCGCTAATCGATGTTAGCATCGTCAGGTCTTACAATCAACTGTCGATGTATTGATTTTGGATTATTTAAAAAAAATAGATTTATTTATTTTTATAATCGACTGTTGATTGTAAGACCTGACGATGATAACATCGGTTAGGTTAGGTTAGGTCAACTGTCGATTTATCAGGTGAGGTATCAACTGTCGATTTATTGATTTTGGATTATTTAAAAAAAATTACATTTATTTAATTTTATAATCAACTGTTGATTGTAAGAACTGACGATGCTAACATCGGTTAGCGAAATAGCTGTCGCCGCAAAATATAATCAATTGTGATATGTATAATATTTTTTTTAAACAGATAATAATGTTGAAATATCAAAGTGTTTCCACAAAAACAATGGATTATCTAAAACAGTATTATAAACAAAATGATCAATGTATTAGTCAGGAACGAAGGAATGAAAAAAGAACTGTGAAAATATAGTAGATGCGAATGTAGCACAAAATCAAGGAAAACTCATTCAAATCAAAGTGCACGTAATACACATTATTTGAATGAATAGAAATCTATAAGTTGGTGTAAAAAAATCGGTTTACCAAAACCACAAATTAATTTTTAAAATTCAATATTCTCTTTTGATTTAGACATTTTTTTATTCGTATTCGATTTCGATTTTCGTTCGATTTCGTGATAATTTGATTTAGAACAATCCGACGAACACCTCGAAAAGAAATAAAAACTACCGGGTGATTCGTGTCGAGAACACCATGTTTATGTATTCACTCGTATATGATAATTAAAGGTGAGCAAATATAGCATTTTACTATTAATTGAATCTGTCAAGAACGTGAGACTATTTAGATCAAATCGCATCATGTCTTGTTAGCTCTGAAAGAAATAATTTATCTTATTACGTAATACACCACAAGGTGCATAGCTACTGGATATAACTAGCGAAAGGTACACACACGACGGAAATATGGTATATTATGATAATCCACGCAAGATACAAACCACCAACGAACTGTAGAGACACGTAATATATGCCGTCGTATAAGTCCATAATATAAGTCATCTACGAATATTTAAATAACTTTTGAAAATCGTTGCTCTTTTTAAAAAACATGTTTCGGACCGCAGACATCCTTACTCGGTGTAAATAATAGTTTTTTTTTGTAATTTTTTTACACCGAGGAAGGACTTCTGTTGTATCCAGGATTAACGCCCTAATTTGATAAAAATAAACATCACTATTATTATTGAATTATCTTTCTTCCCCCTTACCCCTACAAACGTAACTGTGGCAGGTAAATAGTCCTCTTACGCTAGGGGCGTTACAGTCTACGTTGGTTTGCACTGGTTTCATCCGAAAACTTGAACGCATCGACAAGCCCAAAACTTTTCGACTTTGAGCGCTGTCTCTGTCCGCAAATTTGTCAGTACGCATTTGGGATTCACAACGAATGCGCATTTTATTACATATTTAAATAAATATATAATACTAAAAATATATATAATATAATAATTGTAAACAACTTTTCCAAGGAGCTAAGAAGTTTCACTTATAGCGCGCGCGGGTCTCACGCTAATTGTTGTCACGTTTTGACCAACTTTTAATGTAATCAACAAAATACATATATTTGTAGAAAACTTTATCAATAACGAACGAGATTTCCTACTTTCTATTGGATTTAAAACGGGAAAACGCTAAATAAATATGCCTCAATGGTACAACTTGTCACCACAACAATTCGCATGTTTTTGGCAATTACGAAGGTGATCTCACAAGATAACGTAATGGACCGCATTTGGCAAAAGATCATACAATCCAAATGACCACAAGAAGAGGAGAAATGCCCAAACACTATAAAAAGCTTTCGCATTACGGAGATTAAGATGTTTCTGAGATGTATCTTGGCACTGGCTACGAGCGAATGTATGTGTCACAGGGAGTCAGAAATATTACTAGACTCACTATTTTATTAGCATAAACATACACTAAAAACCACGTTTACGAAGGACATCAAAATATGTATTTTAAAACGTGCTTGTCTGATTTATTTAAAAAAAGAATTAGTGATTTATAAACACAGGTATAATAAGAAATAATAATATTAAAAAAATAATAATAATAAAAATAAATAAAACGATCACGCCGTTACTCCGAAGGGTTAAGCAACAATAATAAATCGCCCCACTGTTCTTTCCTGACACAGTTCAATTGATTTTTCAATATTCATACATCGCGCCATGTACGCGCGTCAATTTCTCCGACATCTAATATTTGTCACGTTTTCCTCGGTCTCCTATTTCTTGTTCCATTCATATCTTAAACGTAAGCATTGTTTACCACATCGCTCTATTCATATTATCAAATTTGATACAATGTTTTTGATACAAATTTCCGAGAGGAGAAAATGAGAATTAAAATGAAAAAAATAACTATTTGGGGCGTCACTTTCGAAACAAGAATTGCCCCCAAAATGGCAAATAACCATAATAACTTGATTTTACTGAAATCTCTTGATGGAAGTTCATTTTAAATAATAATTAAATAAAACGATGTTTTTTAACTACTTCCACTTTCTGTCCGGACCAGTCTGTCGATGCCAGCGAGCCTGGCGAAACCGGTCGCTGTCTAAATAAAGACAAAAGTGGAAGTAGTTAAAAAACATCGTTTTATTTAATTATTATTTATAATAACTTGGTTTACAACAAACGCTAACAGTTTATACACAGATAAATCACTATTTGAATCTTGTATATTTTTCATTGAACATTGATGAAAATTTTCATATAAATAAGGTATACCAAATGAAAACGTTCGTTAAGCTTATTATTTATTATGTTTTATAGAAATGACATGTTTTCTTTACTGTAGTATTATTAAATGTGTTTTAATTAACGCTTTGATAGTGCCCTAGCAATGTAAAACAACGTCCATAAAAAAATATCTAGAAAAATTCATGTTCATTGAGATTCTATTTACAAATCAACAATATTTCTGAGAAGAACGCGATAAAATTAAACCCGGACTAAACATTAGTAAAACCGGAAATCTCAAGTATAGAGGCTGTGTCCACAGCTGACATCCGTTCACGAATAAAATTCGGAGCTAATAAAACTAATATGAATACTTGTAACACTGATGTGTATTTTAATGGTGCAACATCACAATGAGAGATACCTATATGAAACAGAACGTGTTGCATAGTAAATAATGTTATTAGTAAAACAAATCAATTCGCATCCTACATTGGAAGTCATCCCATCTATAATACGATTCTAATGGATAAAACCGATGTTAATATTGCACGCACAGCGGAAGATAAAGATACCTGCCAATGAATATGCCTACGCTTGTCACGCGTAGCAAACCTTAAGAAAAACAAAAATAGGCTAATCAAAACGATATGTATGCAAACAAGTCCAATCGTGATGCTTTTCTATGAAATCAAAACAACTTCGTCACGCGGCATAAATGCTGTATTTTTTATTTGTTAACCCAAAACAAGATAGAATAAATGGTTTGGTTTCGCTTTGAATCTCAAATGAAACGAATTTCATAGCTAAATTCTGCAATGCTAACGAGGTAAGAATATTATTATTATTATTATTATTTTGTTGAAAATCTCCTTACATCATTACAGCGCAAGCCAAATCGATGTAAAGGGTGAAAAAAAAGAATATCAAAGGAAATATAAATAGAACCTTATGAATAGGAAAAGCTAGTTATTTGCTTGCTGCCTTTATCATAAGGGTATTTACGAATTCGCCATAATTGCATCCAAAGAGGTCTATCTCTTTTGCAACCTCATTTAAGAGACGAATCGCTTTCAATACAGGAGAACTTCGAAGGGCCTCTGTGCGGCAATTTGGGGCATAAAATAATATATGCCCCCTTGCTCTGCTATAACTATGGGGAACGTACAGATTTAGCTCTCTCAGTATTCCTGGATTGAAAATACCTCCGGAATATATAAGATATACATTATTTTTACCTCTTCATGCGTACCGCCCCAACCGTGGGGCTATTGAATACATGGTTAGATAGCATATGGCCCCATGCGTGGGGCTCATTTATAATTTCTTGAATATTCCTGGATTACGCCAAAATTTGGACTATCAGCATGGTATACACAAAATTAAATAATCTATCGGCTAGTCACATGTTTTACAAACTTAAAAAATGATGTCTCGTAAATGTCATTAAAATCTTACTACTCTGGAGGCTAATAATAGAGATATGTGTGCAAACAAGTCCAACCACGATCCTCTTCTAAAAAATCAAAACAACTTCGTCACACGGCATAAATAATGAATTTTTTTATTCGTTAACCCAAATCGAGAAAAAAAAGCTTTTGTTGTGTTTTGAATCTCAAATTAAACTAATTTCATTGTTAAATTCTGCAACGCGGAAGAGGTATGATTATTCGATATATATATATGAAGAATAATAAGAACAGAATTTACAGACCCATATCTATCTAAATAAAATCCAAAGTGTGTTATTGTGTATCCATTTTACTCCCGTTTTACTGCATAATTATTATTCATTTTTACACTATTTATTAATTGTATACCGGCAGTTGCTCTGGTAATGCTTTTGTTACGAATCGTGCTCTAATTAACATTAAAAATTAATAAATTAATTGATAATTTTCGTAGTACAGGCGAATATAAACCTTAATAATCGAGCTCTAAGTCCAATATTTAGAGTTCATATTCGTTTGGCATAACCAGGTGAACTTCATTTGTATTTCTTTAATATATATTGGGTGTATTTATATACTCGAATATAACAATAGCGAAGCGTTGCCGGGTCAGCTAGTTATTCATAATAAGAAAAAATATTTGTAGTAGAAACCTAAAAAATCTTAAATATTACATTATACACTATGAGAAGTGAGCAGATAATAAGATTTCTTGTTATTCCGTTTTGAAATTAAAGCAGATCTCGCATTGACGATCTTTCAGCATATGAATCGTACGACAATGACAATCCGCTGAGGTAGCTAAAGACTAGAATACATGATTCAAACATCCAAAATAGGATATTTTTCCTTGAAGTGTGTGTAAAAATGCACAACCATGTATGATAGTAATTTCCAAGAACCTTCTAATTCATTTATCTAGGTAATATTATACCTGGCGATACCATGTACGTATTAAATAATTCTCCGTCATAAAAATACCAATAAATAACATATACTTACACCCCAAATGATCGAACAAAGAAAATATTTAATTATTAAAGATGCTTTTATGCGGAATTCATAGAAAATTCCATTATACGTAAAAGTGTGACTCTTTTAAATGCAATTGATGTCTATAACGTAAAAACTTAAGTAAACTATTACGTATATATAAAAAAAACATCAATAGAATATAACAATAGTGAAACACATATAAACCGCCTTGTTTTTTAGTACAAAAAAAAATATTATAAAAATTCTAAAAATATATTAACTCATTTTGTAGCAAAAGGGGACCACAAATAAATTTTTGTGGTGTGTTATCCCTTTAAAGCCGGAACTATACAATCCTATCTAGGTAACCATCACACCGTCTCCCCGAAGGGTTAAGCAGAAAGAATGGACTGCCACACTTTTCATTCCTAACATATTTTTCTCGCTTCTTCAACATTCATACATCGTGTCATGCACGCGCGTCGATTTCTCTGACTCCTCACTTTTTTTTGTCTAAAATGTATAGTTCCGGTGTACCGGAACGCATTTTGTCTGCTGCTTGGCTTGAAATTGTCCAAATTACTAATAAAATTAGTTTGCATATGTAATAGTCGAATATGATAATTTCTTCAACATCTTCAACATTGTTGGTGACTCCAAAAAATATATATATAATTTTAAAGATGACTTGTACACAATAGCGAAAACATCACCCACGGCGTCAAATAAAATAGGAAAATAAATTTAAACAATAAAAATAAATTAATGAAAAATCTTTTTACATATTTAGTTTAAATCCACTTGATTCTCTGACTTAGACCGGTATCGGTTGCCATCATCTGGTACTATCACCAGAAGATGACAGCGCGCTGCTGAAACCGGTCCAAACCATAAAATCGAGAGGAATTAAATTAAATGTTTAATATAAAGGTAAACATTAATAAATTTAAATGCTGATTGTGACACAGCGCGAGGGACAGGATCGCAGAAGTATAGATCGATCGGCAGCCTCCATTGCGCGTTGATCTGAAGGGGACCAGGAAGTGACGCGACAAACGGCAGGTACCAAAAGGCTTGTCTTGCAACAAAGACTGTTCTGTATCGAGCACCGTAGGCGTCCCAGCACAGGCGAACATCATTTCGGAACATGATTACCATTACAATTTGAATGATCTTTAAATCAATTTAATTGGATACAGACGAGTATGGGTGTACGTACCGGCGAGAGAACTCAGGTTGCCCCACGCACTTGACTATTTTTGTAAATACGAAAGTTTTAATTTGGGTTTGATTTATGCATAGAAGAGAAAGAATCAGGAAACAAATAAGAATAAAGAAACAGCGTGCGTAGGTTCAACATCAATAATGTAAACCGACTTTGGCGAAACCACGATTTAATTACTACGAAAACAACAATGAATCATATTTATTGTTTCTTGGACAATGATGTAAAACTCTATATTGAATACTTAATACGAATGTTTTCTAGAAACGTCTATTTTCTAGAAATTTTATCATAGTTTATGGGAATAACATGTTTCGCATTTTTATCAATATATTTGTGGTTATGTGGCATCATTTGATAATGCCTTAGAAAGGTGAAACATGTCATTCTCATAAACTACAATATTATTAAGTAAATAATGAATCATATAATAGAAATAAGCAGTATTGTATGAATAAGAAATACCGAAATTCGAAGAATTTGAAAGGTTACAGACATTGTCAGGTGGGGGCTCCAAAGAGGAAGATACTGGAACGAACATGTATCCCGTATGCAAGAAAATAGGATCCAAAAAATAACCACAGATAGTAGACCGGAGGGTTCCAGTCCACTGAAAAGATGGCGAGATTGTTGGTAGTCCACATCCCATGATGACGGAAATGCAACTCAGATTCCAACTTGGATAGACGACAGATTTAGTTTTCATAAAATGTTTGTGTGTCCTGTATTGATGTTGTTCTAAAATAATAATAAAAATACAAGTCACAATTATAAATATTTATTGGAATGTTTGGTTATTTTTTTTATTTGTATTTTTGATAAAACGAGTCTTTTTGAATTCTTAGAAGCATGTTACCGGACAGAATGCGGGTTTCGAATAATGCTAATAAATTAATGTTAACATTCCTGGTTGATATTTTAGCAAATTACTTATTAGATAATCCATTGTTGATTATTTTTAATTACCTATAATGATGAATGTAAAAAATGGTAAAGAAAGCAAATGTAAACGATGTAAATGAAGCTAGAAATAGAGGAAGACCGAATAAAACGCCGCACTATCAAATCAATCAAATATTAAGTGTCGGCCACGTGAGGAGTCGGAAAAATCGACGTGCGTGCATGACAATATGCATGAATGTTGAGGAATCTAAAGAATTATGCCAGGAAAGAACAGTGTTTCGGGAGACGACGTGATGGTTAGTTAGTTAGTGATACATATAATGTGTTTCAAAATTTAAACATTTAAAAAAATATTTATGAGTATCCAGCATCCAGGGAGAGGACATAAAATACGATTTGCGACCAGCGGGGAACGCAGAGCACTCGGGCAAGGAGCTGAGCTGGTGCCTAACGGGTGTGCGCTAAAACCCGAGTAGATATTTTCGGCCACCACTTTAATGCGGTGCAATATTTACAGAGACGGCGTCATTATTACTTGCTGGCATCCGCACAACAAACACAATGGAAGCTAACCACATCCTAAACCCTGCACCACGCGGCAATCAGCTGCGAGATTATTACTTAGGAGTTTTACAAAGTGGCACGCCCGTGACGCGCGGGACGCATGAATTACTTGAAATTTCTTAATTAACAACAACAAATCAATACAATATTATTACATTTCCAACAATGTTTCCTACAGACGTAAGAGGAATAGTCATTAGAGCTGAACCCTGTGTAAGCCATATGTAAGCATCCAAAATGTATTTATACGCCGGCACGACATGCGTGTTGCCCAGGATCGACAGATCTGGAAGCAGATGGAGGAGGCCTGCGCCAAGGAATGGACGGATATAGGCTCATGATGATGATGATGATATATATTTAGTTAGTTTTATGAGTTCAACCGGTTTCGGTAAAGGAAGATAACTGACGACCTTCGTGGCAGAGTGGTAAGAGCTCTGATTCCCATTCCGAAGGTTCTGGGTTCGATTCCCGGCGTTGGCAGTGTGATTGTCACATTGTCTTTGGTCTGGCGTAGTATTCACGTGACAATAAAATGGCGATAGATTGGCTACCTGTCACATGTCACGAGAATCAATATATCAGCTTAAAAAAAAATGTGTACTGTAATTGGGTTCAAGCAACCTGTTGTATACGTAAAAAAAAAAAAAAAAAAAAAAAAAAAAAAAAAGATGGCAGTAAGCTACCGAAACCGGCCAAAGCTATAAAACTACATGGAGCTAAAACAAATATACACGTTTATTATAAAGGAACCCTTTTTACTAATTATTTTTACGTATATTACCATTATTTACGTCTCATCACGTCTTAACCTAATACAAATTAGATAAAGAAACAAACATACAAACTATTACGCTGTTTCCCCGAAAGGGCAGGCAAAGAGAACACTACTCGTTTCCTCCACATTCATACACACACGCCGATTCTTCCGACTTTTCAAATTTGATCTACTCTTATCACATCATTAGCGTATATTTCATAACCATTCTATATTTATCCATGCGCTCCGAGATCCGATGCCTACCTACGAATAAAATCCATCTACCTACGCTCCATCGCAGGCAGAACTATTAGACATCGGATCAGAAATGGGACGATAAGGTTTGGCTGTGCTGTTGAAGTCACGGTGAGGTGAGGAAGAAGCGGAAGGCGCTTTTGGAGGAACCATGTGGACCGCATGGAAGATAACAGTTAAAAATCCCAGCAGCAAGAGACTACAAGGAAGGCCGCCAAAGAGATGGAGGGATAGTTGGGTGTCATCAACTCAAGACAATTCACCGTCACAAACAGGTCATACGACCTAAACCAAAAGGAAGAAATGGATATGCATTCGTGGCCACATGTAATCCATTATTTTACATATCATATTGATGACTTTAATAATGTGTGTACATTATGCGCTAAAAAGATTTTTCTGGAAATAACAAAACCACGAATTGGAGCAGATGCAAAACGTTTCGAGAATTAGATATGCTACAAAGATTTCCCGTTATAGCTAATGAGCCAAGCTGGTGAAACGATAGAACATTGGCTTTGTGTATTACAAGCGAGATGCCCAATAATTAAAGCACGCTTACAAATTACTCCATTTTTCTAACAAACTAACCATCACGCCGTCTCCCCAAAGATGAAGGTAGAAATAATGGACCGCCACACAGCTCTTTCCTGATATTACATATTGATATAATATAATGTCATGCACGCATGTCGATGTCTTTGACTCCTCACGTGGCCGATATTAAATATTTTATTGTTTTGACCGCACTACGTCTTTCTCAGCCTTCCTTTATCTTCTTGTTTCGTAAACAAACACTTCATTTACTGTTATTCTTGCAATAATTATTTTCGTGTGTTCCAACCTTTTAAATGACCCTTTAATTATTTTAGTCATAACACTTTCATTCGCACTGCATGCATTAGACACTAAGATATACAGATTTAATTTCTAGTACATTTAATCTACTTTTGTCCTTATTTTGCCAGTTCCACGCTTCACCTCTGAATATATGGGTCGGCACAAGAACACCATTGTGCACTGTCATTTTCGCTAACAACAGACTTTCACGACGTTTCCTTGAATGGAACGTCACTTTACTCTAGCTTCTTCCATATTCATATAACAAGTCTTACACGCACGTCGATTCTTCCGACATCTAACAAGGCCGACCTTTAAAATTTCATTCAAGTCATGCACATCGTTAACGTATTATTATTAATTTTTATTATAATTATTATTTTGTTTAATCGCTCTTTTCATCATTACACCGCAAGCCAAATTGATGTAAAGGGTATAGCTATCATATTGATTCTTATGACATGTGATAGGTATCTAATCTATCGGCATTTTATTGCGACGTGAATTCTACATCAGACCAAAGACAGCGTGACAATCTGCAATCGAACCCTGGACCTCCGGTGTGGCAGTTGTAGCACTCATCACTGGGCCACGAAGATCGTACTCTCTTAACCATTATTTCTTCATTCGTGTGTTTCATATGTCAATACCAACGCAGTGATCCTTTCATAATACTTTCTTCAGCTTTTAATAGTTTTCCATTCAATGAAATCCGATTGGTGCTTCGGCCCTGGGTATTACTATTGCCGCTCGCGTAGAAACAAGACCAGCGGAGTCAGATCGGCCAGTGATATAATTACTGTTTATAAATAAATATCTCGCCACGAGAGCTAGGAGCCTCGCCGTGTTTAGAGGAAGTCAGGATGTATGAAGCTTTCGGCAGCCATCGCAAGAACTAGTATGTTAGAGAAGAAGATATTTCAGTGTCCACGGGCCAAACGAATCTGTGAAATGATTGTCTGGACAATAAAAAAAACTTGGCAAGAAAACGGTTTTCAGCAGGTGGTCTGCGATGGCGAACGGACTATCTACAAGCATAATAGTGTGTACTAGATGTACATAACTCGTGAAATATTTACAGAAGTAAAGATTTTCTACCGTGTAAAAATTGTAAAATCGTAATCAGTAATACTCGTATGTATTATATTAACATTAAATGGATTTTTTTTCATACACGTTAAAAATTTCACAATTAACTAACTAACCAACCATCACGCCGTCTCCCCGAAGGAGTAGGCAGAAAGAATGGACTGCCACACTTTTCTTTCCTGCAAATTTCTCTCGCTTCATTCATACATCGTGTCATGCACGCGCGTCGATTTCTCTGACTCATCACATGGCCGACATTCAATATTTGATTTATTTGATCGTACCACGTTTTCCTCGGTCTTCCTCTATTTCTGGTTCCATTTACATCATTACCATATAATTTTTTTACCATTCTTTCTTCATTCATTCTTTCCATATGTCCAAACCATCTTAATGATCCTTTCATTATTTTGTTCATGACACCATCATTTGCACCGTATTCACTTCTTATATTTTCATTCGACACTATCATACACAGAGTATCCACACATTCGTCTAAGAGATTTCATTTCTACTGCATTTATTCTACTTTCATCCTTCTTTTGCCAGTTTCATGCTTCGCTTCCATACATAAGGGTCGGTAGAAGAATTTGGAATTCTCCTTTTTTGGATAGGTTTTTGTTTGGGATGACAACTTTAAGTGCACCATTCACTTTGTTGCCTGCCCCAACCCTTCTTTCAATATCCCTCTCCACTCGCCCATCTCTTGTAAACATAATTTTTAGTCAAACTTGGAAAATTAAATTTTTTGCCGCCGATTACAATTGGATGAAATATAAAAACATCCTGTAGACCCAATGAACCTCATATTTAGACTCATCTGTGTGTATATTTTTTTTAATGAGTAATGAATCAAGTATTGGCACCGCACGCCCGCTCGTTAGACGTACTCCTGCTGCCGTGTACAGCGCCATGCCAGCGTGTGCAGATGTGACGAAACACCGTGTGCCCGTCGGTGGTCGCGGCGCAGTGGCTAATTGATCGTGAAATCACTAATAGCCGCCCGCGTGTTCGATAGGACGTCGGCCGCTACATTAGTATGCCGTGATCAAACACTCATTTAGTCGGAAAACGGTCGTTTGTGAGTATTTCCCACGGCACATTATTTTGTTTCTCATTAAAGCGGCTCTCGGAAAAAGCGTGAATCGACAAGGAGTACGGAATTATAATCTATTACACAATTAGCTATCCTGATTTCGTAGTATTTGCCAATACAGAACGTCCATAAACATATAAGAAATTCGCGGTGGAAATCTTTATATGTTAGACCGCTCAATGCAGATTTAAGATGTGAATGAAGAGCGAATGAAAGCGTTATAACATAAATTAAAGGTTAAATAATTAACATGTCTAATATTAATAAAAATCATGAAAAAAAATTAACACATATTGTAAATAAATCGCTAATAATAATATAATAATTAGGCTAAGCTGAAGCGCTTTAAAAACCGTCCAGCATAGTTCATACTGGATTCTTTCAGGACACTTGAGCCATTGAAGATCTTTTAGATGATGTGAAATATGCGATTTTTTTGGAACACCTTTAATAAGTCGTTCTGCCGCATTGAAACCAGATTGAAGTTTATTTGTTTGTTTCTTGGGTATGTTGGCGTGAATGCCGTTGCAATAGTCGAGTCGAGATACGACGAAGGAATTAACAAGTGTTTTTAATGCATTAGTGGGAACATTTCTTCTGATTGCTTTGAGCTGCCTTAGGTGAAAGAAACTGGCGCTCAGTGTTTTATTTATTTGGGTTTTTTGGAGATGAGAGATCTGCTTCGGCTTCAATCCAAGGATTGGTTTGCAGCAAGGTCTAAAATCTTTTGCTAGATCTTGGGATGCCACTTGATCCTTTTAATGTGGTAGTTTCGCCTTGTTTTCCACATTCCTATACGTTATTTAAACCCAATTGCTGTATACATTTTTTAGCTATTGATTCTCATGACATGTGATAGGTAGCTAATATATCGCCATTGGCAGTGTAACAATCACACTGCCAACACCGGGAATCGAACCCAGGACCTTCGGTGTGGCAATCATAGCTCTTGACACTTTGCCACGACGGTAATATAATAATAGTTATTTACAATGAACGTCTACCTCTAGTCATTTAAATTAATAACAATAATTTTATGAATGAAAGCGTCCGTTTTATAGAAGTTTAATTATATTTTATTGGAATGACATATTTTGTTTTAATATTGCATTATTATTTATGTAATTTCCATAAAACATAATAAAACCTAACTACTAATTAATATGGATTGGACACGTGTAATATTTTATGAATTATTTAAAACGTCAGGGGAGAAAAATATAAGTATGGTGTGAAATAGAGCGAATAATTTTAAATTTTTGTTTAATTATGAACTATAATTTCTTGGTACGGAGGTTCAACGCTAAAGAAAGTGAATATTAAGTACCGTTCCGGTATAATAGTACAGGTGTGTAGTTCACCGGAACAGATTACCATCAGGACTGTCAGGGCAATGGTCTGTGTTCCTGCAAGCTAAATGAGCTTGCGTAGGACGAAGTGGAATAGCGGAGACACTGTAACGTGAGGTTTACCTGAAACAAGAGATAAACACAACATTAGATTAGCAAAAAACAAAGTATTTAAATTCAAATTAATTATATTCATAAATAAACATCACAAACAAAACAAAGATTCAAGATATCTAAATAATACAGGAACGCATGAGAAATAGTTCGACTTCAGGAAGACAAGATACCTACTCTCCATATCAAGAGATTTATCTTCTGAACGTACTTTCACTAATATGAAAGACGTGGATCTCCGAGATCATGTTCAGCATACTGATTGCACTTTACACCGGTGTCACCAAGGCAGGTTGGTTCTGACGGCCGGTAAAATTATGGTAAAACAATCTGCTGGCGCTGTCGGATACAACATGTTGTTGCAGGAACAAAAGGCCAACATCCTCCAGCACGG